>VXAY01003445.1:564662-584828 GCA_013399855.1 Oxyruncus cristatus
CGGGAGGGACCCCCCTGTGCCCGCTGCCGCCTGGAAGGAGCCGGGCCGCCCAGAAATAGCAAATCCATCCTTGGCGCCCCGGGCAGGAAGGGCAGGGAGGGCTCTCGGGGCCGCCCGAGGTCACAGTGGCAGCGCCGGTCGCGCCGCCGAGACACTCGCTGTGTGTTGGTTCCAGAGCTGGCAGAGCGCTGGGAAATGGGTCGCCGTAAACGCTGCCCTCCCGTGCGGCGCCTGCGGGGCCAGGCGGGGGCTGAGCGGTGTCACCCAAAAGGCGCTGCCCGCACGGGTGGCTGCGTGTTTGTCGGCGGGCCGCGGCGTGGGCTGGTGCGGGAAGGTGTTGGCTCAGCGCTTCCATGGTCTCTGTGCAGGTGACAAGGTGGAGGCGTTCCACGGAGCCCGTAACTGCCCGATCCGTGTGGTCACACTGAAAAGCAAGTGCTCCCGAAAGGGAAGAGCGGTGGAGGGGGGGAAGGAGGGTTCGAGAAGGGCCTGGTACCTGTGTGCAAATGACCTGGCGTTCCAGGCCGCTTCGTGCTTCGAGGACCTGTAAACGTACTGGTTTTGTTGTGTTAAAGTAACGGCCCTGGCCCCCAAACCATCAGCCAAAATCCGTTCCAAAAAGCCCTGTTAGTTAACGTATGACAATTGCTTTAAAAGTAATCCACTAAGAAGATTTTATGGTGTAAACTTATTTTCGATCATCTGTCGTGCAGATTAAGTGCACTTTTGCCCTTGTCAGAAATATTTTCCTTGAAGTTTTTAGCAGCTTAAATTGCCTAAGTAATAGAATATTCTGTAGTGCTTGTCAGCTGACAATAGTTAGGAAGCCAACATTAAATCTGTTTAGTAGCAGACCGTTGTTTTTTCTGTCGCTAAACAGGAGATTTCACTCTCCTCTGACATGTCCTTGGAGCAATAGGTTCATTTAATATATTATTAAACCCAACAAAGCTAAGTTTTTCAGAGACCACTTCTGCTGGCTTGAATACTTTGTGCTAAGTCCTTCTCTTCCCCCTGCCTCCACCACTTGCATCAGAGCAGTATCTGGAACCTGGGACAGAAGCTGGACCTGGATGTCCCCGTGGAATTTTTTTGGGTACTAACAACGCCTGTCCAGAGCTGCTAGTGTCCTCGTGTAACTCATCAGACTATAAATAAATAGGAATTTTATTCTCATCAGTGTTTTAATCTGGTACTGGGTGATCAGCATCTTCCCTAGTGATTTATTGTACTCTCCTCCAGGGATCCCAGTAAACACTTTCTGCGGCAGGTCCGGGAAGGCACAAGGTCCAGTCTGGTTTTGAGAGAGCTCACAGGGAGAACCCAGCAGGGAATATCCCCCCTGACTGCTCTGGTGGGATAAGATTGATCTGGTTCTGAAGCAGAGCTGAAGATGCAGCACAGAGGACAGAGATGCCCTTTTAGGGTGAACGGGCCTTTAAAGGTTCAGTGCTGGACCTGTTGCTGGTTCTGCACATCTTGTTATTTAAAGGAACCAGGGAAAGTGTGCCATCATTTCTGTGATGGGAAAATGAGCCAGCAGATTTAGGATTCTCCTGCACCAGCCAAGGCTGAAGTGTTTGGCCCCACACACCCCCACCTGCCATGCAGTTTATTTCAGAGCTCTCCCAGTTTCAGGCCCTGGATTCCAATATTCTCTGTGTGTGTGCGCACATTTTCTAATGCTATTATGTGCTTTTTCAAGTGAGAAATGCACTTTTTGGGGCTCACTGGATAGAACAAGAAAGGGTACATCAAACTGGTGCCCAAGGAATTAAAGTGCCTTTCCCTACCCATAAGAAATGTGGGAAATAGGTGATGTGTTTGGAGGGGTGCTGGGCCAGCCCACTGACAGGCAAGCTGGAAACCCAGATCAAATTAGATAAAAGGCTCTCTGCCATGCCTGCCTTGAGCACTTTGCTTTTTAATAGTAGTAGTGGTAGAGAATGTCTGCTCAATAAAGTCTGATAAAAGGAGCTCAGTTGTGATAATATTTTGCCACATATTACATCCCAAAGGAATTTGAGAAAGAATTAGTGTGTTAGTGCTTGAGTAATAGTCTCCTGAGATCTTTCCTCAGTCCTTCATACACCTTTACCTTTGCACTTCATTTTACAGAACCCCGTTACAGTAAATGGGTTGTACTGTGACATAAAGCTGCTTGCAGAACCAGGACCTTGGGTAAAATTACCCATACAGCCAAAGAAAAAAGTTCAGATTACTTTTCAAGTCGTGTAGGATGCCAGCCTTTGTTCACTTGTAAGGTGTTTTCTGCAGATAAAGCGAGAGCAGCCCATTCACTTGAAATAATTTTGATAGAGACATTGTTGGTACTGCCATGGCTTTCTGGGAAGGTGAGGATGGGGGAGTGGTGTCAGATTAAAATGTAATGAATGCACTGTCTTTATGTGTGCACAAACCAGGCCAGCCTCAGATAATCTTAGTGGCCAGAACAGAAGTGTGTAGTGCTTCAGAGCCCGGGAGTGATGAAATGCGCTTGAATGTTGCAAAGTGCTCTGCAGTTGCTGAAAGAGATGGTTTCCTATTAACCAGGTTATTCAAGGCAAACAGACTTGTTGGCCCTTTTAGTTTCTTCTGTTAGTTCCTTTTAAGGTTGCCAGTGGTAACAGCAAACCAAAGGGTCTTGGAGTTCTGATGGGAACATGGCTCTGAGGGCTGGGAAGGTTTCAGAGGCAGCAGGGACGACGATGCCCGAGTTGCACAACAAGATATAAGCCTGTTTACAAGTCTGGGTTCCTGTTTCCCTGCTCAAATCAGGGCAGTTGTTGCTTGTTTTTGTTTGGGAAAAGCTGCTGCAGCAACTCCATGTTGTCTTTCCAGCTGGAGTAATGCTGTTTACTACAGGGATTTCCTAAGAAGTGGCTCTTGGAGGCTGCAGTGCCCTTCCTAGACCTGGCAAAGAGCAAAACCTGGGCAGAAGCTTTTAATCCCGAGTTCATGTAGGCACTATGTGATGGGTGTTCCGGAGTAGCTTGGTGCGCACTGGGGGGAGTGTTTGAGTGAAGCCTAATTCCACAATGCCCTTGCTCCTGTGGCTCTGAAAAGCACCCTTAGATAGCAAAGCTTACTTAAGCCACCTGTAAAAGAGTTGGAAGCATCATCTGGGGAGGTGGGTGACATCCAGCTGCTCTGAATTGAGGGCACAGTGGCATCTGTCTCCCTGGGCACAGGTGGATTGTCTCAGTCAAAGCCAGGAGGCATTTGATGCTCGAGGTAACATTATTAGCTGGAAGCTTATTGAATGATCAGTATCTTAAAATTCAGTAGGAACAATCTGCGTTGCTGTGACGCTCAGTTTCCTGTGGCATCTGAGAATGCAGCAGACTGTTTTCTTTGCAGTATTGACAGTGTGGTAATGAAATCTCAAAGACAGACCCTGCTTTGCTGTTTCTGCCGTGCATGTCATGTTAGACCATGTGGCATGGTTTGGAAAACCAGAAGAACTTCATATACTCCCACAGCAAAATGTGTCAGGCTGGTTATAAACTGTGATTTCTCTAACCAGGCAGCTCCATCATCATGGCTTGTGATCTTGGTGAAGTCAGGGGCACTCTACTGAAAGATCTTTGTTTTACGGGGCTCCCTTTAACGTCAGCATTGTCTTGTTATTTGTATTGAGAATATTGCTCAGTGATTAAACCTAGGACTGATGAAGTAAGTCTTACTCTTAATTAAGATCCTTGGCATCTCTGTCGATTGTTCCGGTGAGTGCTGAGGGTTTATTTCAAGTGCAAGTCATGGGTTCATCGGGGGTGGACTTTGTCAAGACAGAAAGCTGGCAGCAAGGGAGAAATGGGAATTGGATTTTGAGATGTGAGTCTTCTGCATGTTTTTTTTAAGTGTTCTCTTTTATGGAAGTAAATTATTTTTCTGCAACTGATAATGTAGAATACGTTGTGTTTCTCCATGTACCACCGTGTTTGACCTGTTGAAAATACTCTGCCATAGTGTTATGTTTCTAGGGAAGTTTCTACCTTTTCACTAAGGACAGATTTAGACACTGTTTTGGGATTTTTGCAAGAGGCTGGTGCAGTAAACACTGTTTAACATCTCTGGAACTATTGTTCTGCACTGATGGATTAAAAAAATCCCTCACTCACAGCAGTATGAAGACTCGGGGGCTTCATTTTCCCAAATCAAGTTTTTCTTCCTGCATAGCCCTGAGCCTTTCGGGGTCTGTGGCTGTTTATGTAGCTGAGGTTGTTTCTCCTTTCTTCCCAGAGTCAGGCATTCAGAACACCCCAGGAATACAAAGTGTTTCTCTTGTGCACAGTGTGTTGTTTTGCAGGCATGTTCCCAGGGACTGGAACAACACCAGGGAGTGATGTGTAGAATTCCCATGCAGAGGAAAATAATCTCATCTGAAAAAACTGCCCAATACATCAAAGTCCTTACCTGAACTATCAGCAGTATATTTATATTTGGGACATAGTGTGTGCACCCTGGTGACATTTTGAGAATTGCTCTGTTAGATAATGTGTTTTTTTTCTTAAATGTCACGCTGACAACATAAACTCTGAGCTGTTAAAACTGGCATTGCAAATATTCACTCATTGTGCTGAGTATCAGAGGATTACATGAGCATTGCCTGAAGTACTTAAAAGCTGCATAAATTAACTGGATTATCAGACTAAAAGGATGAAAGGCAAGGAGTGGAGTAGGAAGGCAGGAAGACAGCTGATGCAGGAGGGAATATGCCAGAGAGGCTAAAAAATTGTGTGGCAAGATGTCACTAGACTGAGCAGCTGGTGGTTCAGAAAATAGCAAATAGAGTTTCAGTGCTCTGAATTTATGAATTGTTACTGACAAAGTATTGTTGCAATGTTCGTAAATGTGAAATAAATGAGGATTGAAGGCAGCGTACACAGTAGTGGAGCACTGGTAGAGAAATGAATTGGGAATTAAGGCAATCAAATTCCCTTCATCAAGTTCCCACAGCCTTACAATTGCTCTGAGTTGGTTGATTAGTCGGGTGTTAATTGTAAGTACTTGTGTCTGTATTGGATGTACATCTTAGGGAGGGAATCAGTGAGGATCTGGAAGGGGGATCCTCAAAACACTTTCTGCTCCGAGTTACGTGTGGAACAGGAAAGGTTTTGCTGGAGAATCCGTTCCTGACCGGCCTTTCCCCCCTGAGGTCTAATTTCAGACAAGTGTGAGCAATATGAGATTCATCTGAGCTGGAGGCTCTTTGTTGACATGCAGAGACCTCGGCTCTGAGCCCTGGGTCAGTACACACAATAATCAGACCTGATAAGGTCTGTGAGCACAGTCATTTGTGAGCCAAATGACACAGTTTCAGCCGCCGTGGACCCAGTTCCATCGATGACTCCGTGACTTCAGTCAGCACTCAAAGCATAAGTGCTGCAAAGGGAGAAGGCAAAGTTCTCTTTCTTATGGTGTCTGTCACGGGGGATGTGTGGCTTGTCCCAAGTTTAGGGTTTTATCCCTTTCAGCAGGGAAGTGGAAGGAGCAAGGACTTAGAGAAGAAACTCATTGAACAGTGCTGTTAAATCACATCGTCAGTCTGTGAAAACAGTTCCTTCTGCTGGATGCATTCAACATCTCTGAAAAGCACAGTTTGGGCTCATTCTCAGCTGCATGAAAGCTGTGGTGAGGAAATTGTGTTCCCTGGCCATGAGGTCTGGGGTGTCCTTTTGAACCTTGTAAAGACCTTCATTTCTGTGGCTGTACAGCCAGGGTAGTCAGGCTGTTAAAAACTTTCGGGGGGGGTTGGCAAAGGAAGGTTTCTCGTGATACAAGACATGCTGTTTCAACCAGCAAAATAAGCTGTGCTGGAGAAAGCCTTTATAAACTGGTTTGTATCTACAGCTGGGATCTTTTTGCCATTCTTTTGTTGCCCTTTTCCTCGTGTTTAAAAAAAGACTCTCCTACTAAAGTAGTTCATGTCTAGAAGGGGCTTTAGGAAATATGCACTAGTACCTTCATTAATGACCTTCTACGGATCTCTGTTCCCAAATTAGTGCAGGCAACGTTCTTTAGCAAGCAATGGGGCTTTTTATATGCAAGAAAAAGGGTGGGATTATTTTTTTAAATTCACCTCCCTTTCATGAAAAAACACGTAAAATTACAATTTCACATGAACATCAAAGCGAGTCAAGTTGTTGACTCAACGGTGTTTTGTAAGGAAAATTGTAAAGGCAGGTTTTGGAAGGAGTCACGTGCTTTGACACTTGTGTAAACAAAGAAAATATTTCCTAATCAGTTCAGTTGTAGTAAATACCTTTACGAAAAAAAACCCCTGAAATATTTACTTAAGTCTTCCTAAATCCCGGTGTGTTTGAGTAATAAAATGTAGATATAGTACCTTTTAGCCCAACCCCAGCATTATGTTTAATTGTGAAGTTTGCCAGAAGGGACACTCGATTATGAAAGAGGAACAGCAGTAGAGAGAGAAATAGGTTTGACCAGTCCCTCTTCAGATCACTGATTAAAATGAAAATTAGGACTCATACACTTTATATTCTTGGCCAAGTGTCCTTTTTAATGGGGCTCAGTGTGACTGTATTAAGATGAATATATGCCTCTTATAGGATCATGTGTGTATAATATTTTATTTCTGTCCTCCTGTTATCAGAGTGGGATGGGCTGTTCCTTAGTAGCCCTTTTTGCCCTGTTATTCTGTTTTCCCACCTTCCCTCTCGTCCTTGCAGCTTCCTTCCCTCTCTACAACCCCCCAAAAAAGTTGACATCCATTCTCTTATTTAAGAGTGCCTAACGTAGTATCATTTTTATATTTACTCCTCTGCAATCACAAGTACTGAAGTGGTGAAGAATTATATTGTTGTGTTTTCAGTCTGTAGTGTCCTAATCCCCAGTGACTCGTTCTCATCTGCCAACTTCCTGCTTCCCATAAGAAAATCCATCCAGGGGTACGTCTGTTGTAGGACAACAACCTCTGAAACGTGGATGCCTCTGAAGTTTTTCCAGGCAGAATTCCAAGTCGTGCTAGAACATGGGACCAGTCTCATGGTCAGTCAGGGATTTTGTGTGAGTGCTGGGAATCACCTTCGTGTTTACCAATCTCATCACTACACATGATCATTTTCTACCAGTTTCTCCAACTTTCTCCCTTCCCCCAGGGCATGGGAACGGTTTTCCCTTGCCTCCTGCCAAAATCGCCCCGTTTCCTAATGATTTGTCCTCAACTAGAGACAAGACTTCAGGTTTTATTTACGCCCCGTGCTGTGATTTGTTTTTCACCCTCTGTCTTCTGTTTAAATTGTGTTTTGCAGATGTGGGGGAACAGTTGGTGCCATCTTTACGTGTCCCTTAGAGGTAATAAAGACAAGGCTTCAATCTTCCAAGCTGGCCTTCCGGACTGTCTACTACCCACAGGTGCAGCTGGGGACCATCAGTGGTGAAGGGATGGTCAGGCCAACGTCTGTGTCACCTGGGCTCTTCAGTGTCCTCAAGTGAGTGCTGCTGCTCCTCTCATTCAGTGTTCCCTGACTCCAGTGATCCGAGTTTCCCCTTCCTCTGTGCAAGCACAGGATGCAAATTTTGCTCCAGGCTTGCACTGGAAGGATTCGTGTCAGTTGGGCTTCTGCTTTCAGCAACAGAAAGAGAAATTATTCTTTTAAAAGCACAGATGTATTCAGGACTCCTGAGTGCTCCTTTGAACTTCCACAGCAATTTGTTTCCAAATTGAGTAAGTGCCCGGAGGGTTATTTTTAAATTGTCTCCTCCCAGTTTAGGCTTTTTGGGAGTTATGATTTCCTAGGGATCAATACACAGGACATACTGTAAGGTCTTAATGTACCTTAGCTTGTGGGAACTGCCACAGAAAACAATCCTAGAAGAAAGGACTTTTTTCTCTCTCTCAACACTGAAAAGTGTCATCTTTATCACTTATTTGGACTAATCATGTTTGCTGTGTCCTTTGAGCACTGCACACATAATCCTTGCTGACTGGGGGCAGTTCCTGGGACAGGATTAAAGGACTGGATAAGTCATATATGCTGTCTTTTTCTTTCTCCTGGAGCCATTCCCAACTTGCTTTGAGTAACTTGTAGAGATACTTGTTGCTATTGCTGCCTATTTACCTGTTTGATGAAGGGATTTTTTAATCCCACTCTGGAAGCACTCTCACTTCTCATACAGAAGTGAGAGCCTTTCCTTCACCTCCATGGGCCAGCACTGTGACCAGGTTTCTGATTCCTGCTCTTAGTGCTGCAGGTCTGCCCCTGCTCCGTCCTTGAAGCTGGCACTGCTTTGAGCCAGGTGACCTCCAGAATTCCATGTTTCCATACATTTTAGGACGTGCTTGCTGTACTTTTGTATGGATGATCTAAAACTGAGGCTTCTACCTTCTCAGCTGTAGCTGACAATGAGCTCTCCTCTGCTATTAGATGTTGTCTTTGCTGATTACTCTTATGCATCAGTCCTGTCTACACCAGTATCACAGTCTCTGTTAAAAGCCTCCTGAGTGGCTCAGGCTGCAGCACTTGATGCTCTCGCTGGGCCCTTTCAGCTGTGTGTTCATGAAGAAGAGCAAATGTGAAATTACCGATTTTACAGCTGCCGAGAAGTTCTACCACAGCTCTGACATCCAAATCCCTGCCCCTGTGTTTAATCCCAAAGCACCATCGACGCGTGGGTCAGACCTCCTGCGAAAGGATTGAGGTGTTTTGGCTCCCTGGGCACCCCAGGGTGATGCAGGGAGGTCCTGCTGAGATCAGGTGGCAAGGAATGCCAGAGAAAATACCGAGTGGCAGTGCAAGTGGAGTGATTTTATGTAAGGCCAGCAGGGCCTGGCAGCCTGCCTGGGGAGAAGCTGCACAGTTATATAACAGTGGAGTGCTAATTCAAATTCTCTGCAGAGCTCTCTGCCTGGGAGTCACGCTGGCACTTGAGTTTCTGTATTGTAAACAGCCTGCTTTCCCCTGCCAAACATTTCTTTGTCTGCTCAGAGGTGAGTCTAGAGCAGTTCGTGACTGGATGCGTGAGGTAGTGCCAGTTGCCTTTGATTTTCTTTTCCTTTCCCTTGCTGTCTTTTCACCTTGCAGCATTGGACTTTAGGCAGCTGTAACTAAAGGAGGTGAAAACTTTAAGGCGCAAGGTTCTTAATTCATCCTCTGGGCCCATCTTTTTTTGGGGCTGTCTCATTTTGTAGGGGGAGAGGAAATGGTTTAAAATTGGGTTGGCCTTTTAATATATTTATTAAACTCGTTAAATATGGTGACTGTGATTTTGATTTCATTTCACTTCAGGAATTGCTCAGCTGTATGTATTGCCAAGTTTTCAGGCTGATTACTTTAGATGATTGAGAAGTAAGAGCAAAATGTTTCTGCTGTCACCCCGTTGCAGGCAGCCTCTATGAAGAGCAGATACTGCTGTTGATTAACCTAAGAAAATAAAAATGTATGAACAAAGAAGTGAAGTTCAGTCTCTTGCTTTTAATTTTCCAGCCCTTTCTCAATCCTGATCGTGCCTTCATTGCCAGACTGAGTATGACTTGGGCCTCCAGGTCTGGGAAAATTCTGTGGCTTTGGAAGCAGCCGTTAGAGCCCTACATATAAAATTGCTCTGTAAGAGTTAAAGGTGTTAAGTATGAAAGCCCCTTAAGTGCTGTAAATAGAAAGAAAACAGGTACCCAGGGAGGCAGGTTAAGCCTGCTGCTGGTAGAAGTTCATTCCAGAAGGACAGGCTGTTTTTGTCTAATCCGTTTAAGATTCTGATGAGTTAGCCCAGCTGGAATCTGCAGTCGTGACTGTTAAGTGACAAAGAAGAAGTAGTTGGTGGATCTGTCTCCTTGGAGACACTCAGCCCTGGAGTTTATACAGAAAGTTCAACTCTGCTGCAGAAAAAGTGTTTCAGAAGCTCATGTATCTCCTCCTCTAATGAGCTTGGGTTTGAAGTCTGCGGGGAACACTCTCAACAGTGCTAATGACCGAGAGAGCAAATTCTGAAAACTGGCAGTTCCAGTGAGTGCAGTGGACTACCCATGGAGCCTGGAATTATCTGGATTTTCTTGCATGGTTTTCACATGGGGACTTCAGTTCAGAGAGCTGCTGTCTAACAGGCTGTGCACTCACACAGCTTGTGGAATGGCTGCCACGTTTCACCTTTGTGTCGTCACTAGGTCACTGTGAAAGGGAAAAGCATTTCTTTTTCCATGTCTCTGTGCAGGACTGGACAGGAGGCAAACTCCTGGATTGCTTAGATACAGAGAATGCCAAAAATATCCTTTCTTCATCAGACTCAGCTCTCGCTGGATTCTCCGGGAAGCTTTAAATCAATTCCTGAGGGCTTTCAATGAATGGAAATTATAACCTGGTGCCATATGACACCCATTTGCCTGCAGTGCACTGAATTTTGTGGTACAGTGGCTTTTATTCAGTAGTGTATAATTCTACTAATTTTGAAGTATATTGTGTAGCTTAAAATCTTAACAGCTTCACAGTAATACTCATTGCTTTGATATAGTTCTTTTGACTCTCTACCTGACAGAACAAGAATGTAACTTTTAACCTAAATACTATCTTCCCCCCTACCCCCATTTGTTTTTATTTTAAGGTCAATTCTGGAAAAAGAAGGGCCAAGGTCGCTCTTCCGAGGGCTGGGTCCAAACTTGGTTGGAGTTGCACCATCAAGGTAAATAGTTAAACTGTTGCTACAAGTAACATTTGAGGTGCCAACACAAATGTTAACAGTGCATTTGTGATTCAAAATAGTGGGCCGTGAAGTTATCCCATCTGTGAAGTGAGATTTGTGGAGTATGCACACCAAGAAATACTGGTGGAAATCTGGTTTACGCTTGTGTAACGCTGTAAGGTACAGAGTAAATACAGCACTTAAATTCCAGCTCATTGCAGGAGCCACTTGTGTGCTTGAGAAAGTGAGAGAAAGTAGTGCAGAAAAGTCTGTAGGACTAATAATTGCATTATTCTAATATACTGCTTCTCTTGAATACGTAGCAGTGCCTAGCAGTGAGTGGGAGCTGCATGCCAGGGGGCAGGGGAGCCTGCCTGGTCCTTGATTGCCTAAATTCTTCTCAAATGAAAAACTGCAGCTGAGGGGGAAGGAGTCCCGTTGCTGCCACACAACCCCAGAAGGGAGTGTGTGTCCCTCGTTTAACAGCAACACCAAAAGCAGCTGCAAGGTTTCCTTGCATTTGGAAGTCTTACAGGCCCCTAAAGGGTTTCTACGTGTGCCTGTGGCTGGCCCATTCTTGGCAGGGCTGGAGATCTTTTTGTCTAGGAAATTTTAAAACTCATTAGCCACTGGAAAATTGGCGGATGTTTTGTGCCTGAAACTGAACCAGTTAAAAGGGAACTTGAAGAGTGGTGAACTCCTTGCCTGGCGTCTCGCCTAGTAGGTGAGATGTTCCCCTCTGGAAGCAGGGAGTCCTGTTTCTGTACAGGTAACCTTTGCAGCAGGGATCTGAATCCAATCCATGCTTTTCCATGAAACTCATTCGTGTTGCTTCACATTCATCCATAATATTGCAGTAAGGTACTTCATGGCAATTCCCAAATTGTAGCCACCTTTTTCTAGCAGTTCCCTTCGAGGAGCTGTGAGCTGAGCTTACTTGATTCAGGCAGCCCGTTGATTGTTGCAGGTCAGCTGAGCTTCCTCCATTCCTGTGCATTTTGTAGGGATTTGAGGTGTATAGAACTTTTATTTCAGTCCAGGCATGAGTGTTTAAGGCATGAAGTGCTTGCAGTACATGCAGTTAGAGTGCTGCACAAACTTATGGAAAACATGGGCTCCAGGTGGAAAAGTGACAGTGCCAGGTTTACAAAGTGTGTAATGCCAGAGCTGGTTTAGGGATCAGATCTAACTTGCTTTGTCTGGAAGACCATGTTGCCTCCCATAGTGAAATACTTTTACCCTGTGGGTGTCAAGTCAAATAGGGGCATTGTAATGTAAGGGAAAAAAAACCCCAAAGCCAAAACAAAACCTCCTGTGGCCTTGTAGATGGAAGTGGTCATGTGGAGGCCTCTTTGGAGAGAGGTCTAGTTTCCAGGGGTGGAGAGAAGAACAGTAATTGTCTCATTTGACATTGTATTACACTGCTTTTCTTTTGTTTTTCCCCACAGAGCTGTCTACTTTGGATGCTACTCCAAAGCCAAAGAGCAGTTCAACAGCATGTTTGTGCCCAACAGCAACATTGTGCACGTCTGTTCTGCAGGTTCTGCAGGTTTGTGTTTATAATTCACCTTCCCCATGGTCTGCAGCAGTACCTGTGTCCAGCCCTCAGCAGGCAGAACGTTGGTGTCTGAGACAGTGGCTCTGAGATGCACCCTAATTCTTTAAAATATTTATTCCAAGCTGTTGTTGCTACAAGACTCCTTCTAGCCCTCTAAATAGCTGGGAAATTTAAAGAGGGGATCATAAGGTGGGGACTGGGCCGTCTGTCTGTGCAGGACTTGGGCTGACACCTCTGGGTGATTGTGGTGTATAAACAAGTACAAAAGCCGGTGTGTGGCATGTTGTGAAAATGTACACTTAGTCTGAGGTGGTGTGTGCCAGAAAACAGCAGTTTGCAAGCTCCTAAACTGCCCTTGTCTGTGGAGGAACTGTTTTTCTGTTCAACGCTGAAATATTTCTAGATTGCTCTTTACTAATTTGGGATGTTTTCCCAGCTGCAATGCTCTGGTAATGCCTCTGAAAAAAATTATTAGTGGACACCAGCAAACTTCTGATACTGTTTTAGCCACATTGTTTCAGGATGTTGTATTTTTCCTACCAGGCTGGGGAAAATAGTTTGTTCGTGTAGGAAAAATACTGCAGAAGAGCTCTGCTGGTTCAAGCACCAGTCACCAGAGTGGTCACTAAAAATAACCGTTCCCAAACGAAGCCCTTAATTAGGGGTGGGTTCTGTTAATGAGCGGCTCAAGGGCACCACCTACAGCCCTGGGGAACGCAAGTCCAGTACAGGAGTGTGTTCCCACGGGTTTCTTTGGAGCTGGGATTCCAAAACCCAGTCGGTAAGGAAGGTATGTTGTCTGCAGCAGCCTTTAGGAACGTGACATACATACTAAAATAGGTGCAAAAAGGAAGGATCCCCTGGTTGATGCCTCCTGAAGTTTAACATGAGATTGTAAGCTGGGAACCTGGGGGGGAGCTTTAGACACCTCTAGCCAGAGCTGGTGACTAGAACTGCCTCACTGCACAGGGGATGGAGGTCATGGCAATCCACCAGCCTGGATTCAACTGTGCCTTTGGTTTTCTTTTCTTTCCTCCAGCCTTTATCACGAATTCCCTGATGAATCCTATATGGATGGTGAAAACCAGAATGCAACTGGAACGGAAGTAAGTAACTGACCGAGGGAGATTGGATGCCACCGCGTGGCTAAGGGAGCCTCTGGAAAACTGAGCTTCCATGTTTTTGCTCGTGGCTCTTTGTACTTCCATAGACCTTGCCCAGTTGTTTCCCTGCCTCCCAATTCCACCTCTCGAGCCACCATATTTTTGTCTGGTCAGACTAAAAGGTCTGGTTCTGTGCGTTCTGTGTCAGTTGGGTGCACAGATCCTGTCGAGAAGGATGTGGAAGTTACCTTGAGTGCTGCTTGGTTCAGTCTCTGGTTTCACTGTAAATCTTTAGTTGAGCGCAGCATTATTTTTCTCCCCTGTAATTCAGGGGTCATGTTGAGGATAAATGTAATAAGGACTGAAATGCTTTGGTACAGCAGTAACAGAGGCTGTGGAAAGGTGACTTGTACTGAATCCAGGTCATCCAGGTGTGTGTTACTGCAGCAGGCCCAGGGTGCTGATGCTCATGTAGCTGTGAACAGAAAGATGAGGAGTTTAAATTGTAAAGAAGCCACAACAGTGTAGTTCATCAAACACCCTGGAGGCAATAAGAATCTGTTGCAGTGGTTTAATGTTCTTTTGCCTCCTTCAGCATTGTGTTGCTGTTAACCACAGCTCCTGAGGACAGAGAGGGAATTTGACAGCAGTGAATCTTTTAGCCCAGTGATTCACAGTCACTGATGGATATCGAAGCAATAAGGGACTCTGCTAATAATGTGACTGCTTAGAATGGAAATTCCCTCCTGCAAGGACATGTTAGGTCAGATAAGGAGGATCTTGTAAGGCACGACAACTTCATAAATAATTTATAAGACTTAATTCCAGCACTTCACAGGGTGGCACCTTTGAACTGAGTGCTGCCTCTTAAAATGAAGGATCATTCCTCATGCAGCAGACCTCTGTCTCTTGGCCTGCTGAAGATGGATTTAAATGGAATCAGTAGTTTAACACAAAGCAGTGTCTCTTCAGTGCTTATTGTCTTTTAAAGCATAGGTGTGAACTGTGACAGACTGGATAGAACTTGAGTGAAAGAATTATTATGAGTATGTGTTAGTGAAGTAGCAAAGCCAAGTGTGCACTCTTAGCATGACAGCCCTGCTGGGTGCAGCTTTCCTAGGAGAGTTTGGGAGTAACACTTAGCAGAGAACCATTTCTGTAGTTATAAAAACTGTTGAAAGCTGTAAGAATAGGGGTTTTTTTAATATTAATTCTTTTTCTTGGCTCATAATATGCTCTGTTCTGTTTATTTTTTAGAGTCAGGGGCTCCAAACCAATGAATGCTTTGCAGTGTGCTAGATATGTGTACCAGACAGAAGGTATCCGTGGCTTTTATAGGGGCCTGACTGCCTCCTATGCAGGGATTTCTGAGACCATTATCTGCTTTGCTATTTATGAAAGTTTAAAAAAGCACTTAAAGGAAGTCCAACCGCCCCCTTCTTCCAACGGGACTGAAAGGAGCTCGACGAACTTCTTTGGACTGATGTTTGCTGCTGCTGTTTCCAAGGGCTGTGCCTCTTGTATTGCTTATCCACACGGTATGTCCACCCTTCCATTTATTAGGACTGGAGAGCAGCTGTTGCCTGCAATCCAAGACAAATGATGGGGTTTAGGGATGAAAATTCCTAGTTCTTTGAAGGGCCAACAGCACGTTATTGTGCATTGGCATCTTCAGTGCTGGTCCCGCCATTCCTGGGGGGAGACACGTAGTTGGTGCTTGTTTAAAAGCAACCCATAAAACACCAAAAGGAATTGCTTGCCTCATGTTTCTGTTTTCACCAGTAACCTCATGTAGCTAAGTCCCCACAGCCTTTGGGATTCTGTGGTCAGGCTGTGGGAAAGAAACACTTGTGGACTGAGCAGTGTTACTCTTTTTGGATAGATGTGAACGGTGCCATGGTTATATAGAAAGAGCAATATTGATTATGTAGCATCAGTAAGGCATTTAGATCTGTAGTAGCTTCAATGAGCAAACAATTCATTTATTCCACATGAAGAACTCTTTTAACTTTTCCTCTGGCCTGAAGGGCAGTGTGTCTGGGATTCCATGACTGGATGTACTGGCAGGCTGTTGGTACAGGAAGGTTTTCCTGTCCCTGGGGTTTGCATACAAGACCTTTCCTGGTAGTGGCATGTTTCTTAAAATGAAGGATCATTCCTCATGCAGCAGACCTCTGTCTCTTGGCCTGCTGAAGATGGATTTAAATGGAATCAGTAGTTTAACACAAAGCAGTGTCTCTTCAGTGCTTATTGTCTTTTAAAGCATAGGTGTGAACTGTGACAGACTGGATAGAACTTGAGTGAAAGAATTATTATGAGTATGTGTTAGTGAAGTAGCAAAGCCAAGTGTGCACTCTTAGCATGACAGCCCTGCTGGGTGCAGCTTTCCTAGGAGAGTTTGGGAGTAACACTTAGCAGAGAACCACTTCTGTGGTTACAGCCGCTGTTGGAAGCCGTAAGGGTGGAAGGTTCGCTCTGTTAACACTGGGCCCTGTTTCCCTGCTCTGCAGAGGTCATACGGACACGGCTGCGGGAGGAAGGCACCAAGTACAAGGCTTTCATCCAGACAGCTCGGCTGGTGGCACGGGAGGAAGGTTACCTGGCCTTCTACAGAGGACTCTTTGCCCAACTCATCCGGCAGATCCCAAACACAGCCATTGTGTTGTCCACTTACGAGTTAATCGTGTATCTCTTAGAAGACCATGCGAAGTAGCAGAGCCAAGACTCCAGTTACAGACTGAAGACCAATTTCTTCACTGAACAAATAGTCCTTTAAGAGACTGGTGCAGGTGGCAGTGCTGGTGGGAAAACTACAAGTCTGTGACCACCTGTGGATATTTCCTTTTGGATTCATGCTTTCTGAAAGGTTTCAAGTCATTAACGTTAATAGTTAATTATAATTTTTTTTTAACTTGATGATAATTAAAATGCTACTAAATTAAATTACGCTATTTAATTTAAGTAAATGTTTGTCCTTTTCTTTAAGCACAGCCATATGTGGTCAAGGAATGTACCTCATACAAGTGATCTCTTGGACTGATGTTCATTAAAACTGTATTAAAACAGGAGAACTGGTTTGGACATTTGAAACTCTGTCTCCTTACCACTGGGGTCATGTTGCTTTTTAGCGCTGTAATGCCCTAAATGCCCAAATAAGTTTGAGAGTAGTTCTGGTTTACTGAAGGTGCATCATCAGTGCTGTGTGAACACCCTGGGGTGTTCAAGTAGGACAGTCTTGTTTCTCTGTTTTGACGGTGTGAACTATGCACACCAGAATCTCTTAGAGAAGTCACTTGCAATATGATTCTGGGAGGCTTTTCATAAAGATGTAATTCCAGTTCTGTACCCCTGTGCATTTGTTATAAATGGTTATAAATTGTATAAACAGATCTGTCAGGACTTGGCTTTTAGACCTTGTTTTTGTGCAGGCCTGAGAGAGCATGAGGACAGTCAGTGATTGTGGCCTGGCTGCCCTGTGGGAATCCCATGAGATGGAGTAACTTGGTCAGGTGTCCTTTTACTGCAGTGGGGCTTTTTTGTGCTATGTTTGATTTATACTTCAATGCCAGGGGTCTAGAGAGTGGAAGAGAGGATAAGCTGTGTCCTAAACTCTATAAACTATAAATGCAGTTCTGGAGCATACTGAGGAATAAGTCCCTCTTGACTTGATGTCCTTGTGGAGCAGGGCTTCTGATGGGGAATGAGATACTGGGTTATCTCGTGGACACATCACTGCAGTTAACACCAGGAAAAATCCCCAGACTATGTAAATAGTTCCTTCATGTTATTACTTGATTTCTTGCTGAAGGCAAGAAGGATTCATCAGCTTAGTGCAGCCTTCTGAAGAGTTCTCACATTTCATAGAGCTGTGATGTCTGCCTTCCCCTTCACAAACACAGTATCCAAGGGGTATTCTTAACAGTTCTCATGATACAATTCTTGCCTTTCACTTAAAAATCAAATATCCTGCATACCTGAGATTAGCTCTTTCATAAAAAAACAGAATATGCTTTCAGTTTTAATAATCTTCACCACTTGCAGCAGTACCTTGTAATTCAAGTGTGGTGTATGAATTACTATTACTGATAGTGTTTTGGAACTCAGCTGTGTGGATTTGTGTTTTGCTTTGGGCCATGCTATGCTCTTCATTGGTGTCATTTGCCTTGGCAGCTGAGACAAACCCTGCAGAATTTGAGCCCAGCTTCAGCCTTCCCTGGTGACCTGAGCAACGAGCTCCTCGTGATCTGAGCAGGAGTTGAGTTCTTGTGCATAAACCAGTGTCTATGGACATCTTTGACTTCAGGGACCACTCGCAGCAGAGATGGTGGTGTGAAGGCTTGGAAGGAGCATGGGAAGCATTAAGAAACAGCCTGGTAGTGAGCAGGGCCTGTCTTTGATCAGGTAAAGTTTCCAGGCTGGTGTTTTGCTGCAGGAATAGAATGGGCTGATAACTGGATTCAGATCCCATTTGTTCCCAGCAGACCCCAGCTGATGACTGGTACTTGAGGTCATGTTTGACATCAGTGTGATGTAGGAGCTTACTGCAAGGAGAGCAGAATGTGTGTATACCTCGTTGTGAGGCAAAAATAACTGATTTCTGTTATGTCTTACTGAACAAAACAGATCACGTTCATCCTAAGCTAAAATAGGAAACAGTTGAGTAAAAATTGACACAGGGTTTTTTTTTACAGAGACGATGAGCAGCAAAAGCTTCACTCTCTTTATAGAAGGCAAAACTGTCAAACTGCTGATGCTATTTTTGAGATCTGGGACACTTGTGCTGCTACTCTGAAACATTTTCTGAGATTTGCTTTCCTAAATTAGCATTCCTCTGTACTTACAGTGCTCTGGCTCACTTCTAAAATGTTAGTCAAATGTGTAGACTGCTGATGTCTTCTGAGAATGAGGGGAGGGAACTCCAGCCCTTTGGAGGAGTCTGGGCCTTGGTAAGACAGAAAGCAAGAGAAAGTGAACAGTTTTTTGTCCTGCCTCAATCTGATGGAAAATCAGGAATTCTGCAGGATTTTTGTTCCTGTTCTTTAAGCTTTGTTACCAATCCTGACAGAATTAGTCTTAATTTGATAGGGGGTTAATAAGCTATATTGGGAACTAATAGAGTTTCTGAATTAGTATAATTAAATCCTTTTTCCTTCCTCTCTCTAATAGAATTTTTAAAATTCACTGGCCCTTGATTCCTTAAACCCTATAAAGAGTTACCATTTTTAGGTGATGCTCTGTGAGCAATCCCATTGATGTCACTGAGTATGGAATAAGCCTATTACCAGAGGAAAGAATTTGAAGTAGCTTTTACCAAAACGATACCTGAATTTAAAAATAACCAACCTTTCTCTGCTTGTGAAAGTCAAACTAAAAGCATTTTTCACTCTTCATTCCTCTTCTCCAGCTTCCACAGAAAGTCATTTCCATGGAAGGTAGGTAAAGGCTTCATTAATAGACCCTTTGTAGTTTAATTATCAGTAAGGTGATGAAACGACAGTCCTATCTGAAGTCACCACTATGATCCTATTAACTTTACCAGGACTGAAACTGTTCCTGTTCATATACTAACAGTGAAACTGAAATTACAAACACACTGTTGCTGCCATAGTATGAGCTGTTCATGATGGCTAATTTAGTTTTGGAAGCATTTTTGAGGC
This sequence comes from Oxyruncus cristatus, assembly GCA_013399855.1. Classification (NCBI taxonomy): domain Eukaryota; kingdom Metazoa; phylum Chordata; class Aves; order Passeriformes; family Cotingidae; genus Oxyruncus; species Oxyruncus cristatus. Next base: position 583,619 of record VXAY01003445.1, read on the forward strand.
ATTTGAAGATTTGTCAAGTCCTTGTGCTGTAAGACTTACTGCCTCCCTTTAGGTATCTGTGTTTGTCTTGATATCCCTCAAAATACCTGCATTTGCTGAGAATTGGGGTCCATGCTTGTGTTGTGATTGTGCCCCTCACTGTGATTTATTTTTGTGGTTTTGCACAAGTTCCTCCTTGGCTCTTTTAAGGAGGAAACTTTCAAACAATGCATGTCTGGCTGGACCGGTGCTACATAGAGTTGATAGGAAGGGAGGGACCTCTGTAGAAAAACTAGACCAGCTCTCCAGAAGTCCTAGAGGACCTCGAAGGTCCTCACGTGCCAAATAACTGGGTAGGTTGTTCCTCCTATCCCTATCATTTGGTCTCATAAAACAATCCTTAACTGACTGTGCTAAACAGCAGAAGAGAGATGGAAAAATTACGTCCTTTTTACATTTGTCAAGATGAAATATTCACTGTTACTCCACAGAATTCATTGCCGTGGTTAAATCTGTGGAGAGGGAAACAGAACAGTGAAGAGAGACCAACCATAGTTAAGGCAAGCTTGAAAGCGAAGCTTGCTTCCAGTACAAATATTTGTGAGGAGCATTTGTGAAGAGCATTTCCATTTGTGCTTTTTTGAAAACACGATGTTTGAAGCCTTTTCCCCCCTTCAGAGCTGGGACCTGTGAAGGACCTTGAGGGGAAGGTGTGGGAGGAGCGGCTGAGGGGACTGAGGGGAGCCCACGCTGCCCTTACAACTTCATTGTGAGGGGAAACGGAGGGGCAGGTGCTGGTCTCTGTGGGGATGCCAGGGACAGCACCCAGGGAACGGCTGGAGCTGTGCCAGGGCAGGTTCAGGTTTGATCTCAGGAGAAGGTTCTTCCCCCAGAGGGTGGTTGGCACTGAACAGGCTCCCCAGGGCAGTGGGCAGAGCAGCAGAGCTCCAGGAGGGTTTGGACAATTGCTGGGCTGTCTGTGCAGGGCCAGGGGTCGGACTGGACGATCCTTGTGGATCGGGATCCCAGCTCGGGATATTCTGTGGCTGTGCGAATGACTCCGGGCAGCGCGGCCGCCCTTCACCGGGACGCCCGGCCTTGTCCGTCTCAGAAAGCGCCGCGTCTAAATTTAGTCAAGCCAACTCCCCCCTCACACACGCTCCCCGCGCCTCCCGAGCCCGGCGGGCCCGGGGCCAGGCACGGCGGGGGCCAGGCACGACCTCCCCTCGCC
>VXAY01003445.1:585146-615775 GCA_013399855.1 Oxyruncus cristatus
CGCCACGCGGGGCCCGGGGCCCGCCCGGCGGCGCCGCGGGTGGGGGGACAGCGCGGGTGTGGGGACAGCGCGGGTGTGGGGACACCGCGAGTGTGGGGACAGCGCGGGTGCCCCCGGGGAGGGTCTGGGTCCGTCCCCGAGGAGGGTGCTCAGGGAAAGGCCCCCCGCCTTGTCAGGGTGTGGGTGAATGGCTGGATCTGTTCTTCCGCGTCCCCCGGAATGGCTTTTGTGTGCGCCGGGCTGAGCATCCAGGACGCGCCGCGGTGGGAGCGGTGAGTACGCGGGTCGCTGCCTCTCGCACCGCCGAGGACACGGGCTCCCAGGGGTCGGGGTCTCCCCCTCTTTTTCTGACGTGTTTGAGGCAGGGAAAGAGAAGATCCTGCTTCCCGTGGTGGTTGGTGAGGGGCGAAGGCAGGATTGCAGGGCTGTAAAATAACAGTGCTCTTGGCGCGGTGCTGGAACTCGGGGGATTCCACAGAAAGCAAAATGATTAATTAGGGAGCAGAATTCTTTGGTTACTTGTTTTTTCTTGTTCCTGACTTTAGAATACGTCCAGATTAGTTGGAAAGCAGGCTTGAAAAGCATCAGGAAGATGTGAGGATGCAGGGACAGAGGCTCCCAGGGGTAGGGGTCTCCCCCTTTTTTTCTGATGTGTTTCAGGCAGGGAAAGAGAAAATCCTGCTTCCTGTGCTCGTTAGTGAGGGCTGAAGGCAGGATTTCATGGGGAACAGGGCTGCAAAATCACAGCACTCTTAGCACGATGCTAAACTGGGGGGGATTCCATAAAAGTCAACATCATTGATTAGGGAGCAAAATTCCTTGATTGCTTGTTTTCTTGGTTGCACAGGACGTTCCTGACTTTAGGGCAAATTCAGACCAGTTGGGAAGCAGGGCTTGAAAAGCATCAGGAGGCATGTCAGGATACAGATCTCATAAAAGGAGCAAAGCTTTAATTTGACAGATTCTAATCTAGCCTAGCGTGACAGGAATGCAGGGATGTATGGAATACGAGGCACTTTAGTCTTTATAGCAACAGACAGCAGTCTGCTCATCTGCTGAGTGCTTCTCTTGGAGAAAAGGCAGCCCCAAGGGCTCCCTGTGTTAAGGTTCACTTCGAGTTTACACTTAGCGGTAGAAGCATATTTCTACATTCACAATATGATGCTTAAGGTTTGCTCTAGAGCCTTTGCTGTTTGTGTAACCATATAAATGATCAGTGGTACATTAGCCCATATATGAGACTTGGCATTTCTGTGACATATTTAGGGTAGCCAAGAAATCCTGGTGGCCTGAAGCAATCCCAGTGAAGCAGGCAGTGTTTCTTTGACCCAGTTGAGGCTAACATGCCTTTTGAGGGAGGAGATTGGGTTTGTTTTGCTCAAGTTCATCAAAAGGTCTCTGGAATGGAAAGCATTTCTTCCCAAGTCCTTGAAGACTACTGGTGAATTCTTTCAGGAGGTGACCTTGATAATTCTTTGGGGGTACTTGTTTGTGTTTCTTAGTAATGTTCTGATATTACCAAATTTCTTACTCTGCCTCAGAAATTAATCTTCCATAGTCATCAAGGAGGACAGTTTTATAAGGGGCACAGACACAATGTCAAACACAGAGATGATGTTACCTTTGCTTTTTGAATCAAGGAAATAAAAGATTTGATGCCCAGATATGTACAGGAACTCCTGAATCCGTGTGAGTTTGGGCCATATAGAAGAACTCTGGTATGTTTTGTGGTCTGTCTTTGAGATCACAGCCTGGCTGCCTCTTTGTCAGTTGGGGTCCTGAGTTCAGACCAGCAGCTGTAGCAACATTTCTTTGGGAAGCTTGTCAGGGGTACTGCGGTGGCAAAAAGAGGCACCTTTCCTGGAGCATCCTGTCCTGGGGCCAGTGTTCTTCAGAGTGTTCAAAGTTGCTAAAGCTGCAGTTTCACAGTTCTGACAGCCCTTGAGGGGGACAAGCCCAGAGAGTGGTTACAGCTGGGGTCTGTGTCCTTGCTTAGGTCCACCGGGCACCTTATTCCCTCTTAAGAGGACACTAAGTCTGCCTTTTATGAGAGGAGAGGGTGCATTGTAACCTGTGACACTGTACTAGAATTCTGACCTTGTGGCTAAGTCTTCAGCCCTGTCCACAACTGCTGCTTGTGAGCAAACGTGTCTGTGACAGCATTCACCTGCTGGAATTTAGATAGATGTGTTTTTCTTGTATTGGAAAATGGGGTTTAGCACTGGGTCTGCATCGACAGACCCCTCTGTCGGCAGGTGATGGACATGGGCACAACCTGGAAATATCCGTGAGCTTCCCTGATGGTGAGCTGGACTGTGCCGTGGCTTGGTCTGTGCCTGGGGCTGATCTGTGCAAATCAGCTCCTCTTCCTTGCATGTCTTTCCTTCAGATTTGCTGGCATAGCTGTTTGTATAATTGCTTTGTAATGCAGTTGTGCCAGAATGAAGAGTGCTGCTTTAAATACTTTTAATGGAGAAGTGGATTTTTCTTCTAATCCTTGGGAGAGGATGAGGATAACCCCCCGAAGAACTGCACATCCACCAGTGGTTTCTTTTAAATATGGAAAGCCAAACATCTTCATCTTCTGATCTAGTAGTAAAGGGCAGAGGGGGTGGTAGATGTAAATATTTATGTATAAATATAAAAATATTTATAGATCCAGTTTATATTATCAGCACTTGTCAGGCAGACTGTTCTTCTGGCAGTCCATTAAAAGTGTGGCCTTGAATATGGGTGTAAATGAGGAATAGTGAAGAGTGCTGGGAGTTGAAGGAGACTAAGGTCCTCTTATGTTACGTGACAGACACAAAGTAGTTGCTAAACAGTGTTTGTCAACAGGACCTGCAGAGCTGCAACCTGATTTTTGTGAGCAAAATGAAGGCCTCTCACAAAGGAACATTTTGTGTTATCTGAGCGCTGTCAGACATTTAGGTGTTTATCCCCTAAATGAGTTTACTGCAGGTATTTTCCCCGCACTGTTGTCTTAAGCAAATATCTTTTACCTGCAGAATAACTTATCCAAGGCTGGGAATTTTTTTGAGCTTGTTTGTGTGTGCAGGTTCCACACGGAGTTGGCACAGCAGGTGAGCTGGGAGTGGAAATCTCCCTGTGCTGTCAGTAATTCAGTCACCTCTTGTTGCTCGAGTTTTATTTTGCAGGGAGGTTCTCTGTCCAGCGAAGCTGGTTCCAGTTAGTGCAGTGGTACATTATAAACTCCTCAGGGATGATTTGCCTGGTGTTTTGCAAGGGATTGAGCACATTGTAAGTGCTCAGTTTTGCATTGTCTGTCTCATCCCAGGGTGTGACTTCAGAAGCAGTGTGTGCTGTAGCTTATTGCCTTCAGCTGCTACCTGAATTCACTCAAGGTAAATATAGCTCCAAACTCATTAAATCTGTATTTGAGAGTCTTTCCAAATGCAGTACTTGTTTTTTGATTTTCAAGTCCTGCCCAGTTATTAGAAAACTAGTACCCCACCTACGTGTTCTTGCCTAACCTTTTATCCCCCCTTGTTCTTCTTTTTGCATCCAGCAGATTGGGAACTTGGGAATTTTTGCACCTATTTCTATGGCAACAGGTTCACAAAAGGAAGGATTATTGCCTCTTATCCTAAATAATCCAGGATTTAGCCATTTCTTCTGCGTACATTGTGAGAATGAAGTGCTGCTGTTTAATCCTTGGTAGCACCTCCTCAGCCTCAAGAGTGAGAAGGAGAATCCTGTTTGGAAAAAGATGGGAAGGTCTTGAGTGTACTGAGGATTTGATCTCTGATATTAGCAAGTTCTTGGATAGGGTTTGGCACTGATTCTTTTTTTTTTGCTGGAAATTAGTGCTTCCACCTCCTCTGTCCTGTCATGGAAGTCACTGGGGGTGGGTAGGGGCTGAAGTCTTATTTCCATGTGTGTCTTATTTCCATGGATGCCAGAGGATGGTGAACAGCGGCACGGGTGTGGGATTGTGACATGTTCCACAGTACCTGGGACCTGTGCAATAACCTCCTTCAGTGGGTGGAGTTCAGGCTGTGCTTGCTATGAAGTCTGTGCTCAAGGAGCACTAGGATTTGTATTTTGGTGGTTAAAGAACCCTGCATGTTATACTTGCACAGCTTTTACCCCTGTGACAGTACCAACCAACAGGTGTTGCTGCCCATCCTTCACATGGCTGTTTTGACAAGTGGTTCTCTTGGCATTTGGGCGGTGGGAGCTCGTGGATAGCTCAGACTAATGACCTAGATTTGTCTACTTTAAACTCTTTTTTCTTTTTTTGCCTCTTAGTTTCAGCAGTGGTATTTTTAACTCACATCAGTTACTGTTTTGAGCCCCCTTGGCAATGAAGAAAGTTGAGCAGGGAATATTCATTTTAGGAGGGGTGTGGGTGTTTGCATCTATTTTGGGATGAGAATCTGTCACCCAAGTAGCTCCAGCCATTTGCTTTCGGCATCTGGCAGGGAATCCTCAATGCACTCTGGAGTTTCAGTGCTTCATTGCAAGCTTCATCTCGTTGTTAGCACCTAAACAGGAAGGCCAGGCATTGCCTGAGGGCTGGATATTCTATGAACCAAGTTTCGAGGCACAGTCTGTGGAAGTGGGAGGGAGGAAGAATGTTAATTGTAGGCATCCAGCTACAGAAGTGATGGCTGAGAGAGAGGGGAAGACCCAGCTGTTTGGTTGTAGGGTGCCAGACAACACTTCTGCAGTAGTCAGAAGGTGTTTTGCTATGGAATTTTGTAGCAGCAGAGACCATTTCCTAAAGTAGGCAGAAGAGAAGTTGCTCTCAAGTTGGGAGCATTTGGACTCCTGTTACTTGCTTCCCAGGCCCCTCATGAGCCCCCCTGCTCTGTTTCTTCCTCTGCTGCTGCAGTGGAGCCGCACAGATTAATGACTTGGTGGAGCTGGGCTGGCGGCAGCTGGGTCCATCTGTCTGCAGAGCTGCCACAGCCAGTCCCTGAGCAGCTGCCCTCCCTTGGCAGTGGCACTGGGACTGGTTCTGATAAACCCAGACAGCTGGACTGTGCTGCCTTGACCTGCCAGGGAGCTCCTCGTGGGGATTGCACTGAGTTCCGAGACAAATGCAGACCTTCTTTAGCAGGCAGGCCCGGGGCTCAGGCCGCTGGAGTTCTTGGCCCAAACATCTGTCACAACCTGTGGTGATGGGGGTCACGTCACAGCTGTTTGTCTGTATTGGCTGCTGTTTAACAGGATTGCTTTAAAAACAAGGGGCTCACTGATCAAGGTCATTAGTCTTTATCCCTTCTGTTCTCAGAGAAGACGTGTTGTTTCCTCAGTTCTTTATGTCTCTAAAGCTGTGAAGAAACAGCTGTTCACAGTGCCTGAGTCTTGGGATAGTGTGATGACCCTTGCCCTTGAAAAGTTTTCTATCAAAATACATAACCATGTAACCATGAGCCCATTTCCTGGGTTTCAGAGCACCATCATAGGCAGCTTTTGTGGATCGTAACTTCCTTTTCCTGGAATTCTGTGTATTAAGCATCAACTCTACAGCACCCTTCTCATATAAATAACTGCTGATTATGGAGAGGATTTGCACCCCCAAATGTGTCCCTGAAAAGTGGTAATTCAACATGTTCATGGTAGTAGTGCAGAATTTATTTCTACTTTAACAACCCACCTTTTCGTTGCCCAAGTGACCGCTCTGAGTCGTATCATTGAGCACGTGGAATGGGAAGACTGATGGTTTTTCCAACCCCTCTTGCATTTCCCCGTTTGAAAGCCGTTGCTTTCCCGTCCGCCAGCTCGAGTTCCGTGCTCGTGCCTGACACGTCTCCTCTGCCGGCAGGAAGAAGCCCACCCACGTGACGGTGAACTGCTGGTTCTGCAACCAGGACACGGTGGTGCCGTACGGGAACCGCAACTGCTGGGATTGCCCCAACTGCGAGCAGTACAACGGCTTCCAGGAGGTACTGGGACAGGCTGGGAAGGCGGAACGGTGCTTTGGGAAATCCCTGCTCCTCCTCTGAGACGGTGCAGGCCCAGTGCACCTGAATATCCAGCGGTTTGACAGCTGTGCTGAGCGCTGGTGAGCTCAGCAGCCCATCACTTGATCAGCTCTGAGGAGGAATCCACTGTACTGGGATGTGCTGGCTATGACAATGAAGACAGATTTTCCTCCCTTGCTTTAAAGGGCAAAAGTGGCCGTGACATATCTTTTAAGAATATTTTTTAAAAAAATATATGGAACACTACATCAAAATATTAACAATGTTCTTTAAATATTAATGGAATTATTATTAATTTCATATTAACAATAAATATAACAAAGAATAAATAAATAATAAAATTAACAACAATAAATACGGCAAAGAATATATAAAATATTAAGAGTAATTAACAATATATTAAAATATTATTTTTCTCTGGTTCTTTATTCTGTTAAGTAAAAAAACCTATCTTAAGCCAGAATCCAGCACCACCAGCTACTTGCAATAGGTGTGTGGAACAGTGGAGGTGGGCAAATTTGAAGCATTTTGTCTCTTTTTTTGCTTATCTATTTTGTTACATAAGTGAATGCATGGAATGTAGAGCTCCTGACGGAGCTTAGGGAATCTTATTGCCAACCCAGCTTTGATTTTATGATATAATGTTTGCTTCCCCTCCTGCTCTTTTGTCAGAATGGAGACTACAACAAGCCCATCCCTGCCCAGTACATGGAGCACCTTAACCACGTTGTGTCGGGCGGCACAACTTTCTGTGATCCCACCAAGCCACAGCAGTGGGTGAGCAGCCAAATTCTGCTCTGCAAGAAGTGCAACAACCATCAAACCATGAAAATCAAACAGCTGGCTTCATTCTCACCGAGGGAGGAGGTGAGCGTTTGACCAAGGCATTCCCATGCATGGCTCTGCTATTCCTGCTCAATTTAATTCCATCCTGCAGCCTGGTAAGCAGGAGAGAGAGCAGTTTTCCAGTGTGCTGTGGAATGACGCTCCAGTAGTCTTCAGAAGCGTTGTGTGGCACTCCAGTGCAGAGAAGGTTACTGGTTAGTGCTGCAAATTTACCTCACTCTGCTCCAAAGCCAGAATGTAATGCCCTGTTCTAGATGGGCGCTGGGAGTTGAAGCTTGAGCCCAAAACATTGCTGAGATCAGCTTACAGCTCCAGTGCTTCCCATGGCTGAGCTTGCGGGATTTGGCAATGGCTGCCCACTGGATACTTTGAAGCCTTAAGAGATTTTGTTTTTCCTGGGGCCCTGCCTGTGCTGCTCTGCATTATTAGTGCAGTGGGAGAGGAATCCTGTGCCGCCACGCAATTTCCCTGCTTAGGCATCTCTGCCTAGGAGGGCAAAGGGAATTTTACACTTACAGCAACAGGATTTCCTACTGAGCAACTTCTTGGCTTTCCCATTACTTAATATGCATGGAGGATGGGATAATGGGTTTTTTCCATCACAGTTTTATGCCTCCCCAACATTTCACACAGAGAATTTAATGCTGCACTCCTTAGCTTTCAACCATTATCAAGCCTTGGGGTTAGACTGTGCTGTAGTGGGATGTGTTCATCCTCTGGTTTTGCCTAATCCTGTCTGCTTTCTGTAATTGTAATGAGTTTGATCAGGGTGACTCCCAGAGAACAGATTTAAATTTGATCATGCTTAATGAGAGTGTCTTCAGCTGGTGCCCTTTTCTCAGCTTTATTTCTAGTCCCAGGCTCTTGCCAGACCTGTCCAGTTGCTCGAAGCACTGCCAGCCTCTGGTCCCTTTTTAGGCATTCAGTGACCTGCAGTGTCTGTGCCAGCTGAGAAACATGGGACTGTGTTATCCAGCGTGGTTGGATAAGTGTGTCAGTGGCAGCAGTGGCCTCTTGCAATTTTGCTGGCCTGTTCCAGTGAGGGATGACCCTGCTGCTCCTGGTCTCTGCCATGGGATTCCTTCTTGGTTCCAAAAGATGGAGCCTATGGAACTGCTGGAGCAAACCCTTTGGGCAGCCTCAATGCACCTTCCTGCTTCCAAAGAAGCTGCATGCTTTCAGCTGACGCTTTTGGTACAAGGATCTTGGAGTCAGAAGAGCCCTAGAAGCTTCTGTGATAAGTGACATGTCCTCTGCAGTGACACTGAAAAATGTCCCTACTGACTGTTTTTACCGGTGTTATTAATGATTTGTGGAGCTCATCTCACTGAGGCCTCCAAACAGCAACAGCCTTCAAGTTTGGGGCTGATTTTTTGCCCCTCAGTTCAGGAAGGATATTGAGGTGCTAGAGCAGGTCCAGAGAAGAGCAACCAGGCTGGTGAAGGGACTGGAGCACAAGTCCTATGAGGAGAGGCTGAGGGAGCTGGGGTTGTTTAGCCTGGAGAAGAGAAGGCTCAGGGGAGACCTCATCGCTCTCTACAACTCCCTGGGAGGAGGTTGTAGCCACGTGGGGGTTGGTCTCTTCTCCCAGGAACCAGCAGTAAGACAAGAGGCGTTAAGCTGTGCCAGGGGAGGTCTAGGTTGGATATTAGAAAGAAATTCTTTCCAGAGAGAGTAATTAGCCATTGGAATGGGCTGCCCAGGGAAGTGGTGAATTCTCCGTCCCTGGAGGTTTTCAAGACGAGGCTGGACGTGGCACTGAGTGCCATAGTCTGGGAACTGCGGTGGTGTTGGATCAAGGGTTGGACTCGATGATCTCAGAGGTCCTTTCCAACCCGTCTGATTCTATGATTCTATGAAAGGAGCTTGTCTCTTTCTCCAGCACAGTGGAGTGAAGGGGCAAGAGGTATTTTGTGTGCCCTCATTTGAGGAGGGGAAGAGCAGTTTTAGTTTCTTGTCTCACCTCCTGTTTTGAGTTCATAAGGTCTCAATAAAGACAACAAAATAGGGCCACAGAAATTCAGCATCCTGAAATTGGGCCACAGCAGCGTTCTCTGAGACTTTTTTGGTCTCTTCTGGGACATGGATGCTGGGGCAGCTGTATGTGAAGCTGGTTGTATGCCTGGCTTCCAGCTTGGTTTCAGGAGTCTGTTCCCCTGGAGACCGGAGTCATGCTTTGTCCGCCTGTCAGGAGCAAACATGGTAACTGGTGAGGGCCCTGCAGTTCTCACCTACGTTTCCTCTCCTCTTCTCTCCCCAGGGCAAGTATGATGAGGAGATCGAGGTGTACAAGCACCACCTGGAGCAGACCTACAAGCTGTGCCGCCCGTGCCAGGCTGCTGTGGAGTATTACATCAAACACCAGAACCGGCAGCTCCGCGCGCTGCTGCTCAGCCACCACTTCAGACGCCGTGAGACAGACAAGGCCTACGCCCAGGTGAGGGGATTGCACCTTGGTTTGCTGCTGGCAAAGGAAGGCAGCAGCCTTGGGGCTCCCTAAACCTGGGAGCTGCTTCTATACCAGCAGTTTCGGACTAGAGTACGGGGTAGTTGCCTCAGCTGCTCCTGATGTTAGTTTGAGGCTTTCCTCCCGCTGGTGTCATTCAGGGCAGCTGCCAGAAGGCAAGTCTACTGTAATAATAACAGAGTGGAAGGGAAATTGTGGGACAGGCAGAGAAGGGGAGGTAGGGAAGGCAATTTAGGAGTGCAGTGCAGGAAACTACAGAGTACAAGGGGAAAAAAAATTAAAAAAGAAGGATGGGAAGTGAATTATGACATTCTCCCTGCCTGACCTTGGCTTCTGCTCATAGCCTGCTAGTCTACAATATCCCATGTGGTGTCAGCCCAGTACAGAGACTTAGAAGGACCTGAGCAAAACAGTCCAGTAAACAATATACAGTCTGGAAGTGTTACATAAAGCACCATTTCAAAACCTTACTGCAGTTCCTTCAGCTTCTGACAAGGTGTTTCTCCCTTCCTCTGCAGAATTTATGTTCATCCTCCTCCTCTGCTTCCATAACCACACCAGCTCAGGTGATACTCCTGCGGTTCCTGGCCTTCCTCAGCTGTGCTTTCCTGGTTCTGATGGCCTTGTACGGGTCGGGCAACCCCTTCTCCCTCAGCACAGCAGTCCCTGCTCCCGTTCCCTCTGGCCCAGCGCCCCTTCGGAACAGGACTGGCACAGACTCCCGTGCAGACGTTGGCAATGACACCTCAGTGAGGGTGGCAGGATGGAGGGAGCTGCTCCAGCTGCTCCCGGAGCACGTGGTGGAGAACCTGAGCGCCGTGTGGGCTTATGGGAAGAATCACCAGATGGCCGTGGCCGTGCTGGGGCTATTCACCTGCCTGCTGGCCATGTTCCTGGCTGGGAGGATCAGGTGGGTGTGCACTTGGCTCCGTCAAGGAAAACTTCACTTTAAGGAAAACTGTTATATTGGAGGTCTCTGGTCCTGTGTTGACTCAGTGATCCAGGGACAAACACCTGCCAGAATGGCACACTGTAGTACTGGGTGGCACAGCTCTTTGCCAGCGGGCTGGGTGGAGACAGCAGAGCTTGCTTTGGATCTGTGCCTTGGGTCATTCAATTTAAGCGGGAATTACTATGAATGAAAAGTTCCCTGTGCAGCTCTGGGAGATGATGGAGCTGATCTACTCAGGTGCTTACACAGCAGTGGGCAGGGCTGCACCTAGTCAGAGGCACTACATAACATGCTCAGTCCATGTACCTTCCCCTCCTTTTCCCCACCTTCCCTTTGCCTCCTCAGCACCGAGGGAGTTCGCTGGTGTTCAGACTCATGTTCGTTTTTTTCCCGTTGCAGACTCCGGAGAATCGACGCGTTCGCCTCGGTGCTGTGGTTTGTGGTGATGAGCCTGCACGTAGCTGAGAGGTACCTGAAGATGGAAACCCCGAGCTGGCTGGACACAGCCAAGTTTGGCACCACGTCCCTGTGCTGCCTGGTGGGATTCACCGCAGCCGTGGCCACGCGGAAGTCGACGGGCCAGCGGAGATTCCGGCCCCGAAGGTCAGAGCCAGAGCAGTGACCCTGGGGGAAGGAGCAAAAAAAGCCTTGTGAACTCTTTGCGACTGGTGCTTCTCTGTCCTCTTACTATTTTTCCCTTCCTCTGTTTCCTTTTTTTTTTTTTTAATTAGATAAGCAGTGAAGATCTCTTCTTCCTTTTTATATATATATACTTTTTTTTTNCCGGCCCCGAAGGTCAGAGCCAGAGCAGTGACCCTGGGGGAAGGAGCAAAAAAAGCCTTGTGAACTCTTTGCGACTGGTGCTTCTCTGTCCTCTTACTATTTTTCCCTTCCTCTGTTTCCTTTTTTTTTTTTTAATTAGATAAGCAGTGAAGATCTCTTCTTCCTTTTTATATATATATACTTTTTTTTTCCCCATCCTTGCTTACCACTGTGCTAGCTGCTTGGAGCACTTCCACTGCTAGCCATGGAAGCTACTCCTGCTGCCTCCATTCTCCCTTCCTCCTGCATCCTACGTCAGCAGTGCAAATATCCAGCTTCCCCAAAGCCAGTTCTTCCAGCAGCTGCCTCACAAACTGCTCCGTGAATGCAGCCTCCTCCCCATTCTGCTCTTCCAGCCAAAGAGATTCTGGCTCCTCCTGTCCTCCCAGTTCTTCTCACTGCCTCTCCATCCTTAGCCACTCACAGAGGAACCCTCTGCCTTGATCCACCATGAGGCCCAGGCCACCTTCACTTTTCTAATGGTGCTGGTCATTTTAACTTGGAACTGATGGGAACTTGCCTCTGGAACTTGCCACGTAGCCCATAACCTGGTTCTTCTTGCCTTCCACTGTGTAGCATCACTTAACCTGCATGTTCTGTAGCTCTGCCCTTCTCCTGGCTCCTGTTTTAAATGGAGAAGTGTCCTTAAGTGCTGTTGATTGGAACTCCAATAATTTATTCAAAAGGGTGCTTTACAAGGTCCTGTAGCTCAGGGTGTCTTGTTTTAATACCTGAAAGTATTCAGCTGACTGAGGCTAAGTTTTCAGATCTACCAGTGGCTGTTGCTTTCAATGCCAGTTTTGTTTGGGTTCGTTACCCACCCACCTGCCCACGCCCTGAGGAACATCTGTGTACAAGCTCAATTGGATAAAAATGCCTATGTTCCTTCACTCCTGTAGCCTTAGAAGAAATATGGGACTAACAACCTCGTGCTGTGATACATGGTCAGCTTTTATTGTTCATCAGTGTTTATTGCTGAGAACACAGATAGGAAGGATGTGCCATGGGAGGGATGCGGGACTGCATGGCAACGTTTTTGGGGTTGCTTGGAAGGGTCCTCTTTGGAAATCTGGCATTGGTGCTAATGCTGCTGAAAAAAAGGGGTCTGGAAATGGTGATTTGGAGCTGAGTGCCTGGCAGCCCTCTGCTGAAAGCTGGGATAACTGGGTGTTACTCTGTGGGGAGGGAGGAAGGAGCTTCCAGCGTGCTTGGGGTTTTGTGGGATTGACTTGTTGGGGCCTCTTCGGATCAGCAGCCTGAATATCCTGTGCTGTTGTTTGCAAGGCACTCCTTTGAGTTTCTCTGGTGGATTTGGGTCTTCCCAAGAGGAAGTAGCACTGTTACAGAAGATCTGCTGTTTTCTTCTGTTCCAAATAGTGCAGTGGAACTTGCCACACTAATAGTCTGATATAAGTTAATTGGGTGTCATGATCTTCCAGTGTATAAACTCTAAAATAATCAGAATGAGGCTCTCACTGTGAAGTATCTGCAACTCCTGCTGAAGCATTCAGACACTGTTGGGTGCTGCAGGTGCTGGTGAAATCAGAGAAGCTTTTTTAAAAGGAAACAAAAGACTTCATAGCTTTTCTTAGCTACTGTTCTTCCAACCTGTGATCCTTGTGAAAGCACAAAGGTGACGCTGTGAGGTTTTTTAACAATAAGCCAGGCTGAGTGTGCCATGGGAAGGTGCAGCTCCTGGCTGAAGGACTGTGTGCCTGTAACTTAGCAAGGGAAGGGGCCACACAAACCTGCTTCCCCTCTGGGCTGTCCTTTGGAACGTTTTTCCAGTGCCTTCAGATAAATATCCACCTCCAGGCTCACAGAACACCTGTCTCCATTCTGGTGCTTGTGAATGATGCTGCTCTGAGTGTTGTTTACTTATTTACCCACAAAAGGAACCCAGCACCTGCAAAGTCTGGTTCCATCTTCCGCCTTCCCATCGCTTACCAATCCTGACCCAAAACGCTTGTCTTCCAGCTCACAGTCACAGGTTGCTTCTTATTCCAGGCTCAGACTTTTCAAAATTATTATAATAATAACCATTTTGTCCCGTTTTCTTCAGGGGCACTTGATTAAATTTAGAGAATTGTTTCAAAGTAAATACCACAGGAAGCCACGTGACAAAACAGGGAAAAAAAACCAGCAGAAGTGTGCTGGGTCAGACTTTCACAATCTTTCTGGTGCCTCTTTCCTACTCTCCATTAGGAGATTTTATAGGAAACATTCCTTAAAAATGCAGTCTTTTTTCTCTGTACCCATCAGCCTGTTGGAGCAGGGAGCAGTGTTAAGACAGAAAGTAATAAGCTCGTGAAAGGATGGAAAGTGGCAGAGGATAAAAGTCCTAAAAAAAACCAAAAAGGGGGACAATTTGTGTGCTGTCACTGTTTACTCAGCTCTCCTTTCAGTGCAGTGATCCCTGTAACGTTTCCCTGGAAAACTCCTCACTGCAGCAGCCCTTCCCACACCGCTGTTCTGCGGCCCTTCTGCTGTTCAAAGTGAGGTGGTGGGCAAAGCCACCTGATGAGATGGGCACTGGCACCAAATCCAGTGCCAGCTCTGCCACTCCCTGAAAAAGCTGCACAGAAAACCCAGGAAACCCTGAGCTATCGTGGCCATTAAGTGAAATCAGACAACCAGACTTCTTTTTTCTTCCTGCCTTTTTCCCCGCTTCAGGACTTCACAGTTTTCCTCCTAAAGGTAAATGTAGAAATGACTGATGTTTCTGCTTAGCTGTGATTGTCTTCTACACTTACTGCACAGTTTGGATTGGGAGTTCCTCTTGCTGCTTCCCTGGGAGGTGTGTCCCAGAGATGGGAGAACTCTCCTGTTGGAAGGATATATGGAGACTGCTGGCAGGAGGAGGGGTGTGAGCAGCTGACAGACTGTGGGGATGGCCATGGCAATGTCATGCCTGATTTCTGTCAGCAATCATCCCTTCTTTTATAGGAACAAAATTAATCTGTGCAAATTTTCTTGCTCAGTAGCAAGGAATCTCTCAGTGGCAGCTTCTAAAGAGGCTTGGCAGCCTCTTAGGATGTTTTGCTTTCAGGAGCTGAAAGTCAGGGCTGTGTTAAGCTTCTCTGTGTCCTGTTTCACATGCCCTCCTGTCTCCTGGTTTCCTCCCATCTCTTTAGGGAGGAAACCCATCACTTGGGGTTTTTTCTTTCAATTTAAACTTGCCCCATCTTTGAGCCCCCTGGGGTCAGGCACCTTTTATGATATTTTGCTCTTAAGTGTGTTATGTTGTTTGACCATTCCTGTTCTTTTCTCTTACTCTCTTGTCTTCTTCCCTGTGCAGTGCTGGGATGGAATGGGGAGGATGCAACTAAATATCGGGAACAGGCAGTTGGTAGAACTGTGGGAAGGAGTGGGATTTACACTGTGAAGCCCGAATAATCCTGTTAAGGAATATTTTAGCTCTGTTTGCACAGCAAGTGCAGAGCTACACTGAGTTTAAAATCTTTTAATCTGGGAGATACGTTAACTGCAATTGAATACAAGCAAGAAATCCATTTGTCTTCGCTTTATGCCAATTAATACAAGTGAAGTATATTTACAAGTTGCACTAATTTATATGTCAGAACATCAGAAAGCTACTTTGTTTTGTGGCCAAGCTGTACAACTGATCTCTGTGGTGCTTTGTTCACAATTGATTGAAGAACTTTTGGACTTGTAATTGGAAAAATTTCGTGGGTGAAACAAAATAACTCAACACGTATTGAAGTGGGGTTCAATTTTAATGCCAAAGAAGCTTTTGTCTGTACTCAGGTGTCAGCTTATTTTCCCCCTTCTCTGTGCCTCAGCATGTCTGTGCTGCTGCTTCTCAAAACAACAGAAAACCTCTGAGCCTCAAAACCAAACTTGCAGCAGTTGAATTTTTGGTCTTTTAGCGACTCTGATGCTGACAGTCTCCTCTCTTTCTGCTTCTCTCACGTGCTTGGTCTCTCGTGCTTTTACTGGTGGTAGAGGAAGATGGATCTTTTAGGGGAGAGGGAAGAAAGGAGGAGAAGGGTGGGATTTTCCAGAGGTGTTCTGGTTTATAAACTGTAGCATTCAAGCTGTACCAGTTGTGTCTCAGACAACGAGGCCTGTGGAAGATCAGTTGTGAGTTTGCAATATTTTACTCTGGACTGTTCCTGGGGGAAAAAAAAAAATATAGGTAAATCACCACTGCCTTTACTGAGACTGTTCCTGCCATACCTGATTTAATGCCAAATAGGCTGTTCTAGACACTGCCATGCTGTAGGTTCTGTATGGAAGGTACTTCGCATTTTTCACCTGAGGTTCAATTGGGACATAGCTCAGCAGGTGGATATGTCACCTGTAGACAGTTGGATCCAGCAAAAGGAAACATGTGCTCCCAGCTCAGGTATTTCGGTGCAAGTCCATCCCCTGAGCACAATCCTTCCATCCCTGTGCAGCTGAGGTGCTATTCTGTGTGACACACACACACATGGGAACACATTTCCTTCTGCTGGGTGGGACAAGAGCTAACAAAGGGCTGGTAGCTGATGAACAGAGTTGGCACAAAAGCATCCAGGACCACTTGATCAGTGCTTTGAGCTTCTTGTTTTCCATTAGCTGGCCTCCTTATTTCAGGCCAGAGAGGAACACTGTGGTAACCTGTGGTTATCAGGTGCAGCTTTGGAGCCTGAGGGTTCTCCCAGCCATGCGGGCCAGAGCATGCAAACATCTTAACAGTATTAGAGGGTTTTAGCCCAAAAGCCCCTAATTCAAGGTGCTGCTTTTTCACACTGGCCGTGTGCTGGTGTCTGGACCAGAGCATGGTATGGCAGAATGGAGCTGAGCTAGTGAGGTTTGTGTGTCACTTGAAATCAGTTCTGCTCCATCCCCAAGTGCCTGACTCCGGCTCTCAGTGGTCGTGGCTGATCTGCCAACTCAAAATCTTGTACCCTGCCCAGCAGAACCAGATTTACAAAGGGGCTGATGTGGGTTCTTTAAGTGCCTTTCCCTGCTGGACAAGATCTGTGACAACACTGTGTTGCTTTGCTTCAGTGGAAGCACTGAGGCTGCAGTGTAGGACAGCAGTGCCTGTGTGAATGCCAGGCCAGTGCTTCTGTCCCTCAGCTGCCCCCAGTGAGGGTGACAGGGCATAAGGGGACGCTTGGGCTGCACTCTTAAACCTCTGAGCAGCTCTGCAGACTCTAAGGGGGTTGAGGGAGGACGCAGAACTAGCAGCCAAGTCAGCACCTCTGCTGCTGCTGCTTCTGAAGCCCTCACTGACATCAGTGCATGCAAACTGGCGCCTTTGTGGCCCTTTACCGTTCGAAATACACTATATTTATATGCCATTTTTTCTTTCCTATTGACTCCTCCTTTCCTGCACCCGTGCTGTGCATGTCCCAGTGAGCTGAGCTGGGTTGTGGCAAAGGGTGAGGACATGAGGGGAAGATAAAAATGGTGTAGTGGCATTTTATTTTGGCTTGATGAATTTTCTTCAAGTACTCTGAAATGATGTGAAGCTAATAATCATGCTTAGATACTATAGGAACTATGTATTGATGTAATGTGGACTAAGTATTTATGCTCTTATAAAAATTAATATAATTAATAGCCAGGTGGTTGCTGCAGACTGACTCCACTCCTGAAAGCAGGGAGCTGTGGTGTGTGGCTTTGCTTTGGTTTTTAAAGAGATGCTTTTGAAAATGTGTGCTGTCACATATAACCTGCCAGGTCGTTCTGAGTGTGCTGTCACCTTGTGAGTGCCCTTGGGGCCACTTTGGGCCGTGGCAGATGCTCTCCTGTGAGAGGGACAGTACTCAGTCCTGAAGTCATCCCCTGTAGAGCCTCGTCTGGGACCAGAGCTGTTGAGTGCACAGACAGGAACAGGTTCCCTGGACATTTTTGTCGTGCCTGGATTCGTGTAGACACAGGACCTTTGTGCCACCCGTAGCAGGGAGGGCAAAATTGATGCCAAACATCTGTACTCTAGAAGGTGTTAGTGCAGGACCTGGCAGCTGGAGCATTTTCAGCTCCAGTTCAACCCTCCTTTTTCATCCAAAGCAGGACAACATGTAGGAGAGAAGAATTCTTACTCTTGGCAGCTCAAGTTTTCAGCTCTCTAAGCCACACATCAAAATATTAATGTGTATGAGACCTGTGCCCTTTTTAATCATGATTCTCCCTTCTCCCTGTGCCTGTTTTTTATTCATATATTGCTCTTTGCTCCTGATTCTTGACTGTAGGCACAGGTTGTGGCCCTGGCTGATGAGATGGAGCAGAGCAGTGCCTGGTCAGGGCACAGCAATGGTGGGTAACAGGGGGGCTGTTCTGCACCCAGTACCTGGGAGAAGGGTGCAGTTGTACTTGGAGAGCTCACAGCTTAGTTGTGATGGGACATTAAGTCCAGAGGTAACATTTTATCCCCTGACTTGTCCCAGGCAGGTGAATTTGGGCACACACCCCGAGCTGCCTGCCTGTGACTGCATCTTACCTTCCTCCTTCATGGGCTGAATTCCCTGACACAGGAGTGGGTCCGTCCAGCCCTGTGGTCTGACCTGCCCCATACCCTCCCACGTCTCTCTCTGTCCCAGGGTGCAGCATCTCTGGTTAAAATGTGAATTAAATAGGCACACACGTAGGTGGTGTCTTTGGATAAGAGGGAGGTGTTGGACAGAGGAGAGGAGGCTCTGCTGGCAGGAGGTGTCTCTTCAGGACCGTGTACAGTCCCGTACCGTGTAATACTCTTATTTAACCTTCTATTTATTTATTTTTAAAGTATCTGTGTAGCAGAGTTGTGCCCAACTGTCTAGTAACGCTGTGATCATTGTAAACACTAATTAAGATGCCCAATTTTTGATGTTCACAATATCAAGTTCTGAAATAAACGGCTTCCGGGCCCTGACTATTTCCACAACCTATCTGACTCCAGAGCCTTTTTGTTACTTTTTTCACTGTTACCAGACCCATTATTATCACATGCACAAATGGCTTGGAGCAAAGACACATGTGTAAGTGCTCCATTCCAAGGCTGTGATGTGGTTGCTTCCTGCCTTGTGATCCTCTTGATCTCTTCACCTTTTTTCATCTGCTTCTGAAAGTTTTAGTTCAGCTGCCCATTCTCAGGCATGAAGCACCTTCCCATGACAGCTTTTAGCAGCATCAAGCCCTCTTGACATGGCAGTGGCAAACACTAAGGAGAAGAGTGCAGGGAAAGAGAACAGGATTTTGCACACTTTGCAGGAATTCGTTCAGAACAGAACAATATTTAAGCCAGTCTTTGGTCAGCATTCAATCCTAGGGCATTAATATGCTATGCTTAAAATTCTTCAGCTCCTCTTTGCTAACCAGAAAAATCCCTTTTCTTGGATGGTACAAGGCAGATGATTCCTCAGCTGCCCCGAGGATCTGACTGAGAATTGGGGCTGTTGAGCAGCAGAGCCGTTGGAAGACTGATCCAAAACAGTTACAATCCCACGATTGTGAGAGAGAGAGATTGTGGTTATGGGTGATAAATGACTGTAATATCTTCCAGCCCACTGAATGAAAAACTGCTGCAGCAAGGAGCTGGGTAAAGCTGGGTCCTTTAGCCCAAAGATACAGAAGGTGCAAAGTTAGGCCAAAAGAACTGCACTGGTCAAGGGGATGCCCTGATTTGGTCCTTCCCAGCCATGGCACAGTGAGTGGTAGGTATTACTCTTTCTCCCATGATTCCTGTCGTAGTTCTGAGCTGCACCTCTTCATTCCCTTTCCCACTCATTTTTTCCTTAAAAAGCTGAGATGGGCACGTGTATCTGTGTGTGTGTGTGTGTGTGTGTTATGGGGCAGATGTGGGTGTGTGAGTGCACTAAAGGGAAGCACAACACCCTTCCCAGGTCCTGGAACCTGAAGAGGTTGGGCAGTTTCTGCTGCCAGGACTAAGGAGTCCCTTGCTGCTGTTGGAGGCAAGTCCTGCTTACAAGATGTTGTTCAGGCTGATGAAGCTGGTCAGGGTTGTTATGTCTGCCTTGCACGAGCAGATAAGTGGTTTTATAAGATATTTTAAATTGTAATCTCAGCTCTAGACTGCTTCTTCTGGACGTGTTAGCACAGCATGATATTGCTGCACCAGCTCTTTAATTTCTGAGGCAGAATGGAAGGTGCATAAATCACCTCACAGCACAAGGCTAAGAGGTGTATATTCCTTCATGCTCTGATTTACTCCTGGCTTTCCTCTGACAGAAGAAAAGCCATGTTGCTGCTCTCATCTGTCTCATCTGTTTCCATCAGAACTGAGATTAAGCCTCCAAATATTGTGGCTTAATTCTATCTCCATTTAAAAATGTATGTTAGTTCTTGATCATGATTTCTCTGACAATTGTGTGACTTGTCTATAACAAAACAAAAATCTCACAGGAGATCATTCAAAGATCTGGTTCCCATTCCAGACTTTCTTTCATTTTCGTTCCATTGTTAAAAATAGTACAAAATTGCCACACTTTCAACACTGCAGCCTTTGTGGAATTCTCATTTGGATGGTTTGAGGACACAAGTGAGACTCCAAAGCTGACTCCTCGTGATATAGTCAACTAAACTGTACACATAGACTAAGATCAGTACATGACTGCAAGGAGGAATAGAAAGTAGGTAGAAGTAGGAGTAAGTTTTTGACAGATTGCTCAGCTCAGGTTGATTTTTGAATTTTAAACCGCTGCGAAGTTGGGGGATGAAATGGGGGTCAGAAATTAAAATTGCATAGTTTATTTGCACATAGCAATGGAGTGTGAGATACTGTGGTAGTACCAGCAATGAAAGCAACTAAACTACAAAATTCTCTCATACAGTTATTTTACCAGAGCGTAGAAGCCAGTTTATGTCTGTAGCACTCAAAAATCAGTAACTGGTACAGGTATGTTTTGTCTGTTCTCTCTCCTCTTGTGTTCTCAGGCCGCCCGCTCTGTTCTGCAGCTCCACTCTTTCACTTGGAAAGAACCCACTGAAAACAACTCGCAGACCTAGCAATACAATTGCCATTATTATTTCCAATTTAAATTCTTTCCAGGCACTGTAATGGAGATTGGTTTTTAGGCACTGGAAGCCAGACACTTCCTGGAGCGTGTGCTGCAGGAGCACAACTCCCTGGAGCAGCTGTGCTAATTATGACATGCAGAGAAACGAAATGTAGTGGTTTAGGCCTCAGTTTAGGATTTTCCCATCTGTAAAATGAGGGGAGTGAGCCTTTATTACCTCACAGAAGTACAAATTTAGGCAAATGTACTAAGGAGGTTTGAATGTTGGCTTTAAAACAGAGCTTTTGTGCTGAAATCTTCGTCCAGGTAGCCACTACAAATCACTTTCTCTATGCTGACATCAGAGGTAAGATGTCGATTCTGCTTTCTAAGGACAAAAACAATAGTACATACCTACTTGGTTCCCACAGCCATGACATGTCTAAGCATGCAGTTGGCACGTGCACATAGCAGACATAAGGTGTGCTCTGTGGTTGATCCCGTGTTTACCTGGACTTTTTAAAGCATCCTGGTGTCTCTAGGTAATTGTCTCGTCCAGGGAGAGATCCCAGGTACTGTGCCTATTTGCACCTGAGCTCCTACACTCTTCCACCGTCTTTTCCACCCTGTACCGTGGCACAGGTCGGTGCACAACAATTTTAAGTCAGGCTGAGCAGTTCTTCCTTTCCCGGTTTCGAAGTGTGGGAACGCTCCTGTGAACTCTTCAGCGTTCTGCAGCTTGCCCTCCTGCACTGAAAAGTCAGTCCAAAGCTGGTACTAAAACAAGTGTTCATGCAAGTACAACTGAGAGAGGCAGTGACTGGAATCTCTCCTCGCTAAAGGTCTGTTGTGTGTGTGCTTTGCAGGTACCTCTCTGGGGATTCCATGACTCTCTTTCCCAACGGCACTGGGACAGCCTTCCCTTCACCTGCCACGTCTCTCTTTGTCCCAACACCACCCAGTCTCCTCCACCTGACAAACCAGCAGCTCTTCAGGTCCCCACGCAGAACTTCTTCATCCTCCCTCCCTGGACGTCTCAACAGGGCCCTGTCACTGGGGACCATCCCCTCCTTGGCCAGAGCAGGTGAGTGGGCAGGAAATGGTCCCAGTGGGAAAGGCGGTGGAGTGGTGCAGTCAGAAGGAAACGGGCTGTGAGGCATCCACACCTTACAGTCCTGTTTAGGGGTGGCTGCTCCTGGGGCACAGAGGAGTCTCCAGCATTAGGAGTTTGGGTTTTGGCATTAAGAAGTTGCAGAGCGTGCCATTGCCATCTTGGGGAAGCAGAAAGCCTCCCTGAGTGCTTGCCTGCTGTGGGTTAACTGAAGTCCAGAGGCTTCTCCGGGCGTTTGTGTCAGGATGACACAATCCAAAAGGAGTGGGAGAGAGGCAGAAGGGGCAGTTAGACGTGGGAATGGAGAAGAGCAGCTTTTGGAAGGCATTGGAGCACTGGGGTAACTGATCTGGCAGGAGCTATTCCTCCCTTCGAGCTGCTTTGTGTACTTTGCTTCTCTCACTCCAGCTGAAGGAGCAGAGCTGAAGGCAGGCCCTGCCCTCAGTCTGGAGCTGATTTGCATTAGCACCACTATCGAAGCTGCTTTAGGGACCCCATTTCCTCCTGTTTTTAAGGGCTTTGTGTGATCCAGGGAAGATTTATAGGCCTAAGGAAAGCCTCTCTCCCAGTAACTCAGTAACCCCCCAGTTCTGTTGTGCTCGAACTCAGCAGATGGGAAGCAGTGTTCCAATGCACTTCTCCATGCAAGGAAAGCCAAGCTTTGCTGTGTCTCCATCTGATTGCCAGAAAGTCAGAGGCCAAAATGTGGCAGTTTTCTAGGACAGCATTGCAGTCCTGCAGGGATTTGTAGTTCATTCCACATCTCTCTAACTCCCACTGCCGGCAGTTTTGCCAGTTCCAACAAGAGCAAGACAAGGACCAGCCACACAAACCTTCCAGCAGTGTGGCAGCTTTTGGCACAGCCTGCACCCTCCCAGCTCCCTGCGTGCCATGGAAGGGCAGGTGCAAGTGCTCCAGACGGCTGGGATGGGTGTTTGGGTTTTATTTACTGAGGTGCAAGGCCAGGCAGTCTGGAGAAAGCAGGCTCTTGGGGCTGAAGAGTTGTTGCAAACATCAGGGTTTTCAACTTCCAAAGCTGTTTGCTGTTAAACTCTGGTGTTTTGTTTGTAGCACTTCTGCCTGACGTGAGTACTTTTCATGGTTTGGGGTTTTTTACCTGTCTTTATTTTTTTTTATTTTATTTTATTTTATTTGCATTTATAACAGGGACCACACCATAATAAACCTGCCAGTTAGATGGAAATTCATCTCACCATTCATCTTTTCCTAAGGAAAGGATATAACTATATCTTCACCTTCTTCCTTTTTAAGTAGAGGCAAACCAGGCTGTCACAGGGCAGATAATCTGAATTTGATACTGCATTTAGAAGTCATCTAGCAGCTTTGCTGGGAGCAGGTGAAGAAGTCACCCCTTTTGGAAGCTGCCCCATCCTTCTGTTATAAACTTCACAACTAAACTGTGTTCATGTTTGTCATCTACTCCTGTGCAACATTAGATGAATCATTATAAGCCAGTTCTGCAGTGCCAGAGTCCACTGGCAAATGTACTGCTTCAGATAATTTGGGGAAGATATTATTTTGGTTTTGGAGCCTGCTGGACAGATCTGTTCTGCTGCAGCTGGGAAAGGTGGATTATTCTGCTGCTGGACATTTTTCCTGCCTGCATTTCCCCACCTGTCCCCTTGTGAGATGATGCAGTTGCATTTCTGAAGGACAGACCTCCAGCAGCTGAGCCAGCTGGGTTCAAGTTATTTCATTTTTGCTTTCAGATTCTGGCTACTTGTTCAGTGGAAGTCGACCGGCCTCCCAGTCCTCCCAGTCCAAGGAATCTCCCACATCAGGTACTGCACTGGGCCTGCCAGAGCAGCTGTCTGCAGGATTAACACGTGGTTGAATTCTTTCCTCCCTGTCCACATCCCAGTGAAAATGTCAGTTTTGCTGTTAGAAATGCCCCAGCTGAGAGTGGGCTTGCATCAAAACCAGGTGCTGGATGTGCTGGATGTCCTTCTCCCTGGGGAGATGGTGAGACAGAACAAGGAGCCCTTCCCTGGGCCGAATTGAGCCTGCTTTGATAATTGTTTCTAGGGCAGCTCTTTTGTTGCACTTTCCCAGCCCCAGGAACTGCTAATTTGGCTGCCCTGCCCTTTTGCTCCCATGTCCTCATGATCTACCCGTTGCCCTTCTGACCCAGATGGATCCCTTGGCTGTTTGTGCCACTGGAAATATGGTCACAGCCCGGGCCAGTTGTGCCAACCTCCTCACATCCCCCTGCCCCTTCCCACCAGCCTTTGGAGGACGTGCCAGAGCAATCCATCGACCTGCAAAATGTGTCATACAGGCTCTCCTGGGTGGACACAAGGGAGCAAAGAGAAGGCTCCTGATAACCCAATTCCCGAGTCATTCCCGAGTGTGCTAAAGTGCTTGTGGAATTTCACAGCATGCTCTGAGTTGGAAGGAACCCACAGGGATCAGAAAGTCCAGCTCTTAAGTGAGTGGTCCATACAAGGATCAAACCCACAACCTTGGTGTTATTTAGCACCACAATCTGGCCAGCTGAGCTCATCTCAGGTTTCTGCCTGTTTTACAGTGTGGGAACTCAGATAAAGAATTTCAGTACAAGATACATTGGGCAATTTGCAACTGCCGTTCCTTTTTTCTTGTGGAACTGTTAAAGAAAACTGTGCCTGTTGTATTTGGGTGATAATCTCGTGGTTACCTCTTTGGGGATGTCTCCATTTCAGAGCACTTCTCCCTGCTGTCCGGCAGCTGTGCTCCCTCCCGCATCCCTTCCCCAGCACCATCCGTGGCCGGATCTGTGACTTCCAGCTCGGGATCCCTGCGGTTCCGCCGGCCCCTCATCAGCCCTGCCCGCCTGAACCTCAAAGGACAGAAGCTGCTGCTGTTCCCATCCCAGAATGAGGCCCTGCTCACCCCAACCAGCTCAGAGGAGCACACCCACTCAGACAGCAACATCTTTGCCCCCGAGCTGTCCAGCTTCCCGAGGAAGAGCCTCAGCGAGAGGGGAATGCCCGGTATGCTGGCAGCCTGCTGCACTCCTGGGAGGGCTGTGGGAGGAAGGAGGTGGCTTGCAAGCACAGCCCTGCAACATCTAGGCCACAGCTAGATGGGAAGCATTCAAGAGAAACCCACGTGGTGATGGTGGTGGGCTGCCAAAGCTCCCTTCAGAATCCCCTGGCCTGAGGAGCCTCTTGGCTGCCCAAACAGATGTCCTTTTCTCCCAGGTGGTGCCCCAGGACAACTGCTGCCACCGCCTTTACCCTGACTTGGAGAGCTCCTTTAGCCATGGGTGAGGTGGTGCTGCTCTGGGCAGTGTATGAGACACATGCAGGCAGTTCTGCTGCACAGCAGTGAAATTTGCCTTTTGCTTCCAGTTCCTGTCCTCAATCCTTTCATAGCTGTACCAAGCAACCATCCATTACTCAAGTCTAGCTGTAGTCTGGTAGCTTTTTCTACTTTTGGCTTCCACTGGTGCCTTTCGAATTTTCCTGTCCTTTCTCCTTGCAGAGATGAGATCTGCTATGGAAGGAGGGAGTATTTGCAGTGATAATTCCATCAAAAAGGAGGATCACTCATCCCACTCATCTACCTGTGTGGTAGACACAACTACCAAAGGGGAGGATTTGCCAGGCTGGAGAGGTAAGTGCAATTTATGGGAGAGTTTCATGCATGTGTGAGTGTTTCTGTGATCTTTCCTGTGCTGCTGTGATCTGGTAGTAGCAAAATGGAACTTGTGCCTGTGACCTTAACAAGGCTGTTCCTGTTCTTTGGACTGTCTGAAGAACACTGACAGAGTGCTAAACTGAGACAGAGGACAAGGGGTGGGTGTGCGGGTGTCAAGAACAGCAATGAGATTGAAAATAGAGCCGGAGAGAGCAGAGGAATCTTTGCTGACAGGAAAAGTGCTTCAGTAACCTCTGGTCAAAGAGGGAGAAGCAGTCCAGCCTGCGTTCACTGTTCTCATCAGTTCTTTAATACCTCTTTCTGCCATTCCCTTTTTTCCCCTGTGTTCCCCTCCTCTAAGGTCACTTTGGTACCTCTGCTCTGCGGGGCCTGCTGGCTGTGAGCCTGACCCTCAACGCTGTGTTCACGTCAGCCTACGTCTACAGGAGCCTGCGCTGACTGGTGCCAGCACTCCCCCTCCTTCTGGGTCCACCCAGTCCTGAGGAGACAACAAGAATTCGACCATGGCTTCATGTCTAATGGCCATGCCACTGGTGCATGCTGGTTTTTAAAGAACTACTGTACACTTCAACACTCACGACAAGGAACCTGGGTAGCTGCTGCCATCACTTCCAGGTAGAACATATCCCAGGATTACCCCTGGAGGTGGCAGGCAGAATTCCCAGAAAGCTCCAGTTCAAAGCAGGAGGCCTGTTAAACAGCCCACACACTTTTATTTCGAAGGAACTGACCTGAGACACGAGCCTGAAAATGCGTGAGCTACGTTTTTAGGAACCTATCCCAGCTCTTCTTTCTGACATATTGACCTCGTGCTGATGGTGCTGGTAAAATGAGGAGAATTAGAGCAAATGAGCTGAAGAAGAGGGATGGCTTAGTAGCTGGTGCTGGGCTTTGGCTACTGTAGCAGCATCCCCAGCCTCTGCTTGGTGGTTCCTCTTCTCTCTCCCCTTTGGCACTCTCCTCTGAACTATCAGTGAATTTTCTTTAGTTGCCTTAAGCTTGCCTAAGCACGTGGGTGACCTTGGCTGCTCTGTCACGTTCTTGCATCTTACTTGTCCATGTGCTTCCACCTGGTCCTGGCCCTGAGGCCACTTTGACCAGTTCCGCTTCTGGTCATGCTGGTTCTCAGCGCCTGCTGTCTGTCCATCCCTGCAGCCACACTGTGCTGCACAGCCCCCACCCAGACATCCTTGGGGGGGCTGCAGCAGAACGAGGATGTGCTTTGCTTTACCCAGGGGGCATTCATTCTCTTCCAGGGAAGCATGGAAGAAGAAAGGATGCACCCCGGTCAAAGGGCTTCAGCTCCCAGCTCTGCTGGGCTTTTCACTGGAGCAGTGAGTGGCAGAGCTTGTTCTTGCTGTAAATCGCACAAACCTGTTCTGTCAGAGGTGGGTGAGGGGCTGTCTGATTGTACACATCTATCCACAAACCTGATGCCTCAGGCTGGTGTTGGGATTTGCTGAGTTTCAGATATTTCTTAGTTAAATGCCCAGGTGCTCTCGGTGAAAAATGCCAAACCTGTACAGTTCAGCCTTCTGGATAGATTCTCCATTTCTAACCCAGGGGAAGTAGCCCTTGATTTCTAAAAGCAGTTTATCATTTGCCATTTCTGCTTTTGGGTGAGTCTTCAGCATCACTTGGAATTCAGGGGCCATTTAGAGTATTGTGCTGAACACTCAGAATCATTTAGTGCATCCTAGAGCTAAAAAAAAAAAGAAGTCTTGCTGTTTTGGTTTCTAAATACTAAGTGCAAAGAGAAGTTTTACCAGTGTGTCAAGAAACCTGGTGAAAAGAGAGCTGACTGGCATTAGCTGTGTATTTCCTGAAGCAGAACTTGCTCTGTTAAGAGTTTTTCTATTGTCTCTTCCTTTGGACTCCTTTACCTCAAATTACTCTCCCCCACCCCACTGTCCTGTGTTTGCATCTTGAATTAGTGTTGGGCTTACTGTGTCTTTCCCTCCCTTTCAGTTTGCTGCTGTTCCCTCTCTTGTGCTCTTGCATGTGCAGAGAACAAAGTGTATCAGTGCTGACCACTCTCTGCTCTGAACCTGGAATTCACACCTTCCTTTAACCTGATTTTTTTTCATGTTTCCATCAAGTCCCCAGCACAGCCTCAGTTAGTACATCATTGGGGTGATAGCCAGGCTCTAATCAGCATGCACATGACAGCTTCAGTGGGGCTTTACTGCTGCTGATTCAAGCACTGAAAAATTCGAGTCTCTCTTTGTCTTTTCCACGTCTCCCTGCGTAGTTTCAGCAGCCCGCTTCCAGCTGCTGCTCCCACCCTCCCTGCAGGGAGGTCTCCTCCTCCTGCTCTGCGTGGCACAGTTGGAGCACAGACCTCACCCCCACGTGCTGATGTGAGAGGCTGAGGAGATGCCACTCCTGACTCTGCATCTCTCCCAGCCCCCTCAGGGAGCTGCCGAAGGGCTGCGCAGCAGCACCTCCCATGCAAAGGCCTAGAGCCAGCACAGACCTGCAGCGGGAAGATGTGCTGTGGGTTGATGATAGATTCTATTGTAACCTGCATGAATTGTTCCTTGTAGCCAAACTGGACCCATAAACTTGCTGTAAAGAGATTTTTGTCCCCTTTCATAGACTTCTGCAGGATCACTTGAGCATGTGTATAGGCGAGATGCTAGCAGACCAACTTCCAAGCTTCTATTTAAACCTCTGCTGTTTGGGTTTCGTGGTGTCCTGGTGCAAGTGTGTGACATCCCATTCACGGATCCTTGTCCTACCTGAGGGGCCTCCTGCACAGAGACAAACTGCCCGAAAATCCTGTGGCTTGGCTTGTCTCTGTCACACCAACAGACGTGCACTGTGACTCCACGTATGCAAACGTCCCACCTTCGCCTCCCAGCCTGCGCTGGGTCTTTCCATCACACCCACCTGGATCCAAGTTGCCCTCGATCTCGACCAGATTGCAATAGAAACCTTCTCCTCCTTTCCAGCAACCAAGGAGCTGCAGCGTCCCAACACACCTCTTCCCACCCCTGTGCCAGAACAGGAACGCTCTGACCTGTCGCTGCACTTGAGCGCCTGAAACTGTTCCTGGAGGGGCGTTTGGTGACCTTGTCCAAAGCAATATAAAGACTTTGGATTTAACTGCTGAAGAGGGAAGACAACCAAGTTTTTCATTCTGGTGCTAGAACACTCTCCAGTGGTGCTCTCACGGTTGTGAAGCCTTTGCTTGAAGAATCCACGAGTGTGTGAGTGTGTGTGTGTGCCTGTGTGTGTGTGCAGGTGTATAGAAACATTTGGAGGGTTTCTTCATTTCAAAAGATCTGAGCCCGTGTTTGTCTTTATATTGTTGGCCTTAATCTAGCTCGTAGATACTGTGTCTATCTTGCTGCTCTTTTCTATATGAAGCTGGTTTGGAGGAAACAAAAGTTGATCTGGTCCCCCTGTAAAAGTCTTCGTGACTGGTGGTGTTGATCTTCATACAGTGTTGGCCAGGGGGGAGATTTTATTTTTCTAATCTTTTTCCTACTGCAAAAATTGTTGGGAGTGGAACGGAAAAGATCTTTACGAAATGGTCTGATAAAGGTGTGAGCATTACTTGAAAACACCAACAATTAATGATCCGGTGGAGTAGAAATGAGCTCTATTTCCAGGCCTTTTCCATTTCTTACCTTCCATTGGAAATGCCCGGGTACTTTTTCTTTGGAGATGGGCTTGTTGGGCATATTCTGAGACCTTGCAGATACTGTAGATGATTTTGCTGTTCCGACTTAGAAGGAATTTGGATTTTAGGATTTGGTTCCAGTTCCGCAGTCTGGGTAGTTTGGCAGGTGTGACAGATATTATGCACATATCTATTTGATGGGATAGAGGGAATCGGTAGAACGAGTTGTTTATCTTTTTATGTAATATTTTAGACATTAAATTGGTCGTTCTGGGGTGGGGGGAACTGGCATATGTAGGCCAGATTCACTGAATTTTAGGCTGTTTGTTCAAGCAACAGATTTGGCCTGTGAATGTTGGATTCACACTCCGTTTTCTTGGGTGATGGGAACATCTGTAAAACACTGCTGAACTGGCTGGGTTCCTTAAAACAGGGCAGCTGGAATGAAGGGCTTGTGTTGCCTGTGGATGCTGCTATATTTTTTCTTCCAAGCACCATTCCTGGAAATAATGATGGTCTTAACCTCTCTCATAGACATTTGTTAAAAGGCTAGAAAGGGCCAATTTGGCCAACACTTTTTTTTGTTTGTTTGTTTTCTTTTCTGCATCCAGAAATTATCCTCACTGTGTCCTGTGGTGGGAGTAAGGTACAGAGTACTTTTGGACTGAATGGGTATCTAGAGAGGGCGAGGAGGACGATTTCAAGTCCCAAACCTTATTTCCTGTGAAAGAAAGACTGTATGTTATGTGTGTATCCTTCTTTGGGGAGCTCTATCACTGTACAGTTTAGTTAAACGTGCTCCAAGGAAGGAGGAGCTGTTCCTCAGAGGTTTTTAGTTCATGCTTTGTGTTTAAAGAAGAATATTTTTCTTTAAAAAATAAAAATGGGTAAGTTTTCACCTCAGTGTGTGTGGTCCAGTTATATGCACACCGTACTTTTGTGTTCATTTGGCACTTAGGGTTTGTTTTTTTTTTGTTCTGTGAGATGGTTTTATGTATTATTGTATAGTCTTAAATGTACGTTTTTATTTTGAAATGTGGGGGTGGGACAGATGGTATAAGCTTTTAGACATAGGCTTTCTGAACACAGGCTTCAAAGGCTGTAATTTTCCTCCCTTTATACTTTTATGACTCATGTTTAGATTGTTAAAACAGGCTGCTAATTTGTTTTAAGACCTGGCCGTGTGTTCTCTGGTGTCTAAATACCTGGAGAAGTTCTCTGTCTTGCTGTGCAGGAGGGAATGCACTTCTCAGGCACTTTTCCTTCTCCCCCTGTTCTTTCAGTGTTAGAGACCTGTTTGGTTCTGCAGCCTGTTTTTATTTTCAGTACTGCTGTTGTGTTTAATTGCTTTTGCATTACACAGGGCAGAAAAACAACCACTGTGGCCATAGTGCTGAGTCTTTCCTCTGCTCCATCAGAGATCCCTTCTGCTGTTGGCAGATTTGTTATAACCAGTAGGGATATTTCATTCTCAGCTATCTAAATATTTCCTTCCAGCCCAGTGGAAGTTTTCTGTTCAAAGATCTGTGCAGTATTTTTAAAATATGAGCCACCACTGTGCAGTTACTGTTGGTAGTTTGGGTAAATGGGAACAGCAGCCTGATAGTCATCGATTTTTTTCTTCCTATTTCTTAACTCTGAACAACTTTTGGAAAAGACAGACTGATTCCTTCCAAAAACCCTTCCAGATTTTTTTTTTAAATTGAGGCGCTTCTGTGGGTTTTTAATTAATTAAGGGTGATCAAGGAAGTCGTTTTTAAAGGAGGGTGTATTTTAACTAAATGACTGGTATCAGCCCACTAATAATTCTGTGCATAGGGAGGTATTCTGAAGGATTTAGGATTTAGTGCAGCTTGCACGGCTGCAGCACCGATGGGATCCAGGTTGCTGCAGCAGAGCTCTGCTCCTCCATCCTCCTCCCGGTGCCTGCAGGGGGGTGTTGGCACCTGTAAGTAGCGGGTGTGCAGCCGGGCACCTGAGCCCGCAGGAACGGTAAGAAATGATGGATTCGGCCCGTTTTACTGCAGGGATTTTTGCCCCCCATGCTCCGAGCTTTGCCGGGGCTGCCTTTGCCCGGGGCCGCCCCCTCGTCACTGGCTGTGTCGCGCTCCTCAGTATTTGGGTTTTCGGAGCCAACGCGCCGTCCTGACCCTGCCGCGACCCCGAACTGCCCAGACCGGGCCGGGCCGGGCCGGGGGGTGGGAGGGGAGACGGGGGGAGAGGGTTTAAGGAGGGCAG
>VXAY01003448.1:303-11814 GCA_013399855.1 Oxyruncus cristatus
GGGAGGTCCGGTCCCGGCGCGGGGTCGGGGTGCCGTGGTTGTCCTAAAGCCCTATGCTCTCTCCAGCCGCGAGCCACAGCCGCACGGCGCCGGGCAGGGGAAGCACCGCTCCTGCGCCCGCCGGAGCTGCTGCCAGGTATCTGGCATGGAGCAGGTCGGTGGCCCTGGCCCGGGAGGATGCTGGTGGATGAGACCTGCCTGCAGACAAGCCGGGACTGGCCGTGGCCTCGTGGGTTGGCAGTGCCAGATCTCGCTTCAGGAGTGCCACGTGGGTTTGGAGCCTGTCTCGCCATGGTGCCCCTTCCGTCTCAAGGAGCTGCCACAGTAGGGAGAGCATGGGGCTGAGGGGAGAGCAGGGCATGTTCTGCCCTTGGCAGGCACTTAGCAGAGTGCTACATCGGGCTCCTCCTGCACGGGACATGGGGACACCATCCTAAGGGCCCCTGCCATCTGGTGGCATTGTCCTGTCCCTCAAGGACTGGACCCAAGTGAGTCCCAGTCAGCCCACAGGACTTGACAGCCTGTCACAACCCTCTCCCTTTCCTGATCTCTCTCTGAGTGGGAACCACTGAGGACCAGCCTGCCTTTTGGAAGGGAGGTGGAGGCTCCCTTCAGATCTCACCCTCTTCCAGGGGCCTCCTCCTGTGCTTTGGCAGGGGACTCGGGGCTGTCGTGGAGCCCCGGGGTCCCTCACCTTTCCTCCCCTCACATGTGGCAGTTCTTGTTTTGCAGGTGCAGCCGGGTGTGTAGCAACGTTGCTCCACGATGCAGCCATGAACCCTGCTGAAGGTAACGATGGTCCTGGCCTGCTGGGGAGGGGAGGAGCAGGGTCTGCCTGAGCCTCTGGGATCCCCTCCGTGGCATGAGAGGTGCTCCTGTTGTTTTCCTGACTGCAAGGATCCTTTAGGGTCCCATGGGTCCTCTTAGGGCCCCTGGTGGCTGCCTGTTATGGACAGGGTGGGTAGAAGAGATTAACTTGGAAGTGCAGCAAAGCTTAGGAGGAGCTGGGAGGGAATGGGCCTTTCACCCAGGAGTTTGGCTTGGGACTGTTACCTGGAGCAGGAAGGAGGTCAAGAGAGATGTGATCTGCGCTGCTAAAGTCATTCCAAGTGTGTGGAAGCTGGGCATTGCTGTGGTGAGAACTCAGGAAGACGCGGTATGGTTATGGGCCTGTGTTCAGGAGGAAAATTAAAAGAAAGGGGTACAAAAACACACTAGAGAGGTCGGGAGATCTTGTGGAATGTCTGGAAGGTGATGATTTTGTTGAGCCTGGTATGTGTGAAAAAAACAGAGGGGTTTGCAATTTATGTCTGTGAACACGGTGGGAAAAGGACGAATAATGAGGAAAGGCCAGTTATGAAGGTATTTTTTCCTCTTAAAATTGGAGGGCTTGTGACAGTTCAGGTTCCAGCTAATGTGGGCCCAGCAAGGCTCCTGCCTGCCCACTGCATGGCTGGGACCTGAGGAGCAGGCAGCTGCCTGGCTAGACCATTGTCATTCCTTCCCTGGAGCTTCTCTTGTCATGACTGTAGTAGTTTACAATCACATCATTTTTAGCTCCTTGTGGACACGTTGAGATAGGGGGAGGCAGAACAGGGGCGGGCTCCACTCTGGGCTTCCCTGTCCTGCTCTTGTGTGTGTTGGGGGGGGTTGGCATCTGAATTTTGTCCTGGAGTGGGAGCGTTTCAGCAGCGGCTGCAAACAGTTCCTGACTGGTGAGCTCTGCGATGTGCTGTGGTTATTCTGGGCTGCAGTGGGGGTGGCTGGGGAGGGACAGTATTATCCAGATTGAGAGCTGTCTGGAATATAAAGGGGCTGAATGCAGAGGGGGTTCTTCAGACTGCATGGTAGCTCTGCTGCAGTGGATGAGCAGTTGCTTGGGAGCGAGGGTGGATCTGGAGCATAACTGAGAGGATATCGAGATGTTCCCTGGGGCTATGGCAGCTGCAGGGTTTGAAGGTGGTGATGTCTGTGTGACAGGGAAGCCTCAGCAGATCTAAATAGCTGGAGTCCTGTCTGGGGACACATGACACTGCTGGTTTGAGTTGTCTGTCATCAGCTCTTTGGCCAGCATGACCAAACTCCAGGCATTTGGAAGAAGCCTGGCTTCGTGTTCACCCTTTTCTTTTCCTCTTCCCCTCCATGCCTGGGTCCTGGCTGCTGCTGCTGCTGGCTACCACTCTATGCCCCAAGTGGTCAAGCAGAGGATGCAGATGTACAACTCACCTTACCAGCGTGTGACGGACTGTGTGCGGGCTGTGTGGCGCAACGAAGGGGCTGGAGCTTTCTACCGCAGCTACACCACCCAGCTCACCATGAACATCCCCTTCCAAGCCATTCACTTCATGACCTACGAGTTCTTGCAAGAGCAGCTCAACCCCCACAGACAGTACAACCCAGGCTCCCACGTGGTCTCCGGAGCCTGTGCGGGGGCTGTCGCTGCCGCTGCCACTACACCTTTGGACGTTTGCAAAACACTGCTCAACACCCAGGAGTCCTTGGCCCTGAGCTCCAACATCAGCGGACACATCACAGGCATGGCTAATGCCTTCAGGACGGTGTACCAGGTGGGCGGTGTGACCGCCTACTTCAGAGGGGTCCAGGCCAGAGTCATTTATCAGATGCCCTCGACAGCAATTGCCTGGTCCGTGTATGAGTTCTTCAAATACATCCTCACCAAGCGCCAGGAGGAGCGTCGGGCTGGGAAGTGAGCCAGAGCCAGATGCTGTTCCAGACCTGCCTCACATCCCCCTCCTGGTTTGTCTTCTGACCCCTCTGCCTTTCAGTTTGATTTGTGTTGAAGAGAGGGGGACGTGAAGCCCTTTGGGGTTTAGCGATGCTGTTTTTCCCCTGTGGCTGTTGCAGCTCTGCTCAGGCTGCACAGCTTGCTCTCTCCCAGGGTCCTCCAAGATGCCCTGCTGGGAGCTGCAGCCCAGGTCACATCCCCTCGCACTTTGGTGGAGCTGTGCTCCTGTCCTTCCCTTAACCACAATGTCTCACACAAAGTTCACCCCTTTTTGGAGGGGATAGCTGAATGTCCTGCCCAGCTTCTGGCAGGGCCAAGCTGAGCTCACAGTTGCCAAGGAGGAGGTGATGGCAGATGCTGGGGGCTTTGTCTGGCCTTTGGCTGAAGCGAAGTGTAAGCCTTGGCCGTTGTCTTGTAGCACGCACACGTGATGCTGACTGCCGCAGTGGTGGTGGTGGTGGGTGAGGGGGAGGATGGCACTTGAGGAGGGAGCCTGTAGGTTTGTTTTTGTTCCTGCTCTTGACACCTCCAATAAAAACAGTTCTGCTCTATCCTCATGTCTCATTCTTACTCTGGCATGGCTCAGGTCCTGGCAGAGTGCCTTTCTGACTGTTCCTGGTGCTGAGCTCTTTTGATGGATGCCAAAGTGGGGAGGGAAGTGGGGCCTGGAGGTGGTGGTGGGAGAAGGGGATCTGCCTGGCCCAGTCACCCCAGCAAAGTGCAAGGATGCCCATCCCCTTTGGCTCATGATCCATCACCTGCTGCTGATGTGGGTTGTGACCCCGGGGGGAAGCTGAGGTTTATGCTCCTCGGTAGTCCCACACCCTCAGTCTGACTAGGAGTCCTCAGGATGATTCCAAACTGCTCTGAATGGAGCTGGTGGCAGGAGGGTCCTGAGTTGTGTGTGTCAGGAACAGCACAGGAATCTGGTGCTGAGTGACGCTGAAGGGTTTTTTGCACCTCATACAGGAGATTCGGGGCTTGGCAGGACTTTTGCCCCCTCATTTTGAGTAATTGAACTAGTTCGATGCTTGATGAGCATCTTAATTAAAATTCTATCAGCACACTTGCTCAAAGTGCTAATATTTTTTCCAATCTAATGGTAGTAAGTAGAATAACTTGGTTTTTTAAGGTGTTGTTAGTTGTCTTGATATAACTTATTTTAGGGTCCCACCCAACTCTGGAGCTGTGAGCCATCCTCACTGTGTCGTGTGCTGAGCATTAAAGCATTGCCTCATTGTGCTGACCTGCCCAGATCAGAGCTCTGGGTTTCTTGAACAGGGTGCTGGTGGGTGATGCCTGACTCTCACAGGATGCATGCAGGAGTGGCATGTGTCCCCCAGTGCCATGCCCAAAATAACTCCCTGGAGGAAATGCATTCACAGCCCTGGTATGTGCAGCTGGTGGGTGTCTGGGTTGGCTTAGGCCTGCCTCAGAGGGTCTGCTGACCTGGCCTGCACATAGGGCTGCTGGAGTGGGCTGTGGTGAGGGCAAAGAGGGGTTTTCTGCAGCTAGAAAAGCTGCTGGGTGAGCAATGGGGATGCACAGCCCTGGGGGACTGGAGGGCAGGGACCCCTGCACTGCAGGGCTGAATGTTGGCACCTTGCCCAAGCCCCAGCCTAGCTCTGCATCCACCTTCCCTTACACATCTCTCATGCCCTGGTTCCTGGAGGTGGTGAGGAGAGCTGAGTGACCACCTGTGGGATTTTCGATGGCTGCCTGGCAGGTCTGGGTGCCCCTGGCACAGAGCAGCCACAAGCACTGCTCTGCAGCTCTGCTCCACCTGGTTGTGTGCTGTGCCCATCCTCTGCTCCCTGGCATGGGTTGCAGGCTCTGGTCCCTGTTTTCTTCTACACAAGCAGAAGGATGAGAAACTCCTTAAAGACACAAAATCCACTGGAGGTTAAGAACTTCAAGGTTTCCCACCATTTCAGGAGCTGGGGCTTTAAAGAAATAGTCTGAGTATTACAAGATTTGGCAGCCCTGTGTCTCCTCCACCCAAGAGGGAGAAGCAGAGATGGCTGGGAGAGACCAGGGCAGGATTAGCTCGGTGGGCAGGGCATGAGACAGGAGTTTGCAGAAAATGGGTATGACTAGTCTCTCCCAGGACAGGTCTCTGCCCAGGAGCTGAAAGCTGTTGGCAGCAGAGCTGCAGCTTTGCCTTGAGCCTTCACTGTGCACAGGGGCAATGACAAACCTCTTGGAGGAAAAGACATAAATGGACTGGGGCTGGAGAAAGATTCACTCTATTAAATCCATCAGCTGCTGGAGGAGGCTCTATAAAAGTCAGCGGGTAAAGGCATGATTGAAAATGTCTCCAGGATGTTTCCAGGAATAGCTGCCCACAGAAGTGCTGGTGGAGGGAGTGAGACCCCCAGGAATGGGGAGATAAATCAGCACAGCACAGAGATGCTGCTATGTGAGTCATTGGCCTTAAGCATTCCCCTGGCAGGGACATGGCCTTTCTGGTTTCCCAGTGCTTTGCCAGCTTACCCAGCAGCAGCTGGGTGTTGCCCAGTGCAGGCAGCAGCAGCCCTGCAGGGAATGGGACTGCCTGTAATGGGTTTGGCACTGCAGGGAAAGCAGAGCTGCCATGGGGATTCCCAGATATCCCTTGAGCCAGGCGACAGTAGACAGGAAAAATCCCCTGTCCTGTCTCCCATCCTCTGAGCAGAACCTCTGCCACACACCAAGCATTGGCCGTAGCAGCATGCAGCTGCTCCCTGGCTCTGCCAGGGTGGGGATGTTCCCTTGCCACATGGCCTGGTTCCTCTGGCACCTTTGGCATGATGAGATGCCTGGAGATAATGGAGCTATTGGCTGGTTCAGTTATGGCCGCTGCCTTTCCAAGGTCTGACAATACCCACTGTGCTGCTCTGGGGCTGTCCTGTGGCCTCCTAGGTATTTGGCTGCACTTCGAGTGAGATCCCTCCTACAGCCTCTTCTGAGTAAAGAGACTATTTTTGGCTTTCCAGCAAGGAAGCCTATGCTCAACCCGGCAGAGTTTTGGAGACAATCCCTTTTCCTTTCACTTCCTTGCAGTATCCCTGGCCACATCCAGCGTGGGCAGGGATGTGCCGGCTTACCTTCCTGCGTCCAACTGCCCCTCGAGCCTTGTCCTGCCACTGGTGTTGCTGTCGGGTGAGTCCTGCAGCCCCCAAGCAGGCAGAGCCTGGCAGCACTGCTGGCCTGGCCCTGCTCCAGGTGAGAGATCCGGGGCTGCCGCAGCTGTGCTGTGGCACAAGTCCAAACTATTTCAGGCAGCCCGAGGTTATGGTGCCAGGAGCAGCTCAGGAGCCCCTGGCTGCCTCCCGGGGGTAACTGGAGATGACTGCACTCCTGCAGGTTAAGGGCAGAGCTGGGGTGAGGAAAGCTGGGGAAGGTTCATCTTCCCCAGAGAAGGAAGGGGATATCCCTCCAGTGTGTCTGCCTAGTACTTTCAGCTGGGGGCCACTGGGCTCCTGAGCTGCTCCTGTCTTGAAGACCCCACACAAGGCACAGGAACCCCAGCCCTCAGGGACTTTTGCCAGCCCAGTTTGGGAGCAGGTGGGGAGCAAAGGCACTACCCTGTCAAAGCACATCCCTGCCTGCCTCTGCTGGCACCCTGGACTGCCTGAAGCTTTCCTGCCCCCCATCCCCTCTGCACAGGGTGCCTGACAGCTCTGTTCAGTGGGAAGACATGGCTGGAGCCCACAGAGAGCAGAGCGGTGGGCTCTCAACCCACCCTGGCTCTGGGATTCCTCAGGACTCTGTCAGGCCCCAATAAAGTTGCACAAGTTCTCATGACCTCACGGCCTTACAGCAGTGGTAAATGTGAGCATGGGGGCTGCCGGGAACAGAGGAGATATTGCCTCTGGTGGGCCTGGGAAACTGTCTTCTGACCCACATTGCTGCCCGGGTTAAGCTGTGGAGAGACAACTCCTGGTTGAGCTGGTCCCAGCCTGCCTGGCTCTGTCCAAGCATGGCCTGAGAGGCTATTTCCCTTCCTAGGCAGGGAATATAGCCTGAAAGGTAAAGCTGAGGCTGAAGGCCTGCTTTCTTGGCTATAAAGAACCACCAGAGGAAGCAATCCCCTGGGCTGGGCCGGGCCAGCTCTTGGCATGTTTGTTTTGATGGGGAGATACTGGTAATACCCATACTTAGTGCAGGGTTATGTGTTGAAGTCCTCCAACAAGGGGCTGCAAAGTGGCCCTGGGAAGATGCTGCCTGAATGAAGCTGGTGTGTGAGCAGATGGTGTGTTGTGCTGGGAAGGTGACAGAGGTGGGAGAAGAGCTGCTCCTGAGCTAGATGGGGGTGGCAGCAAGGGTTACTCTCCCAAGTGTCTTCACATGGGTGAGGATAGCGGGGATAGCTCAGGGGTGCTGTTACACTACAGCCTGCTCTGGGATCATTCTCAAAAGCAGCTGAAGCAAGGACTGTTCCAGGAGATTGTGGGAGGGGGCTCCAGCCTTAATCTCCTTGACCCAGCATGCCTCCAGATATTGCACTGGTGGCCAGCATTATCCCCAGAGAAACCCTGCAATGCCCCCTGGGACACTATGGTATTCGGACTGACACAAGAGCCTCCTGGCAGGGCACAGACCACGCCTGTCATGGCTAGGTGCGTGCCAAGAGAAATGCAAATCCAAGCAACCTTCCCCTCTGTCCCTGGCACCTTTGGGTGCCCATTAGACCTGAGCAGTATAGAACCTGGAGCATTGCCAACGGCTATAAAAAAGGTAGAGAATTGGGCCAAAACTGGGCTGTGTCTCCATATGGGACACAGCTCCCCCTGGTGAGAACACAGCTGTGACAGGCACCAGGTGCTGGACGCCACAGCCATCACATGTGTCCTTGGAAAGAACTTGCAGAACATCAGCTGGAAGCTGTGGGCAGTGACAGGGCATCGGGGGGCTCCCAACACTAGGTGAATTGCATCACTTTTGGACAGAGAAGATAATCAGAGCTGGAAATCTGCTGGGTCTCTCACAGAGACACACTGGGCGCTCGCACTCAGCTAAAAGAACACAGTGCAAAGCATTGCTCCCTGGAAAGGGACCCACACTGTGGCTAGAGGCTGGCAGGGAACACTGGCCTTGTCTCCAGCTCTCCCACTGCACCAGTGGGGTAGGGGTGGGTGCTTGCCTTTGCAGAATGCACAAGCCCCAGTGGTGCTGCCCGGTGCAGCACTGCTCCCGCTTGGATCTGGAGATTCGCAGCTCCTGCTGGGCTCTGCCGCGGCGAGACACCAGCCTGTCCAGAGCCCACACTACCAGCCCAGCATTCCCGATGTCCAGTCTGTTCCACAGCTGTTCCCAGCGGGGAGGCGAGACCCCACCTGGATGCTCTGCAGCCCTCCAAGCCTTGCAGGGGGAGTCGGGCACCCCCAAACCGAGCCTACACAAGCCGCGGAGCCCCCGCGGCGCAAGGTGGCGAGGACAGAGGGGTGCCTGTCGCTCCCTGTCCCCTGCCGCTGGCCGATAGATGGCGGTGGCGTATCTCGCTTGGGGACAGGGCCCGAGAGCAGTTGTCCCTGCTGGCAGCCCAGGAGACCTGAGGATTCCAGGCAGCGCTTCGGGACCCCGCTGGCCCCGGCACCGCCCACCCGCAGCAGCCTTGGGCGCGGAGAAGGGTCGTCCCTGGAAAAATGCCTGTGGGTTTTATTGCCTAGGCAGGGGATGGTGGCATGAAGCAGCCGGGAAGGGCTCTGGCAGGCCACAGGGTCAGCTCGCACCTTCAGCAGCACTCTGCTCCAAAGGGGACAAAGATGCAGGCCCACTCTCTGGAGGAATCATCTGGATCCCTTGTGGGATCAGGGTGGATCCCTCGTGGGACACCTGGATCTCTCATGGCAGCCCGGTCTCACTGTTGCAGGGAGAAGGAACAGCTAAAACATGCGAGTCCCATCACCCCACTTAGTCAGGTGTAGTTACCTTGTGATGCAGTGACTCATCCAAGGAAGGGAGGCAGGTCCCCGGCCCTCTGCTGGCAGACAAGTAGTGGGAGAAAGCCTCTCTGGAGGCTCCATAGCACAGGTACAGTATTTTAATTTAATTACCTGGCCACAGCTTTCTTGGCACTGCAGAGT
Source organism: Oxyruncus cristatus (assembly GCA_013399855.1). Taxonomy (NCBI): domain Eukaryota; kingdom Metazoa; phylum Chordata; class Aves; order Passeriformes; family Cotingidae; genus Oxyruncus; species Oxyruncus cristatus. The sequence goes on from VXAY01003448.1 coordinate 9,118, forward strand.
GTTTGTGTGACAACATCATATTGCCATTGCCAGGAGAGCTTCCAGCATCTCTGAGACTTCTTGGCTCTGCAGAGCCCCAGTGGCCAAGCAGCTCCCAGCTCAAGGCATGGGGTGGCTGCAGTGGGAAGCTCTGTAGAGCAGGAGCTGTCACTCCAAAATGATCCAAAATAGAGGGGCAAGAGTTGGGCACCACCCCAGCGCACAGCTGGGTCCCCAGGTTTCCAAGCCCAAGGCAGCAGGAGGCGGCTGTGTCCGGGTTGAAGTAGACAGGGCCAGAACTCAGCGAGGTCAGCCTGGCCAGCCTCTCTGGGAGCATCTATCTCCCTCTGTGCCCAGGTGACCTCCTTGCTGATGGCAGCAAGTGAGTGGTGAAGAGAGAAGGATGAAGCATATGAGGGGGAGCGATGACCTCAGCAGCAGGGAGGGAGGAATGGAAAAAGATGTCAGGAAAGAGAGGAAACCAGAGAATATCTGTGGTGCTGTGGAAGGAACAGCACTGTTCCTGTGTGATCCTGAGCATGATGGAAAGGCCTCAGAAAACCAGGTAGAACTGGGGTTAGCATCAAGCCTCCCTAGGAACTGCTGGACAGAGACAAGTTCTGCTCATGGGCTCCTCCTTGGCCAGGAAACTTGAACGAAAAGCACAACTGGAACCTGTGCACAGAGTGGGTCTGAGGCTTGGGAGTTAAAGCCTAGCTATCCCAAAAGTCCTTCCTTTCCTTTAAGTCAGTGCCCTGTCTTAGAAATCTCATCCCTGTTGGAAATCAATTGGCAACTTCCATCTTGATTCCCAAACAGTGGTAAACCCCCCAATCAACCAGGAAAAAATACATGCCCTCTGCCCCTTGGTCATGGTCCTCCCCATCTCTCCCTCCCTGAAGTCCCCCTGGCTATGCACCCTCACAGGATGAAACCATGCCGAAGGGATTTCCACCAGGGATTTCCTGGTGCCTCTCACCCTACGAGCAGCATCCCACTTTGCCCCAGGGTGTGGGGGACAGGGCGCGTCACGGGCGGGCACTGCCTCCAGCACTGCCACGCAGCAACTTCCCTCCATTGTGTCTCCCCTCCCTGGGAAGCCTGTCCAATCTGCGATCTCCCACCATCTCCCTCCCACCGGCCTCCGCCAGCTGTTCCTCCTCTTCGGAGTGCTTCATTTCCGCCGCCCTACTCCAGGTCCTCCAGTACCGCTGGCTCTTTGTGCCACTTCGTTCTCCCCATCAGCTCAGGGGCTTTGGGTGAGGCTCTGCAGAGAGATCCCTCCCACTAACCCCTTGCCCTTCCCCCAGTCTGAGCTGGTGGGACAGCTGGGATCTGTCCCAGGAATAGGGCTCGCTATGGTGGACATCTAGAAACTTCCACCGCCATGCCACATCAGCCTGCAGTCAGGCCTCCCAGCATCCCCCAGCTGGGCACTGTTCCAGCTCTGTGCAGGGAGAACGGGACCAGGGTTATGACCAGGCATAAGTGGGGTGAGCACAATACTGACCTCACAAGCATGGTAAGGCTGGGTACTGTTGGTGCTGGATAAAGCTGGTACTGCCCAGCATCACCTCTTGTTACATGGCTGTGGGGTCCCTGGGTGCCCTTTCCCTTTACGTAACTGCCCATGCTCTAGAGACTGTGACTACAGACATGGGCGGCATGTCCCACACCAGGGCTCTGGTCTCATCCTGAGCCTCTTGGTGCTGCTGAGATGCACAGGATTTCTAACCTGCTGTCAAATACTTTGAGATGATGTGTTAAGCTAGGAATTCCTCTCCAATACCCTGATTTTGGAGGAGCTTCTATTGTGGTTGCAGTTCCTCTGACTTGCACACCAAGACATGAACTCACAGGGGTCCCCTATTTTTATAGACGACAGTCTAGCAGAACATGGAGGAAAATGCAACTCTTTCCTATGGCAGAGACAAATCTCCCCAGCCTGACTGCTGCTGTGAAGAGAGCGCATTACCTTTGTTCTTGGCTATCCTGTTTCTACCCACGAGACCACAGGGCCTTAACCACTCATCTCCGAAAGCCAAGAGTGGGGCCTGGGCTTCCTCTCCTGCGACACCTTACTGCCATCCAGCAAACAATCAGCTGGGCGTGCCGCATCCTCTCCCAGCGCCGGCCCCGTGAAGCCTGCCGGCCTCGGGGTGGCTCCCGGGACAGCGGGGTGCCGTGTTAAGCCGGGCTCCGGGGCCTCCTGGTTGGCCACTCTCCCTACAGTGCTGCAGTGGAAAGAATTTCTCCGGTTCCGGTCAAACATCAAACCCCAAGGGTACACGCGCAGATTGAATGGTGGGAATGTGCAGCGCAAACGCGGGTTTAGTAGAGTGAACCGTCATTACCTGCAGCTTCTGCGAGTAGCCTGGTCCTCTGCTCGTGGCAGAGGGACTGTCACACAACGCACACGGGAAGGTCAAGGGGACGTCACGGTGGGAAGCTCTGGGTAACGGGGGTGGCATACCCAGCCCCAGGTCTGCGGTCGGGCAGGCGGCTTCAAGAAGGCTCCGCTGGAAACGCTTCCGCAGATCGAGCTACGCGGCCGGGCAGATGTGCCGGGCGGCACGGGGGAGCTCCCGGCACCTCTCGTCCCCGCTGCCGCCCGGGGTGCGCCAGACGGGGCTCTGCGGGTGTCCGGCCCTCCCCAGCGGGCTCCGTCCCCGGCGGCGGGGTCGGTGGGACCCGCACGGCACAGGCGGAGCCGCGGCA
>VXAY01003448.1:19905-40594 GCA_013399855.1 Oxyruncus cristatus
TTCTCTGTCAGCAGCGCCCGGTGAAGGATGGCCCTTTCCCAGGAGCTCGGTCCTGATTTATGTGAGAACCGCAGCGCGCCGGGGACGCCCCCGCACGGTGGGGCCGGCGACGCGACGGGGAGAGGCGGCGGGTCCCAGGCCAGCAACAACCTCTCGACGGGGCCGCCGGTGGGGACGTGCCCGCCCAGGTCCGCACCGGCCCCGCACGCAGCGGTCACCTGCCGGCAGTGGTCCCGCACGGCACGGCACCGCGCTCCGCCCGCTCCCGGTTCTGGCTCTCCCCGCACCCAGCTTCGGCGCCCCGCACGGTGCAAGCGGGCGCGCCTGGGGGGCTCCGGGGGGAACAGACACGGAGCAGCTCCGCCGGCAGCTCCCGGCCCGGATGCCCTCCCTCAGTCCGCCGGCCTGGTCACGTCTCCCGGGAAAGGATGGCTTTTATCCCTGCCTTGTCGCTTGCACAGGAATAGCTCTTTTTCACAACTCAGAAAAGAAACGTTACCTGCATTCCTGGGGCCGGCCCTCTGGCAAACACTCGGGCCTGGGAGTGCAGCTGCTCTCCCTCAGGAGAGCAGAGGGCTTCTGCAGGCAGCAGAGCCAGGTTCAGGCAAGGGCTGCTTTGTGCTCGCCCAGCAACAGGCTGTCTCCCACTGCTCTGTACCATCCATGTCTGGGCAGTGCCTAGACCATCCTGTCTCTTTGGGTCTGCCACTTCACACCTGCCTCCACCTCTCTGGATCCTGACAACCCCCGAGCTTGGCTTGGCCAAGAACCACCCAACTAATGTCTATTTTTTCGAAAAATATATTGCTGCAAATATCTACTTTTCTTCAGTATTTTCTTGCTCCACTGGTGTTCCCTGATTTACTTTTGGTTCACAGTTCTTGCAGGGATGTATGGCTTGGAAATATGTCCCAAAATAAAGTCTCAATGAGAAATGTGTTTTGTGAGGGTCAGAACCAGACTCTTTAGCATACTGAGAAACACATATGTTGTCAAGGTAGAAGCTTGGTTTGGGGGATACCGGTAACTGTGTGCAACATTCATTGGTCAGCACTCTGGGGGATAGGAGCAGCACATGCAAGGGTGCTGGCCATTACAGCAAGGGAAACTCAGTAGGTTTGGACACCAAAGGAAGGCTGCTTTTGATTTCAGTGCCTGATGGGCCTCTGAAACTGAGGCTCACTGATCTCAGTGAGAGCCAACTTGCAGGAGCAGGTAAGGTCATCCTACATCTAAGGCAATGCAGGATAGGAAAAGCCAGTGCCAAGGACCTCCTCCTGCCTGCTTTTATTTGGCATCTCTTGTGCACAGAGGATATCCAGGCTTCACAAAGCCACCCTGCTGCACAACACAACCCCATGACTGTGGATATGCAGAGGGTAGCAAAACACTTCTTCCTCTGGACTAGAAGCTGTCATAAATCACAGTTACTGCTCATGCTCATGAGAAGATTCCCTGTCCGGTAGAAGGAGAACACTGCTGCAGGCATGCACCAGTCCTTTGCTAGAGCACACCCCACAGCCTTTCTGGGAGTGTCTTTGCTCCTTGCCTCAGAAAGTGGTGTTGCACGTTTGTGCCTTTGTGCCCATGAAGTTAAGAAGCCAGGCTGAAATTCATCCTTCAGCAGAGGCCCAGCATGAGGCATGCTCACCACTCACATCCACAGGCCTGTGTACCACTTGCATCCCATAGGGCTTAAGTGGAGCCTAAGTGGACCCTGGGCCTTATGCTGGCAGCCTGCCCAGTGCTGGGTTTCAGCTCCGAGCCCAGGCCTGCTGCTCTGATTCATGCACGTAATCCCGCTGAGGTCAGCGGGTTCCATCCTGCACCCACCACAGCCCGTGAGACGGTTCACACGAGAGCGGCAGGCTCAGGCTCTGTGTTTGAATGTGCCATAGAAAATGAAACAATTAAGATCAAGCCAATTAAATTTTAACAGGTCTGGAAAGCGTTTTATTACATAATAAACAGGAGGGATTAATCGTGTCAGGCTCTGCTGCGTGTGTGCTGGTCGAGTGGTTCCTTGCTCTCTGCAGCACTCGGTGTTCCTCTGGGCTGGGGACCTCCCTGTGCTGCTGCTGGGGCCGGCCCTCTGGCAAACACTCGGGGCTGGGAGTGCAGCTGCACGCTGCCTCCTGCTCCCATCCAGCGCCTCCCGCTCCCATCCAGCGCCGTCCCCTGTAGCATTCTGGGTGCAATGCTTTTCTTAGCCCGAGCAAAGCCTTTTCTAGAAGAAATTTCGCAAGTTATGCAGTGGCCATTTCTGTGGCTTCCTTTGGGAAGAGGGAAGCCCTCTTGCTTCTGTACAGGCCTGCTGGTGAGGAGTGAGTGGCCAGGCTGACTCTCTGTGAGGTGGTGACAGATGTCTCATCTTGGAAACAGAGCTGATAAGTTACTCTTGTTTAGGGCATCTGCCTGGCAGCCAGTCCCCACTTCTCTCCCCTGCTTAATCAAGATTCCTCTGACTGCAAGCGGGGCGTGTTCCCATGTAGATGAAGCCATCCCGGCCATGGCTACTCCCGGAGCTGGCAAATCTGTGCCTAAAATAGCACACAGCTGTGGGTTTGCCAGCAGGGTTTTGGGGCAATTGAGCTGAGAAAAGGTGCGGAAACCAGCTTTGGCAGAAACTATGCTGCAGCCTTGACTGAGCACATGCATAGGGTAGTGCACAGACAGTTGCCTCTCTGTGGTGGCATTCCTCAGCTCTGCTGGCATTTGTCTATCGGGGCTGACATTGGCTCCAAGGGGCACCCACAGCCAGAGGCTGATGCACAGCTTTATCTTCTCAGCTGTAACTTGCTGCTGACCAGCTCAGCAGGGTTGGACACAAATATCCCCTGCCTTGCAACAACTTGCAGTAGAGGTCTAGGAAGGAAGATGGGGCTGGGGAAGCTCATCAGTTCTGTCTCTGCTGGGTAAATATGGGATAAAAGCCTGGCAGGCTTAAGCCCAAAGACATTTTGCATGATGCTTCCAGAGGCCACCATGGGCCAGCATCTGATGCCATGGTGGGTTTTTCTCTGTAAGTGGAATGGTTTCTGTGGGTGAGGACTGGGTCTTGTTCAGGGACAGTGAAGGCAAACATCTCCCTGGCTGATTACCACTCCTGGAAAGGTTAATGGTGGAGCATGTGCTTGGTCTGCACACTTCTAATAAATACCCATTCTTTCAGTTTCCTTTGAAATACTTTTCACATTTAGCCATGGCTGTTCATACGGTTCCCTCCTGCAACAGCTGCTCACAAACAGCCAGTGTATAAATGGTGCAGCCACCAAGTCCTGCACACGGGCAGGCAGGTGGGAGATTTGAAAGCTTCTGTTAATAGTTTATCTCTGAGTCTGCCTAATGAATTATCCTGGCAATTACTGTGCAGAAATTGTTAGTGTATCCTGATGATTCAGAACTTTCTAACAACAACTCTGGACCAAACTATAAACTGTTTTTCTATCTTGGAGTGGAGACTTGAGAGAGGATTCCTAATTGTTCTCGTCCCCTCAGGGGCCAGAGCTGGATTATCCCACACAGGCTTCTCTGCAGACTTGTTTTTGGTCTATTAGTGGGCCCTCTGCCAGACCAAAGGGACGGGGAACTCAGTTTTCCAGATTTAAATCCCCACCCCCTCCACCCTTCCACTCCACTTACACCTCTAAGGAAGAGCATGGATTATAAAGGATTTGCCCTCATGGGGCTTTAGTTTGTGTTTGTGAGGATCTGTCCTTAAAAGCGTTGCCTTTTTTGTTTCATCCCCATGTAAACCTGAGTCCCATTTTTACCCCGGAAGCAGGCAGAAATGAAGTGCTATGTTGTTCCAAGAGCAGAGATCTCCCATTTCTTTTGAAATACCTGCCTTTAAATGGCATTTCCTCTTGGAGACAATGGCGTAACATGAAGGACAAGCAGGTGAGGATCGACAAAGGTGGTGTTTCAGGAGCAGGACCCCTTCTGCTGTAGTTGCTGTGCTATGGCCGTGGGTACCTCTTCTCAGGACTCATGCCTGTGCTCTCCTCCCGGATCCATCATGCACTGAGAATGACCTGGGCAGCGATGCTGTATCAGGCCAACAGTCTGATGGCACTGGGGCCATAGCAAAGGTGGCAGGGAGTTTGCATGGGGCCAAGGTAGCTCTTCCTTTCCTCATCCCTCCCTTTGCTGGGGTAGCAAGAGGCCACGCCGCCAGCCATGCCCCATCCCACTGGAAGCACTGACGCCTGTCTGGCTGCCAGGACCCCCCGCCAGTCCTGTCCCAGGCACGTTCCCCACACCCGGCAGCAGCAAGTGGGCACTGTGCCGCATCACAGGGCTGGTTGGGCCCAGGCACACTTCTCCAAACATCCTCCTGCTGTGCACCCGTGGTACCCCCGCGACTCACCCACGTCCGTCCCACGCACCCGCCCTTGCTGACGGTGGGGAAAGTAGGAGCCGTGTCCTTGCACTGACCTTCGTCTGACCTTCCAGTAACGCTCAAGAAACCCTCGGAAAGGCTTTCTCATTGTGCAGCCCCAGGGTTTCCAGGGAATTAGTCAGCAGGCTGGAATTGTGCTCTGTGTATGTGACCCCCCCCCTTTTCCCCCCCGCTCCTGCCTCTCCCATCTCTGGAGCCGGACCGGTCCAAGAGATATGTTGCCAGGGTGACAGCGAGGTGTGATGGATGGACAGAGAGTGGCTGTGGAGTGGCAGGGCCGCTGGTCAGTAACCCAGGGCTGTGTTTATAAGAAGGAAGAGGCTGTTTCCTGGAGCTAACATAATGCAGCTCTAAAAAAGGCAGGGGAAATACATCATGCAAGGGGAGCGCGGCCCGGAGAGGGGAGGGCCGCGGGGAGCCCAGCACCACAGCGAGCCTACAGGTCAAGGTGCCTTTGACAGGGGCCTTTTTTATAGGCCATTTGCGTGAGAGTTCGCTGCTGTTTCTCTGCAGCCCTGACAGCGGCTCAAGGCCCAGCCGGGGTTTGGGAAGGGTCTAATCTAAACTTGCCGATTTCCAGCCCTTCTCCTGCAGGACCCGCTGATTTATTTGGAAAATAAATAATTGACACTGACTATTGTTTTGTTGCTGTGGAGTGACAGTCCCCCACCCTCGGTGTGGGACTGTGCCCTATCCCACAGCAGATACTCAGAGGTGCAGGGACTGTGGAGGGACGTTGATGCTGAGAGAGAGAGGAACTGAGATGGCTGCTCCCATCAACCCCCCCCTCACCTTGCCCAGGAAGCAGCAATTCTTGTAGCTGTGGTCCCTGCATGGATGGGCACCTGGGGAATCACTCACAGTTCTCATTGTGCGAAGCTCAGAGCTGGGGCAGTGGCGACCAACTGGAAAGGCAAGAGGATATCCCATCCTCCTTCCCAAATGCCAGCTGTGGCAGTTTTCCTCCCTTTAGCTGCACTGCAGGTGTGTAAGGCTCTGGTGCCCAGCACCAGCGTCTCCCCACTGTGGAGGCAGGGGCTCTGCGGCCTCATACACCCGCTGCTGCCACAGCAGTGGGGTGGTTCCTATGGCTCCAGTCACCACTGAGCCCTGCAACTCCCCCTGATGTCACCCCTCTGCTGGAAGGTCTGGCTGCAGGAGAAGCAGTGGCTCCTGGTGCAGCAGACAAGGGTTTTTCACTCCCCAGCCAGCAGCACAGGAGCTGAATCCCCGAGGTGGGTTGGGGCACCGCCATTCCCTTGCCCCTGCAGCTAGTCCTGGTGCTCTACCCTGCCCTTGTGTTCCCAGGGCCCGAGTCATCATGGCTAATCAGAAAGCAGTACTCTGGAAAATAGACCCTGATTTTTCCCTACTGCAAAAAAAAAAAAAAAAAAAAATTGAAGTATTTCAGGGGGAAAAAAAAAAAAATCCAGGATCTTATGGCTTTAAGTCCCACCATTTTCTAGGTAGGCATAATTGCTTTTACTACAGGGGAAAAATTATTGAAATGTTGAAAATTTTTTCTTATTTTTTCTATTAGTTTTATTCTTACAAAATTTCAACAGCTGACAAAGTGAATGAGAAAAGAGAGGAGGAAATCTAGCAGGAACGTCAGGCAGTCTTCAAGGAGGTTCAGGGCAGGGGAAAAAAGGCAAGGAAGAGATGAAAACACAGCTCTTCCAAATTTCAAACAGTTTTCTGCTTTAGATAACTGAAAGGAAAAAAATTGTTTTGAAATGTCCCAAAGTTAAATGAAAATGGCTTCTGTAGAATAGTTTTCAATCTAATTCACTTAAAGCAAGAATGTTTTCAGTAATTTTTTTTTACTGAATAAATGTAAGTTTTATAATTTATTTTCCACATCATTAATCACAATTCTACCTCAATATAATAATAAAAAAATCATCAATTTACATTTTTCCAGCAAATACCTGTGTTTGGTCCTGTCTTCACTAGTGTGGGGGTAATCTTTAAGTGGAGACTCGTTTTTGGCTCAGGTTTTGCTATTCCCTTTTTTCTTTGGAGGAGTTCTGTGTCTTCAGCGTTTTCATACTTCCCCTGCTGTAATTCAAGCAAATACTGCCACATCCCCAAATTCCTCAATGAGTTCAATATTTATCAGCAAATAATTTTCTTTCAGCCAAGCGTGTTCACTGTCTAAAAACCACTTTCTAAATAAGTATTTGATGAGCATTTGTGTATTTAGTGTTTGCATTGTTCTGAGTGACTTTCAACATCGGGTTCTTTCACCCATTTTCCGTTGCAATTAGCACGTTCACAGGCCCTTATATATGGATTTGCGTTGAGCTCAGATTTTATACAGCTGTATTTAAACGACTTGCAAAAAAAACCCCAGTCCATATTTTGGAGTTACTTGGTTTTGTCTGACATATCCCTCACAGCTGCCAGTGCAGGGAAAGGCGATCGTACTTCTGGAAGTCCCCGTGCCGGCGGCGTGGGGCAGTAGTGCCTGTCTGGCAGGAGTTGGACCGTGCTGATCCCGGAGCAGCCCCACCCCACTGCACGGGTGTCATGGGGCTGCCGCTCTGCAGCCCTCTAAGATCAGCCCTGAGCATGGGCTGTTTCTTTTTAAAAAACACTCTGTATTATTGTATCCATTCCCAGTTCTCGTTGGATTTGTGTCGGCCCCCTGTGGCACCCCCGGACATGTGCTGCTCAGGGAGGAAGCAGGGCTGGTCCCAGGGATGGGGTGGGAGAGGGGGCTCAGCTTTCCAGCTCTGCAGATTAGGGCTGCCTGGCTCCTTTGCGAGCCTCCCCAGGTGGCCATGACATTTCTAAAGGACTTGTCCATGTGCCACAGTAACTCATTAGATAATTCCCTTATTATGCAGCATCAACTGAAGCATGTGTGCTTGGGTTGCTGGGTAACCCCCTCTCACCTTCCTCCTCAGCTCTTCTCCCTTCCTAGTTACACCCTTCTCTTTGTTTTAGCTTAGATGGGCTTTTAAAAGTCTCCTCTGGCCCAGCCATTTTGAGCACACCCTCATCCCTCCCTCTCTGGTCCCAGTGTCAGGGTACCTGAGCAAGAGGGGTTGCTGTGGGCTGGGGCAGCAGCAGGCAGGACCCTGCTTGCCCGGTGGTGCTTCAGGCCTATTCACATTTCCATGTCAATCTCAGGGTCCAGACAGGCAAATGCACTGAGGGTTTGATTCAGACAAAGCCAGCCATGGGGAGGTTCCAAGGAAAAGAGGCTCTGGCATGAAGCAGCCATGGTGGGATGCTGCTCTCTGTGTAGTCGCCCTGGGTTTTGAGAGGGGCAGTGGGTTCTTGTGCCTTGTTTGCAGAGAAAGCGAGACCCTTGTCCCCCGACCCCAAACCTGTCGATTCTCACCTGGAGCTGGGGAGTCAGAGCTCATGGGGTCAAGCCTTTTGCCCCTGGGGATGGTCTTCCCTCACTGCCTGCTCCAGGAGAAACCTGGTCACAACCCCTGCCCGGGGAAGAGGGATGGAGCCGGGAGCCCACCCTCTTCCTTCTGCGGGGCCACACACCGCAAAATCCACCTCGCGCCGGCGCTTTCCGGCCCTCTGTGAGAATGTACCATTTGTGGCTCCTTCGTTGACTTTGAAGAATGTCCCTTTATTCACAATGTTATTTCCTTTAATCACTGTGAGGTTGCAGGAAATCTTCTTGGAAAATTGTTACAGATTGGCTGGAATTAATGTACTGTCGCAGGGATGGAAAACTCACTTGAACTTGTTTTCATTTTACCCTAAAAAGTCACTGTCCCCAGAAGGTTCAGATGCATTTGGATAAACATGTGAGTTCTGAGGATGTCGTTGTTGTTGAGCATTTCTTTTCCCTCCTTTTTTTTTTTCCCAAATGAATCTTTGTGGCCTTCCAAGTTCCTGAGCTTTACTCAAGACCAGGGGTGCAGAAATAAAGGAAAAAGAGACTATTGGCATAAACAGATTGAAGACAGGCAAATACATCATTAAATGACACAACACTCGAGTAGAGATAACGAACCGGTAAGTGACCGCTTTGGCTGTCAGCTAAGAGCTGAATCAACCGAATTTTCTACCTGAGGTTGTCTATGCTGGCTGACATAGAAAAGACAAAGATGTGCTAAATCTTGACTTTCACAGGAGTTTAGTCCCGTTTCCACATGAAATTCTTGTGAGTAAGGAAGAAATGGGGTCTAGGTGAGTGTGTGACTACATGAGAGCACAGCTGGCTGGAAGAAGGTATTGAAAGGGCAGTTACCAGTGCTCAAGCCACAGACAGAGTCTGGTCTGGGTTGAGGGCTAGTCAGTGCTTTCATCAGTGAACTTCACCTGCAGCACTTGTCTGGTAGGGCCTGCAAGACTGCCTTTCTTGAGAAATTGAAGAAACCTGAAATAAACCTGTTGATAAGAACAAATATGAATCTCTTCTGTGAGCTGGGAAAAGTCAACATCTAGCTGGGGAATGAGCAAGGTTACTCTGTGTGTGGGAAAGTAGCTGGTGGTGACAATGAGTCCCGCAGGGAGCATGACACAGTGGCAGCCCAAGTGAGAAGAGCAAAATCAGACGAGGACACATTAATAAGGTGTTTGTAAGACACCTGATGTGATCCTGCTGAATTTAGAGTGTTAGACTCAGTGCTAAATCCCACTTGCGGCTCAGTGTTTCAAGTTGCTGTTCTTGGATAAAGCCCAGGGAAGAATGAGATCAGAAATTCAGAAAACATGACATACTGGAGAAGGCTGAAGGGTAGCTTAGTATCACAGCACAAAGACTGCAGGCAAATAAGATAAAAGTCTTTAAATGCATAAAGCCCTGCTACAAAGTACGAGATAATGGGCTATTCCTTGTTTTTAGGTGGGTAGAAGAAGCCATAGACTCACCCTGCAATGATTGTGGTAAAAGAGATTAAAACTTGTTTTTCCTGGGAGCTGTCTTCACCACTAGAGGCTTCTTTTAGGAAGAGTTTAGACAAAAGCTCTACCAGGAAGGGTTTGATTTGTTTGGGGGCAGGCAGACAGGCTAGGTGACCTTTCAAGGGCCTTCTGGGCTTATTTTTTATAATTCTGTGAATACAGATACTAAAAAGAGGGAAGATAATTTTGCCTGTGGCCAGTCTATTCAGGACTGGCCCTTGCCAGGTGTGTCTTGCTTCAGTTATGAATGCTGTCCAGGTTTTCCATCAGCTTTTTTTTTTTTTTTTTACTCCTAAACATTTCTTTTTTCCTATTGATTTTTTTCCCTGTTTTTGTACATCTCTCTGATCCTACTTTTCCTGAAATGGTTATATACCTTGTGTTTGTCCCCCCAAGTCCTGGGCAGAGAGGCCATTTCTTCCCCACTTTATGTACCATATGCCTGTGCACAGGATCCAAGAGCATCCTTGGGCAGACCCCATCTCGCTCATGAATTTGCCTTGTGACAGACTCCTGGTGTTGCAAGCTCATGTCCCGCTCATGGTTTCACTCCTATTGCAAGGCCCCTGTGGGTCGTCCGTGGGCTGGGTGTTTTTCTGTTTCTAAAACAGGACTAACAACTGTCATCCCCCTCCATCTGTGGGTTTGCAGATGTCAACTGTGTGGTGTTTACACTGAGTCTGTGCAATGGGAATTTTTCTGTGTGTACGAGTAGTACGATGTATTTTTACCCACAATGTTTAAGATCGGAGTCAGTCACCAGATCACCTACCCTGCTCTCCCTGACTACCTTGTCTTACTCTTTCTGGATCTGAATAACCTGGGGTTTCACTGAGGCACAAAATCATCTGGTCTGGAAGCGCAAGAGAGTTCATGGTTTGGTCTTATTTAGTCACTGATGGTTAATCCGCTGGCTAATCAGCATTGCTCAGAAAATGCATGTTGTATTTCTTATGCAGGTTTGTCTGGCTTTTAATTTCCAGCCATTGATTCTTGTTCTGCCTTTTTTGGCTGGAATAAAAACACTTTGGCACACCGTATTTTCTTACTGTGAGAGTAGTTGTGCATAGCAGTCAAATTTCCTGAGCTTTTTTAAGAAGAAAACAGGTTCAGCTTGATTCTGTCACTGTGGGGTGCGTTCTCCTGCAATTGTGTCTTTTCTGTGCCTGTTTTCTGCACTCTCTCTCATTTCACAGAATAATTTTGGCCTCAGGAGCTCTGGCGGTACAGCCCGCTGGTTGGGCCTCAATCCATTGAATTTTGGAAATGTCTGAAGACACAGATTCCAACATCTCAGTTTTTAAGCCACCTTTTTATCTGCCCCCTACCAGTCCATACCTCCCCACCCTGGTTACAAGGATGCAATGGGAGATGGAGGGGGGGATCACATTTACATCTCTCACTTCATCTGGATCTTTTTAAAATGAGGCACCAGGCTAGTCACAGTATCTCAGAGTTGGCATCCCATGCTCTGCTGCATAGAGCACTGCCTAACAACTCCCATTTGCTGCGCTCCCAGCTCTGGTTCCCAGGACTGAATTCACCATGTGGTCCTAGCATTGAGCTCACCACCAGGACCCCAAAACAAGCCCTGTGTTAGCCCCCACCACCCAGAGAGATATCCGACTTTCTTTGCCAACACATCCAGCCTGGCATTCAGCTCAGTCAAAACCCATGAGCAGGTACTCTGTCCTTACCATGATGTGCTGGGCTGCAGCCAAGGCTGGTGCCAACTCTGAACTCACCTGTGCCTGCACTTAGCACCTGGAGACCAGTGATGACACCACTTCTCCCTGTTGAGAGCAAAAGGGGGGAGGGCAACATCCCCCTGTTGAGAACAACTTCTGGAGACCAGTCAGGGTGTAGGTAATGGGTGGGAAATCAGTATTAATTAGGACCAATACTTAACCAGAATATTGTGAAGCACCTCACAGATACCTAAGGGTATCTGACACCTCACTGCTCCCTGTTTCTCTGAAGCCACTGCTCTTGGCCCTGTGAGCAGTTCAAGTCCTTGCTGGAGGCACAGTCAAGCCTCTTTGTTCCCCATTTTCAAGCAAGATTTCCTCGGAAGATCCTAGGAAGAAGCTATGGACTAATAATATCTTCACCATATATGGTGCATTTTATCTTCAGCTTGTGAGTGTTGCCCTGCATGCCGCCTGCAGCCAGCTGCTCGCCAGTGAGCATGTGCTACCCAGCCCGGCACGGCCGGGTGCTGCACAGGCCCAAGGCTTGAGTACAAAACCAGGTACATTTTGGCCAGGCTCCTGCTTTTCCTTCCGTGCAATGTCTACGCTGGACGAGTTTGGCCTGTACAGCGCAGATGACTGTTAGTGCTTACGTGTGCTTTTATAGTGTAGCATTTCAAAGGGCTGGTTGCAAGGAGGTACATGCACATTTCCTGTATGTCTGGCCAAAAAGCCGATACTTGAGAGCACCGGAGAACCCTACAGTTTCACAGAACATGCCATTTTGATGTTCACAGAAGACAAAGCTTTGCCCAGACTTGGGGAACGTCATGGAAGGTGCCAGCTTTATTTTCCTACTCCTGGCTTCACTCTGTTTCATTTCTTACTCTGGTGCTCCATGAGAGTACAGCTGGCTTGTTCCTGCACTGTGCAGGTCCCAGCCCTGTGAGGGATGGTGGTGAGATGTGCCTCATCTGAGATGGGGGCTCAGCCTTGCTCTCTGCCAGCAGCTCAGAGGTGGCCAAGGCTTGAGCGACTTCTGCAGTGTGGGCATGACAAGTGCCAGGCTGGGGGAGTGCAGGTGTCCAGCTCCAGAGGGCAGGTATGTCCCCAGTTGTCAGCCATGCCATGAGGGGCACCTTCTGTCAGGTCAGCCCCCTCAAAGCTGCCCAAACACGCCAGAGACTCTAATGGTCAGGCAGGAGGACAGACCCAGTTCTTCCAGGTCTCCTCTCATGACATTCACTGAGTCTCCTTCCCGCACTAATCTTGTCCTTCTATCCAAAACAATTATGGAGGGCTTGTTGTTTTTGGCACAGTCCTTTATTTACAAATCCCATCCTGCTTATAGCTCATGGTTTCATTATCCTCTAGATGTTTACAGAGCTCCTTTTCTTAATATTTGTGCCATTATTTTACTAGGGATCCGGGTGAGACTTTCCAGACATTAATTGTCTGGCTCATCCTCTCCCCCACCAGCCCTTTCTGCCGAAGTGCACATCTCCCCACTGTCCCTGCCTGCCTGGGGCACCCAGTGGGACAGGGATGGGCAGAACTGTGGGCAGTAGCAGGGCGTTGCCCTGCTCTGAGGATGCAGGGAAGGATGAGCAGAGGGAACAGCTGCCCCACTGCACCCCACTGCCCTCAGGCCTGTGTTGCAGCACCTGGATCTCTGATGCCGTCTTGAAGCTTTGTGCTTCTAATGAGCACCTCCCAGCCCCTCTTCCCCTGGAATGCCTGCACTCCCATTTCCCAAGCTCAGGACACGGGTGCACATCCCTGGCTGGGGAACTATCCCCTCAGCGGGCTTTCAGCTGGCTCGGGACTGTGTCCTGGGAAGGCAGACAGTGGCAAACCCGTCGCTGGGATTTTGGGGTCATTAGCATGGTGCAGACGTGGGTCGGCAGCTTATGCTGTGCATGGCTCTGATGCTGGTCCCTGCCCCTGGGCTGTCTGTCACAGGGGCTTGTTTAACCTTCTTTGCCACAATATCTCACAGTCTTTAATCTGTTTATCCTCATAACCTCGCTATGAGGTGAAGGATAGTTATCCTCATTTCAGAGGTAGGGAACCAAAGGGATTCTTTTCAAATGTAGATGAGTGTTTAATGATGCAGAGATAAAGATTTTAAAAACCTGCCTGAGACAACAGGCGTATGGTGTGTAACTGATCTGGGTGTTTCTGCAAATCCTATTAAGTGCCTCTGTCTTTTTCAGCTGGTGCTCTCTCGGGGCAGAGCTGGCACGGGGACCCACGGGAGTGCCAGGCGGGCTCCAGCCTCCTGGTGCGTGAATCGGGCACGGGCAGGGCAGGGGGAGACAGAGCTGACGCCGCGCCTGCCGTTCAGTACCCCGGGTGCGCTGTGGGTGTGCGGTGCTAAAGCAGCGTCTGCTAAAAGCAGGCGCTCAAACATGAATTCCATGAGTGAGTGGGTAACACCCTCGGCTGTGTTTAGGGATGAAACTTTGAGCCTGTTTGTGCTGCAGGTGTGCACATAAAAGTGTAAGGTAGGAAATACGAGGGGGTGCTTGTGCGGTATCCGCCTGGCCGTACAACACAGGCAAGTGCCAAGTCGGTAAACGAGGAGCAAGCAATGACGGCAAGCTCTTTGCTGTCACTGCCCAGACAATTGGTATGGACAGTCGATGTGGTTAAAAACCCCGAGCTGTGGTTTCTACGCAGTGATCCCGGCAAGAGGTGTTCCTGGCTGCCGCGTGGGCCCTTCCCGGCAGCTGGCCAGCGGGGCTGGGTGCGGGTCTCCCTGCTGCTCCTGGACAATTGTTGCTGTGCTTGTGGGAATGCGGCGGCTCGTGCTGTGAGGAGGTCAGTGCCTTTGTGTTGCTGCGGGGAGTTTATCTCTGCGGATCTTGCCTGCTTTCCTGGGTCAGGCTTTACCTCCGCTGTTATCAGCAAATGCAGGAACAGCCCCGTCCAGAGCCGGGCTGCATAGGAACCTCTCGACCCCCTTGCAGGGGAAGGCAGCACTTTCACATCTCTCCCACGCTAATGGGCACCCGACAGGCCGGCGGTGGGATGACATGTGCCATGCCCTGTGGTCGCTGTTCCTCCTTCACTGTTTTGGCAGCACCATTCCCGTGCCCCCCAGCGGTGTGGGATGCAGGCAGTGGTGAAGTACGAGACAGCAGAACCCGCAGGGCCCTCCCTGGTCTCACCTCCCATTGGGTCCTTCACTGCCAATACAGGGGACAAATCACCGGTGGCAGCACTGATTCCCCCTTCTCTGCTGGGCTGCCCTGTCCCAGTGCACCCTCCCCTTCTGTGCAGCTCCATCCGGACCCCTCCAGCTGTCTCCACAAACCCAAACCATTAGCATTTCCTGTTCAAACATTTCCAATAAATAAATGGAGACATCATGCCACAAGCCCGCAACTGACCCAGAGGCGGGTCCAAGGCCGGGATGGACACGACCACCCAGCGCCCGACCCCCTGGCTGGGCGCCAGCCCTGCCTTTGTTTGAATTCCCGGGTGAGTAAGCACTTGGCTGACGCCAGCTGAAACGCTGTAAGAAATTATTTTTGATATTAAATAAATTGTTTTCAGTAAATCTGCTCCTACACGAAGGTCCAGAAGCTACCCACCCGCAGCACTGGGCTTCCTGCAGAGGAGCTGGACTCCTTTTTCCAGGCCCTGTCCTGCCTGTAACTGGGGCACATGCCCTGCCCAGAGGGGTCCAGCTGGGACGGGCTGAGCTGCAGTTCCCTTGGCCCCACGGGCACAGCTGGGCTCCCACAGCTGCCCAGCACCCGGATACATGGCAGAGCAGCTCCCTGCAACACATCGGGTTGTCTTTGTCCCAACACACAAGCCAGGCTTGCTAGTGAGGGGGCAGAGGCTTGTCCACGGGGTTTGCTGCTTCTGGGAGTGGCAGCTATGTCCCCATATCAGATCTCCAAGAACCTATTTCCTTGTCCATTGCATCGACGTGGCAGTGCCTGTCCTTTTCTCCACTGGTCCTCCACACCACCTTTAATGCACCAGGGTACCAGGGATCATTTCCTATGTAGGTCATGGTCCATAAGCCAGTCTCCTGACTTCTGCCAGCAGGTGCTGATGCAAAAGGAAAAATTAGGGGAAGGCATTCCCAGTGGCTCGTACAGTGGTGAGCACCAGGACCAGCCCATCCCTTTCCCCTCACAGGGATAGTGTTCCTCTGGAATACCTGTTCTCCTCCTGAAAGCCTGGGGCTCAAGTGGACACAGAGGAGGTGAGCGTGGCTATGAGTGGTCCATAAGCCAGGTCAGGATTTCAGGGACACCAGGACTAATGTGCAAAATGTTTTAAATAGAGAAATGATGAACCTCTGTCTGTGCCCAAGCAGCAACGATGGCAGGAGAGGTTTGAGCCTGACTGGGTTGGTGGATATGCTCCTTCTCAGGGTACACAGGCTTTGTCCTCACTGCTCTGGATTGCTCTCTGGCTTTGAGCTGGAAGCAAAGAAGATGAACTTGGAGCTAAGCAAGTTCTGTCATGGTGGCAATTAGGAAAAATATCAGGAACATAGCTTTCACTAATTTTTTAATTTTTTTTTTTTTAATGTATGTTTTGCTGAAGCCAAGACTTCCTGCAGGAACATGGTGTTTAAAGGCAAAATTTTGCTGTTGACATTTTCTGAAACATTTAAAAAGATTGAAATAATTTTTGAAAGAGATGTGGATGTTCTACTTCAGAAGCATTCATTCAGTGGGGTGTTATGCTCTGGCATTATAAGACTTTAGAAACTGAAATGCAGTGAAGCCACATTTTAATTAAGTTGTTTTACAGAGAAACAATACAGTCTTTCCTGATTCTGAATAATTTCATATATTTAGAGCTTTGTTTTTCCCTTGCTCAGGGGAATCTCCTGTTTCTCCCACCTACAGTAGGTGAGAGGGTAGGTAGGTGGGATGATGTGGCAGGGGACAGGGGGCTGCCACAGGCACGGGACCTGAGCAAATGGCCACCAAGTACCCAGGTGTTAATCTGCAGCTCAGCAGAGTAGGAACTGATTTTTTTTTTTGTGCCGGTGGGTGAAAGCCCTGGCATTCCCTATCTGTGTGAGCAGTGGGGCTGGTGGCATGGGAGGACAGGACAGGAGTGCTGCGGGACAGCATAACCAAAGGCTCAGACTCAGGGGGCACCTGTAGGGCTCTGCTCATTCCAGGACATGCTGGGGTCTAAGCTGCTGTCAGTGCCCTGGTGCAGCAGGAAGGCAGTGGTAGGGACCCCTGATGGTGCCCCTTGGCAGGATCTGCAGCCCCAGCTGCCACCAGGGCTTGATGCCATCAGCACTCGCAGGTGCTGACAGATGGACCCAGCAAGGAGCTGACGGGAGCCGGAAACTCCTGATCCCTCTTTATCTGCTCCTCACCCTGCTTTCTCATCTCCCTGTCTTGCCTGGTATCTCATCCTCCTATTCTTGTGCCTTGCTGACTGCTGGGGGCTGCCCAGCCTTCACAGTACCCTGCAGCCAGACACAGGCCCCAGGCTCACTCGTGCCAGCCACAGTGTGAGGTTCTGGACCACCCCCTGCAGGACCTGCTGGGCTTGGTGCCTGCAAGGAGCACCAGCTCTGAGCAAGGTGCCCCCGTCCCATGTCTGCCCACTGAGCATCAGCCACCAGAGCCGAGACAGGGCTGTGGTGCATTGCAGGTTGGAGTGGAAGGGAACGATAAGGCCCAGCTCAGCATCATCACATGCTCTGAGAAGGTCAAGCAGTCTTGCTGCTGTCTTCCTCAAATGTACTGCCTGCTCCCAGGCCAGGGTCCAGTTGAGTATCAACTCAAAACCAATCACAAGTATTTCACTTGGCTTTCATGACATCCCTGATCCTCATTACTCCATTGCAAACCTACTGCCCCACCTGGGCAGGATGGCAGTGGAGGGGTCAGGATCCACAGTTAATGTAGCTGCCCCTAAATGCACTGCCAGAGATCAACTAATCTGATAATTACAGCAACAAAAGCCATTTAGACAAACCGTGACCTGACCTCGGGAGCTTGGAATGAAAACATTTTACCCTCCTCTGTCTGGATCCTGCAATGAGAAAACATCTGTATTTGGAGGACACTGTGAAAACAGCCCCCGCACAGCACCCGCTGGGAACAGCCACAGCTCTGCTCTGTGCCCACACACTTCCTGCACCCAGCCTCAGCCCGAGGTGGGCAGCACTGCCTAAACCCTTGCTGTGATACCAGAGTCGAGGGTGTCTCAGTGCTGAGCAGGGCCATTAGGAGAGGAAGAGGCAGAGGCCAGAGGCCTATGAGAGTGGATCTTGCAAGGGGGAGTGAAGGGGAGGGGTTCAGTGAAGCTCATCTGCACCCTTACAGAAAGGGCTTTTTTCCAAGCCCACGCAAGGCTGGATGGTGTGGGGAGGGTATCACCTGGTCCCCAGCAGTCTCTGCATCCTTGCAGCAGCCTGAGCTCTGCAGGAGCCAGGCTGACTGCCGAGCCCCCCTGCTTCTGGCTCCCAGGAGGGGCTGAGTGTGGGGGGCCCTGTCTGCATGCCGCACGGCCGTGTGTGCCCGGGGGCTCCTTTGCTCTGGGTAAGGTGTGCAAGCCTTCCCGTTGAGTGGCGGGTCATTGCTGCCTGTCAGTCCAAGGCAGGAGATGAAGGGAGGGATGCCTCAGGGCTGGCTCCCATATTGCTCCTGCTTTTACATACATGTTGGTGGCACCCTTTGTGTAGGCTGAGGAGATGAAAGCTCAGGGCCAGAGGGATCTTGCTAACACACAGCCACCCAGCTCGGGGGCCCGACAGCCTGCTGCTTCGTCTCATTGTCTCATTCTTGCTTCTGTTCCCAGTGGAGTCCCACTTCACGCTGCCAAGTGCATGGGACACTGGTTGAGCTGGGGGCAGCCAAGTGCACAGGCAGGTAACTCCTGCTGGGTCAGTGACCCCAGCCTCACAGGCACAGGCAGCAGCACAGAGTCTCCCCCGGACTGGCAGCACTGAGCTCACACTGCCCAGAAGCCCCTGAGGAAGGGGAGCAAGACAGTGCCAATTTAGGGTAACTGCATTTTTTTTCCTGCAATGGGCATTGCTCAGCCTGCTCTGGCAGTCCCAGGCAGTGAGTTGGTGCAGCCAGCTTGGCAGGCAGCACCCCTGTGCCTTTGTGACTTCCCTGTTCTGGGAAAGGACTTGGCCATGTCCCCAAGTATCCCAGTGCTCTTTGGAGAGTGGTAGGATTAGAAACCAGTAAGAGCAGTGAGAGCCTGACAGTCTGGGGACTCCCTAGCTCTTCTGTCTGCTCCATAAATAGGATTCTCTAAGCTACTTCTGTGAGTTTTTCCCATTGCAGCATTCCACATGTGCAATGCTTTATTCCTTGCGAGCAGAAAACATGACTCACCCTGCAGTGGGCTACCCCCAGTTCCCTCTGATGCCCTTGTTCTCACCAGCTGCTTTCCTGCCCAGTACTGCAGCATCTCTCATTTAGCAGCATCCACTGACTTCAAGAAAGCCAAGTGCTTTTCATCTACTTGGGGTTAGAGTTAAGGTTAGGGTTAGAGTTAAGGGCAGGGTTAGATTTAAGTTTAGGGTTAGAGTTAGGGTTTGGATGCCCTGACAGCACCTTGTCAAGGTCAGGTTTTTGCAGGGGTTCACAGCTATTGCAGAGTGCAGACCTGAATCCCATTCTGAGTTTCTATGCAGCTTTTTCTCAAGGCCTGGATGAAGTTTTATCCAAATTGGGCTAAGAACCTAAACAGAGCCAAAGCTTTGGTCTTGCACTGCTGTCTTGCTCCTCTGTCTTTCCCATTACACTGTTTTCTCTGAAGGCAGAAGTGCTGGCATGCTGCTGTGCCGACAGGCAGCTCTGCCTCTTCCCCGCTCTCATGCTAAGCAGAAAGTGCACTGGGCAGTTCTTCCAGGTGCTGCCCGGAGCCGGGGGAGGCGAGGGCTGTGCCCCCGGGCTCCCTCGCGGGCAGCCGGGCTCTGCAGCCACCTTGGGCATGGGAGGGGGGCAAGCAGCCAAACTGGTTTTCAGAGGGATCTTGGCTGGGTTAACAAAGGGAGCGTATGACACGGGCTGTCTGCAAAAGCGTTTGGGGACAGCATGGCCTTTCCCGTCCTGTATCCCCGTGTCTTATGTCACGAAGGTGGGGGTGTGGCGTGGCGTGTGTCACACTGCCGGGGCCGCTGCTCGCGACGTCCTTCCCGTTTCCCTCAAAGCCTTTCCCAGATGCAGCAGGATTGCGGGCGGATCCCCATAAACTTCAAAAGGCACTCGAGACAGGCGGCGGGTTCCTAACGGAGCTGGCCACGCACCGCGCAGCACCGACCCCTCTGCCCGGGGGCAGGCGCGGGGGCGATGCTCGGGCAGCCCCGGGCCGTCTGCCCGGCTCGGAGCCGTGGGTGCCGCTCCCCGCGGGATGCGCGGGCCGGCCCTGCCCCCTGCTGGCACCGCCCGGCACCGCCGCGCCCCGACGGCGGCCGCCCCCGCGCTCAGGGGCCCCGGGAGTCCCCGCACTGCTGGAGGGCGACCCGCAAGAGCAACAGAGGGGGCACCGTGAGAAGCGCTGTGCCTGCGGGAAGGGTNNNGGTCCCGAGCTAATGAGTGCGAGAGAGGACGCCTCCAGATGACCCTGGGGTTTCCCCGAGGCTGATAAGGTCTCAGGGGATCATCCCACAGCGTCTGACCTGCAGGTGGCTGGGAATCGGGAAAATGCCTTAAAAAGCCGGGGCAGATACACAGGAGGGTTCCTCTGTCGCGTCCTGAGGTGGAAATACCCGACATCCTCACAGCGGTCCTGGTCCCGCACCCGTGTCACGGCCCCCCTGGACCCCTCACACCCTGGGCACTTCACCTGGACCCGTCCCCCCCGGGCACGACCCCCAGGCACCTCCCCGCACTCCCCGAGACCTGCACCCCGGCACCACCCTGAGACCCGCGCACGGCACCCGGGGCCGCCGCGCACCCCAGCTTTGCGCTCCGGCGTTGACCTGCACCCCCGGGTGCTCTATGAGGACTGTGCCGTGCCCTCCGAGCACCGCACCCCCGGGTGCCGCCGGCAGCGCAGCGCTGCCTCGGGCACGGTGTCCCCCGCAGCACCCCATATTGCACACGGGCACTGCACCCCGGGGCCGCCCCGCACGCCCATCCCTGCAGCGCGGGAGTGCCCGCAGCATCAGATGCTGTGCCCCCGGTGACGGCTCCGCACGCAGCGAGGCGTCGCGCCCGGCGGGGCACGGGCCGGCCATGGGCGGCGCTCGCGACCCCGCGCGCTGCGTCACCGGGCGCGGCGCCCGCCGCCGGCCGCGCTCCGCGCCGCCATTGGCCGCCCGCGCTCCGCCCGAGGCCCGGCGGGGTCGCCATTGGCTGGCGGCGGGGGCGGGGCCGAGAGCGGTCCGCTGACTGGCCAGCGCGCGCAGCGGCACCGCCCCCGCCGGTGAAGGTGAGTGTCTCCTACGGGCGCCGCGCGCCGCCAATACCGGAGCGCACCGGAGCGGACCGGACCGGACCGGAGCGGACCGGCTGCGCCGCCATGGCCGCCTCCATCTTCGCCGCCGTCCCTTACTCCCCGCCAGTCGCCGTCTTCAAGCTCACGGCGGATTTCCGGGAGGACAAGGACTCGCGGAAGGTCAATCTCGGCGTGGGCGGTGAGTCCGCGGCCTCGCCCGGTTCGGCGGGGCCGTTCTGCGCGGGTTAGCCCTGACAGTGCCCTTGCCGCGGCTCCCGCACTTGCGGCAGCGGCCGGGGGGCCGCGGCGGGGCCCC
>VXAY01003448.1:40884-65517 GCA_013399855.1 Oxyruncus cristatus
CGGCAGCGGCCGGGAGGCAGCGGCGGGACCCGGGCCCCAAAGGTCACCGGGCCGCGGGCGGTGGGCGGGCAGCGGGGCCCCGGCGGGCGTCAAGGTCGCGGAGCAGCTGGCTCCGGTCTGCATGCCGTCCCGTGTCCCGGGCAGGTCCCTCCGGGGCCCGGCGGCGCAGCGTCCCCCGGGTGCAGCAAGGACGGCTTTCCTTCTCCCGCAGCCTACCGCACGGACGAGGGGCAGCCATGGGTCCTGCCGGTGGTGAAGAAGGTGGAGCAGTTGATCGCCAACGACAACAGCCTGAACCACGAATACCTGCCCATCCTGGGCCTGCCCGAGTTCCGTGCCAACGCCTCCCGGATCGCCCTGGGTGACGACAGCCCTGCCATCAAAGAGAACCGGGTATGTGGTGGATGGGTAGCACAGGGGTCCCTGGGGTGTCTCTACAGCACACCGAGCAGAAGAGCACGAGTGTGCTGATAACTGCATTTTGGCAGGATTTGGGGGTTTCTCAGATATGGTCTTCCCTGGTTGTAGCTTACTTGATGAACCCATGTACTTGAAACTGGTTGTGCAAGTAGTTGTCGTTTTTGGGGAAAAAATGAACAAGGCTGTGATTGGAATTTCGAATTTGCTTTTTTCTTCATCTTTTAATGGTTTCCCCACAGGAAACCAAAGTCAGAAAATATACCACCTTTCCTGAAATAAACTACTAGTTGGAAATCTGTTCTGTGCCAAAATGTAATGGGAATAACTGGAGTCTATTTATAACTGTAGAAGTTGTCAGGATGGGCCTCAGCACTGAAGGAGGGTGAAGACCACTGGAAGGGGATGGTGTCCTGGATGGGGTGACCCCAGGGAGCATGTCTGGCATCCTGCCTTGCTCTTGCAAGCGCCTCTGCTCTCTGTGCACTGATAGCAACGTTGACCTGAGTGGACTCTGCTGGCAACTCACTCCGTTGCAGGTCGGAAGCGTTCAGTCCTTGGGTGGGACAGGCGCTCTGCGGGTCGGCGCAGAGTTCCTGAGGCGGTGGTACAATGGAAACAACAACACAGCGACCCCAGTCTATGTCTCCTCTCCGTCCTGGGGTGAGTGCTGTTGTCAGGGAGCCCTGGGGGTTAGCAGGCGAGGGAGGCACAGCTCTGCTCCTGGCAGGGGCCTGGGCAGTGAGAGAGGAGCATTCTCTTGTGGGTAAAGGGAGATACTGGGACTGGAGAAGGCAGCTTGCTGGAGGTAGGGCCTGCTTTTCTGAAAAGTTATTTCTTTCCTCAGAGAACCACAACTCTGTGTTTATGGATGCTGGTTTCAAAGATATTAGAACCTACCACTACTGGGATGCTGCCAAGAGGGGTCTGGATCTCCAGGGGCTGCTGAATGACATGGAGGTGAGTAGAACTAGCATGGGATGGGCTGAGCTTGGTGCTGTACAGTATCCGCAGCAGTATCTTGCTGTCTGGGCCCTTGTGTGCTGTGCCTGGAAGTGGATCTCTGCAAAAGAGGCTGTTGGTGCCCAGAGCAGCTCCAGACTTCTCTCTCTGCTGAGGGTGCCCAGTCTCATCTATGTTTGTATGTGACCAAGACATGTTCTCTCCTCAGAGTGCCCCAGAGTCCTCCATTTTCATCCTCCATGCCTGTGCACACAACCCGACAGGCACAGACCCTTCTCCTGAGCAGTGGAAGCAGATTGCTGCTGTTATGAAGGTATGGGCTGCTGCTGGGGCTAAAGCAGTGCTGAGGGAACAAAGAGCTTTTGAGCCAGCCATCGCACTTGCATCTGAAGTGGGCTCTGGGGAGGTGTGTCAGGAGCTGGAGGAGTCCCACAGGGCACGTGTTGAAAGGAGAGGCTGACAGGGTGCTGGTCATTTGTGTTCAGAGGATAGATGCATCCCAGTCCTGCGCATGCCTTCAAACTCTGTGGCATGATTTTTAGTGATGTTTCTTCTGCTGGAAAGGATATCCGCGGGCAGGTGCTGAATAATATCATATAAAGTGGCGCATCTCTTGTGCCTGTGTCCTCAAATGCAGTTTTCTCCTGCATTGACTTTTATTGACCACTTTAGTCTTCCTATTCTTTTACCCCCATAGAAAGAAAGTATTTCAGTCTGGTGTTGCTGGACCGCATTTCCTTTGTATTCATGCAAAAACTCAATGGTCATTTTTCTTTCCTATGGGTACTGTGGGGAATAAAGTGCAGGTTGTGGGGAGGGGATTTCCCTCTAACACTGTTCCTCCTTGCAGCGCCGGAGCCTGTTTCCATTCTTCGACTCGGCGTACCAAGGGTTTGCCTCTGGCAGCCTGGACAAGGATGCCTGGGCTGTGCGATTCTTTGTCTCCGAGGGCTTTGAGCTCTTCTGTGCACAGTCGTTTTCCAAGAACTTTGGGCTCTACAGTGAGTGTCTGGCAATAAGCTGGCCCAGTAGCATCATACCCAGACAGATGGGGCTGGCATGCTGAAAGGTGGGGAATGCTCTGCTTTGCCACAATGTGTGGAACCAATGGCTCACATTTCTTGGCTTGTCCACAGATGAACGTGTGGGGAACCTGACTGTGGTGGGGAAGGATGCAGACAACGTGCAGCGGGTGCTTTCCCAGATGGAGAAGATTGTGCGCACCACTTGGTCCAACCCTCCGTCCCAGGGAGCACGCATTGTGGCAACTACGCTTTCTTCCCCACAGCTCTTTGATGAGTGGTACGTGTTGCCAGGGCCAGTGGGAGAGGGAAAGGGAGGGAAGCTGTCTCCCTGAGTGCCAGGGTTGGCCAGGTAGCTTCAAATCAGGTGGGTGCCGATCCTCACACTCTGCTTCCTGCTTGCTGCAGGAAGGGCAATGTGAAGACAATGGCAGATCGGGTCTTGCTGATGCGGTCAGAGCTCCGGTCTCGACTGGAGGCCCTTGGGACCCCTGGAACCTGGAACCACATCACAGAGCAGATCGGCATGTTTAGCTTCACGGGGTTGAACCGTAAGTAACAAGTGGCCTGGTAAAGAGAGGTTTGGGTGAAGACAGTTTTGCTGTGGGTGAGCTGGGCTGAAGCAGTCCAAACAGGAATCTGTTGGGGGCCTCACTGGAGTTTTAGCATCACTGCCTCTGTGGCTAGGGAGGGATGAAGCATCAGACAGCATTTTAGTGGCCAGTGCTTGAAGCTTTCTGCTTGTTGTGAAAGATTCAAGCATTGCTGGCTGGTTCTTTGGGCTTTTTTGGGCTATGAGTCACTGCTCTGACCTGATGTCCAATTGTTTCCACAGCTAAGCAGGTGGAGTACCTGGTCAAGGAAAAACACATCTACCTGTTGGCTAGTGGGCGCATCAACATGTGTGGCCTGACTACCAAGAACCTGGACTATGTGGCCAAGTCTATCCATGAAGCCGTCACAAAAATCCAATGAAGCACATGAACAACCAAACTTACATGAAGTCACCAAAGCTATAGTGTGTAGTCCATGTCTTTCTCTGCTCATGGCTTGCCTTGTCCCACACCTCTAGGGGTTTAATAAAGATGGGAGCGATAGGTAGCTCAATCAGAGATAATCATCTTCTGACTTTTTTCAAGTACCCCATGCAATATGGTAAGCCAGTGCCCCTGGGAGGGTGGGGGCATGAGCCACCTCAGCTCTTGTTTCACTGACAGCAGCCTGGTCTTCAAGTACTTACAGCTGCATCTTTAGCACATCCAAATCAAGTGCACGTAACTGATCAGTTTGATCTAGGTGAAGTCTGGTGCCAGTGCAATGTGCTGTGGGATGACAGCCCCAGTGGCTGGGATCTCGTACAGCTTGGGAACTAGTGTCATTCAGTAGTATTTTGGGGAGGGGCAAAGCTGTTGCTAGCTTCCTCCCTTCACCCCACCCCTTCCCAATTTCTGAGCCTTATACGAGCAAACATTTGTAATTGTGATAATTGCTTCTTTGTGTTGCTGGCAGAAAATTAAACCTCTGTCTCTGTATATTACCCTGCCTTGTGTGGTACCATGCCTTCAGGCTGTACAAAGTTCTTCCCAGGCTGAGGTTAAAGCCTCAACATTCTGCTTTGTCCCCTGGTTCTTAGTTTGTTTTAAGGCTGTCCCTTTCTGCCTCAGGGTGTTGCATCTCTAATGATCTCAGCTGCTACTGAAGTGGGAGTCTTATTTGGAGAGTGTTGCTGAGAGCTCGCTGTGATTTTACATGAAGCTGACCAGTTCCTCCCATGTGCGTCCGGTGTTCCTCTTTCTGCCCCCCTGCCCTGTGCTGTCCAGCTCATCCTGTCTGTATATGCTTGCTTTCTGGATGGTCATGTTTTTCCCAGCCATGTGGCTATCTCTCCCTGACCCAGAGCTTCTGGCCTGCCCCTAGGGTGTCAAAAAGCGGATCTTTCCTGTTCGTCCTTTTCAGCAGGCCCCTGGTGAACCACCACCTACTGCTCCTGGCTTCAGTGGGGCCTGCCAGCAACAGCCGGTGTTTCTGGCACTGAAAAAGAGCTGGGACCATCTGCTCCTGCTCTCTGTAGTCACTGCAGATCTATTTGTGAGCTGACATTACCACCTTGACAGAGCAGCCTCCTGAGAAGAACTTGGTGGAGAAAGAGGAACAGCTGCTTTCCTTGCGTTAGCTAGCAGTAGTTACTGTTGCCTTGATGGGTTTGCTTGTGCTGCAGCTTAGGCAGAAAAGGCAAAATGGTGCCTTGTTCCTTTGCTGTGTTTGCACGTAGAGAGTACATGGAGTCCTGTTTGTCCTTTTTGGATTATGTCATGCCACATAAAAGAGTGAGCCAGAGGCAGCCTTTTCTCTTTGCAGGTGCTTTTTCTCTTCTTGGTGTCCATCCACAAAGGGGATGATGGGGAAGTGGTTAAAGGATGACTTTCAGGGGTGATCTCCAGAGAAGGAGTTAAGGAACCGAGTCTGCTTTTGTTATTTCTGAAATCTGCTTACAATTCTGTCCTTACAGACCCTCCAGATGTGGAGCCTGGCCCACATCTGGCCCCACATGTGATTTGTATCAGTGCTTTTCTAGCCTTACCAGCCTTGTTTTTCCCAGCAAGTGACCTAAATTTCTCCTTTTCTGTGGTGTAAGCTCATTACCCATTATGCCATTTACCATGGCAACAGAGAACAGATTATTCTTTTCCTCTTCACAACAGCTTTTTAGGTATTTGAAGACTTCCTCTCTCCTCTTCACATCCTTCACCAGTTAAGTGACTCTGTTTCCTTCAGCCTTTGGGGTAGGTTGTTTTCCAGCCCTTGCTTTCCTCTGTCCACCCTTCAGTTGCTGTGTGTTTCCTTAGAAAGGGCAGTGCCCAGACAGAGTCGCAGTTATTCCACCTGAGATTTTTTCAGCATAGGTGGACTATGAGATTTCTATTGTTATCTGTCAGGCTGTACTCTAGCATGTGTCTCCCACTATTGTGTTTGCAATGGCATGATATTAACTCCTATTTTTCCCCAGTCCCTGTCTGCACTGCTGTGGTGTAACTCTGCATGCCAAGTTGCTTTCCTGGCAGCAGGAGTGACAGAGAGCCCAGGTTCACGGAGAGAAATTGGGAAGCACTTGCTGACCTGTTCCTCTACTTGCTCCCTCCAGTGATGCTGAGTCCGGTTACTCCAGCCACCCCTGGCCCTGGGTACAAGGGCAGCCTGGCCTGGTGGGAGGAGTTAGTACGTCCTTCCCTTCACCCATTGACACAGAGATGGCATTGCTCAGGGAAACATCACTTTTAATATCCCTGTTGCGTTCAGCCTCTACAAAAACTACTGACTGGTCTGTACCAACCCGAAGGCTTGGTGCGAGCCTCCCTCACATAGGTGGGCATGTGTGGAGAGGAGGATGGTCCAATGGAGCATGGAGCAGCCCTTCCCCAGGGAGGGGGCTGCGCTCTGGGGTGAGTGGGGCTCCCTGTGCTGTGCCTAGCAGGGGCTTGGGAGTGCAGGGCTGAGTCGATGGTCAGTGTGAGCAAGGCGCTGCAAGCATGTGTGTCACCAGGCACGGCACAAACATGTGCTGGGGCCCTGAGCTGCAGGTGGCACCCACAAATAGCACATCCTCCTCATGGTGGAGACACATCTGTGCAACACTGAGAGGCTCCAGGCCTTGCTGGAATGGGGATGGTAAATGATGCTAAGGGCAGTTCTGGGTTGGGCCGCCCCTCCCTGCTCTGCCTGCAGGGACACTGTCACAAACACTTCTCCACTTTTCCTTTTTCCACCTCTTCCCTGAGACCAGATGCTACCAGGGAGCAGCTGGGCAAGGGCCCTCGGACTCCAGCTAACTGGTCCAGGCTGCCCAGGTGGCTCAGCCCCGCCAGGGGCACATCCTTTCTCGCCTGGGGATGGGGCTCTGCACAAGTCCAGCAGGGAGGGGCGGCACGAGTGGGCGGGCAGGCAGCTTGCGAGTGCAGACCTCCTGCTGTTGGACGTCAGCCTCACGGCAGGAGACCCCCATGCTGCAGACCTGGAAGACACAAGCACAGACTGGTGCAGGTGGCCAGAGCTTGCTGTCCATGACCTGCAGCTGCTCAAATTTGCACACCTATCTTAGCCAGGCTCAGGGATATTGGCACAGACATACGTTTCTAGTGAAAACATGAGTCAAGGTCTCACTCAGTCTCTGACACCCAGTATGCTATTACATCCCTTGACCCTACTTCAGCCCCCCACAACACGCATGCCTACGTGGGCTCCAAACCACATCATTGGGTTTTGCTGCTTGAAAATTGATTTTATGCTATTTAAATTGAGGGACGTCCCATTTGCTGGGGAAGGAATGTTTTACCAAGAAGCAGGTTCCTACCTCCAGTCTGCATGGGCCTCCAGCACTGTGCTCCAGCCACGCTGCTGCTCAGGTGATTAATGGGGCGAGATTGGAGCTTTCCTCTGGTGTCTTCTCACCCTCCGATGATGTCCGCTGCTTGCGCCCACCTGCAGCAGCAAGGGTGAGTAGGGCTGGGGTGCTGGGAGCCAAGGGTGCTCAGGACAGGGAGTGCATAGGGTTGGGCAAGGACCAGGTGGCTGGCTCTGCCTGAGCTAGCCCTAGAAGCAGTTTTGCCTAGCTGCTGGGCCACTGACAGGGAACTGGGCTGTTCCATGCCAGCCCCAGGCAGGGTGTCCCAAGAACAGGGCTGGGGAGCAGTTGATATGGGTTGTAGTGGGGTGCCAGGGCAGAGCTCTCCCCTGGATGGTCTCTCCCCAGCTCAGTCACTCACTGAGGGATCTCAGCAGCCTCTTGCCCAGTGCCTCCTCAGAGCTGCTCGGGGATGAGCTGGTCCCAGCCTCTCTGCCTGGGGACTCTGCTTCCTGGACGGTCTCGCAGCACTCACTGTCTGCAAAAGCCCAGCATGGCTGCAGTGCCTCAGGGCATCACAGCCGGGGCCATCCCACTTGTGTACCCCAGCCAGACTCACTCTGCCGCTTGCTGTTCTCCTCGTTGTCAGCCAGCTCCTCCTGGATGAAGGGGATGCCCTCCATGCGCAGGAACACTGAATCACTGGGACTGTGCAGCCCCTCGGAGTGGCTGCCTGCAGGGACACAGGGCAGGCGTGATGGCAGGACAGAGAGGTGGTGTGCCCTGGGGCAGGACATGACAGGCAGGATGCCAGCCATAGCAGGAAGTTTCAGTACCAGGGACCCCAGGGCACACGAGTGCGTGGCAGCGAGGAATTAAGTCTGCACATCAGCACCTGTGTGCATGTACAGGCACAAAACAGCATCCATAGGTGTGTGCATGCAAATGCCCCTGTGCCCCACTACATGTGCAACTGCATCTCAGAGGTGGTGTGTGCATCATGCCAGAGGGTCCCAGCACAAACCCCCAGGGGACATGCAGCATTGGCCTGTGCCAGGGAAGGAATGCTGCTGGGTGACTCACACATGACACTGTTTCTCTCGTTCAAGAGGGTGGTGGGATCGTCCTTGGGTGTCTGTGGGGTTCCCCGTGCAGTCGAGGCCTTGGTTGAATCCCTGTCGAAGGCCTCCATGTCAGGGGACTGGGGTGAGCTGTCCATGCGGCTGGCCACCAGTGCATTGTGGTACTGCTGCCGAGTCACCTGGGCACACAGACATGTGCGCCGGCTCAGTGGGCACCAAGCCCCACCAGGACCTCCTGGAGACCTGGCAACACCAAACCTCCGGACAACAGGAGAAAGTGTGGGACCCCCAGCACCCACTGGGCACCCACCAGGCTCCTGGGGCACTGTGGGGCAAGAGGGTGCCTGGGCAGGTGTGTCCAGGGTGGTGCAGTCCCTGCCAGCCCAGCCCATACCTTGACAAACTGCACATCGCAGAGGATGTGCACGGAGTAGTCGGGCGTGTAGATGTTGTTGCTGCTGCTGTGGAGCTGTGTGCTGCTGCCCCCATAGTCTTCCCGGTTGGGGGACTCGGAGCGGTTGAGCCCGCTGCACCGCGACGGGGACCTGTTCACTGCAGGAGGGCACAGCAGAGAGGAAAACACTCACTCTCACTCGTGGCATTGCTTGGGTTCCCAGCGCCGGTGTAGGGCCAAGGTGGACCAGTCACCTCCAGTGGCTATTCCCCAGGACATCAGGGCAGGCAGGAGCCCTGCGGCACGGTCCTCCTCAGTGCACGCTGGCGGTGGAGACTGTGCCATACCAGCCTCACAAACCAAAGGGACCAGGCAGGCATCCGACCTGGCACTGGCAGCAGAGGTTAGGGCTGCTGTCTGCCTGTCACTGACAGCTCTCCTGCTAACACTGACCTTCTGCACTGCATTTGGCACAACTTCTGGTTGCAGACAGCAGCCCATGGGTGTTTGCTTAACCTGCCTTGAGGGCATGCTCCTGTTCACCCGGACTGACAGATCAGGAGCAGAAGCTGCCATGGCAACCCGCCCTGTCACTCATGTTGATTGATGGCCTCTGACACATAGTGTGACAGATTTTGTCAATCAGTGATTTATTAGGGAACAAAGACAGCTTGTTCCTTATGTGGGTGATGTTGTGCTGACTCTGCTCTGCTTCTAAAACGCCCTTTTATTACCTGGATTGCCAGAAAGCAAGGAAAGCAGGGCAGCATGCATGCAGGGCTGCAGGTAACGTCATCAAAAGCAGCAAGTCAAAACCCCAAGTGCTGAGTGCAGGAAATTACAGGAAGTGCACACCAAAGAAAGGCCAAGCTGTCCATGGCTCTCCCTTGTCCACATCCCATTCTTTCTGGGATTTGCATAATACTGGAGAGGGCTGCTGTCCCCAGTTGCCACCCATGCTCCAACCAGTGAGTGGCTGCCCAGCATGGGGTGCTGTGGGTGCTCCTCTCCTGGCACTGCCTGGCATGCAGGGTGGAGGGGGCTTGGTGCACTGAGGACAGGGTGCTGGAAAGAGCCTGCCACATGCAGAGGTCCCTGGCCAAAGCCATGCTCTGTTACCTGGAGAGCCAGCCAGGGAGTCCCCTCTGCTGAAGGCGAAGGTACGGGACACTGAGACAGGCACTGCAGAGAGAGGGACAGTGTAGGAAGGAGGACACCTGGTGAGGGATGGAGGTGAAGGTGGGGTATAGACCAAGAGGAAGAATGAGAAAAAGAATCATATGCCAGCAGTCCTGGGCTGAGCTCCCACTGCTGTCTCCAGCATCCCTTCCCTCCCCTCTTACCCCCTACTGCTTCTGCTCTGGGGAGGTGCTCACCACTCCCGGGGACAGGGACAAGAGCAGGAACACAGACTTGAATGCTGTAAATCAACAGGTTGCTCTGTGATGAAGTAAGGGGAGGTGAGGTCAGGGGGGTGGGAAGCAGCTCCTACCAGGCCTGTCTGCATAGCCACACAATTCCTTAGAGCCTTGGCATGGGTAGAAAGCATCTTCCTCCAATTGCCTGAGTGCTGGCACCCTGCTCTAGCCCTTTGCTAGCTGCTGCCAGGAGAGGGGACTTCGTGGTCAGCTTATGCCACCTGGGAAATGAGAGGAAGGTAAATCACTGTGTTTGGCATCTGGGATGCTTCTGTGTGTGCAGGCACACGGCGGAGAAGGAATGTGCTCTGCAGCAGCCCCTGCCCCAGCCCCACAGCTGCAGGCAGGGGCGAGCAGATAGTGATTCACCTTGAATCCCTTGAAAGCAAAGGGATTCATGCCAGGCTGCCTGCAGTTCCCTGCAAGGCCCTGGGTCTCAATAGCCTTGGGGCGATGCTGGGAAGAGCTACCCACTGGGGGCTGATCCTTGCAGGAACTGCAAGAAGCCAGGATCCTGCATCCAGGGCTATCTGACCCATTGCCACAAAGAAGGTAAATCACAGACACTCACATTCCATGTTTTATTGCCATGGGTTGCAGCAGCAGTGACAATTTCAAAGGCAGGTTATTCTCCCTCCCCATGATTGCTGCCCTCCACAGCATCCCTGGGCCATGCCACAGGGTAGAGGGCTCCATTGGGGAGTACAGAGAGACCAACACACAGGTTGAGTGGTGCACTCCTTAACACTCTCCGGTGCCTCATCTTTGCTCTTTGCCAGTGCCTGCCTCGAAAGCACTGGGAGGTACAAACCCTCTGGCTGCCCTACCTCCAGCTACTGTGCCCGTAGCATGGCTGCAATATTCTAGGAACCACTTTCTGCCTCTGTAATTAATGCTTTTAAATTGCCCTGGGAAATTTGCCCTGCAGCCCCATTTTCTGATCTCCCCTCTCCTCCCCAGTGACTCCTGTTCCATGTCCTCCCCCAAATAAAAACCTTCTGCAAATAAAAAAAACACCACCATGAAGCACTGCCCAGAACAACCTTGTCCAGACGGGAGCAAAGGACGAGTTGATAACCACCAGCACTCACTGCCTGCTCTCACCGCCCAACCCTCCCACAGCATCTGTCACCACAGGGCACCAATGCCAAAGATCATCTGTCAGTAAAAAAGTTGCATAACAACAGTTAATTAGTAACTGTTAAATGCTGAAGGGTTAATGTCAGAATTCTCAGCTGTGATACACTACTCACACTCATTTCTGCTGGGCTTTCCTTTCAGGAGGAAGGAGGATGCCAGCCTGACAAGGGAGATGCTCTGTCATCTCTCCTTCCCAGCCTGCTTCCTTGCTGGCCAGGGATGTGATGCCACACATGTCCCATGGTAAGCAGGGATGCCCGCACAGCAGCAAACATCTTGTGACAGAGTCATGTGTGAGCATGGGGATTGGCAGCGTCCCTGCAGATATGCATGGCTGCACTGACACAGCTCCTGCTGTGGCTTGTGCCCTGCCTTGCCCGTGGGCTGTGTGAGCCCCAGTGGGGCCCTGAGGACCATCACCCAGGACATGGGGGCATTGGGCCACCCAGCAACATGAGCAACTTCAGTGACTTCCTCTGTCCAAACCGAGTGCACTGTGGACGCATGGAGGAGCAGGAATGCACACTCACGGGTTAATCCAGCAGGCCACAAGCCAGACTTTTGAATGTAAGTAGCAGGAAAAAGGGGAACCTTAGAGCTGCACAAAGACTGGTACTCACCAGAGTTAAGTCACCTGCCACAAGGGACTCCCCGTTCTCTCAATCACATTCCTCTTTACACCTCCCTAAAGGCTGAACTTAGTGGATTATTGTTTTGATTAGGCACCAAGAGCATCTCAGCTTACCATAAGCACTGCAGATCGGACTGCAGCATCAGGGGTTTGGATGAGGGATGTGATGGACTGGGGGTGGGCAGCACCTCAACCTGTTCCTGAGTCACCAGGGACTAAATATTTGCAGGGGTGATCAGCAAAGAAGGGGGTACCTCACAGTCTCCCCTAATCAGAGTTCCCTCTTACCTTCTGCAAGCAGAGGATCTGCTTCTTCAGGCAGGGAATTTATCAGTACTGGGGCACCAATTCAACTAATTTACCACCACCACGTGCAAACAGCCCACAGGTAAACTGACCCATCTCTACCATTTCCAAGCAGCTCCCGTTCCCCCAGTGTGGGACCCACGTTCATCTCAAGCCTTGAGCCTTGGGAATGCAAATGGGTCCAGAGATGTCACACTGAGACTTAGAAGAACCATGTCAAAAGTCCCAGGGTTTACTGCTCCCAGGGTCATGGGGTTCACTGCTCCCATTGGCATGAGCATGCTGCCACCCTTGGGCACTGCCCCTTGCAGCACCAGCCATGCTGCGACCCACCTGCAGAGATCCAGCACATGGTGGAAACTTCAAAGGGACCTCAAACTCCCTCAGTGGGGACTTTGCTGCATCAGCCCCTTAACATGTTGTTTCTCTGCCAAGCTCTTTAAGGGATGACCTTAGCACAGAGTCTAAGCTGCTCTGCAGGGGGTGAAAAACCAGCCCTCCTCCAGCCAGCCAGTGCTTAGGAGGAGAGGTTTTAGGGCCCCAGCCTGTCCCGAAATACTTACGGAGGAAGGAGGATCCAGCCAGGCTTCCCACTTTTCGCACATCATTATCTGAAACAACAGTTGGAGCTGTGCAAATAGAAGAGGAAGAGCTCCCATTTGCCCCATATCTGGTAGCAAGGCCACCCCACCCCATGGCCAGCCCCTTCCCCCAGCCACCAGCTGACTTTGCCTCCATGGATGCTGCTGAATCAAAGGACCAAAGGGAGACTGCAGAGGCCTCACCTGAGGAGATGACAGCCATGATGGCAGGGACACCATAGTAAGTGAACGCCCCATTCTCAAACCGCAGTCCTTCCTTGCCAACCTCCACCTCCACTTTCCCCTGGAAGGAGAAGAAAAACCCTCTCAGACAGGCACCTCGTGCTCCTAGCCACTGTCCTACCCAGGGCTGCAGGAACCCCTGCTGTCCCATACAAGGGCATGGGCATCTTTGCTGGCCAAAGCAGCCCAGCACAAGGTGGTGAGGAGAAAACGGGGCAACCCCCTGCCACCCTCTGTTTGCCACTGCTCCAGGCACCTGCAGGATGAGGACAAAGTAGTCGACGGGGCGGTTGCGCTGGTAGAGGTAATGCTCTGCTGCCTTCTTGTTCTTTCGGTCATACTTGAGCTCCTGGATTACATTGGGGTGTTTTAGGAGCCGCAGCAGGATCTTCTCAGAGAGGTAGGGGGACTTGAAAGGCTCCACTTCTAGAGGGGAGGCAACACATGCATGCTATGCTCAGCAGGTCTGGGGCTGCCAGGAACCCCTCATCCTCTGAGCTGCATGGCCCCCTCCTGCAGCCTCAGCACCCCACTGCCCAGAGGGCAGCCAAAGGCAGACCCACGTTGGTGAGATGCCCAGGTTGTGGGTCCAGGCTGGAAACTGCTCAGCAGGGGGGGCCTGATCCAGGAATAGCTTAGAGATGCCTTGCAGGGCTGGTGCTGTTGCAGGGAGCTGGAGGGCTGGCACAAGGGCAAGCGTACCTGTTGCCATGAACCGATGGGTAGCCAGGAGGAGCTGTGGGGAGATCTTCACCTTCATCTCACTCTCTGAGAGCCTGAAGATGGAGAAATCCTGGGGCTTGCGTCCCCGGTGGGGAACCCGCTCCTTCTTCCGATTGTCCGCTGCAGGCAGAGCAGAGCAGTCACTCGCCTGCAGCAGCCACAAAGCTGCTGCAGCTGCAGGGCCCCATGTCACATGCACATGCATAGAGAGGCATATCTTGCTGCACCCTATGGCAGGGCTGCTGTGGAACAGCAGATGGAGCAGTGAAAAAAGTGATCTGCATCACAGCCTTGGGAGCAGCTCCCTGGACAGGGAACAGGATCGTCAAACACACTTCTTCCTCAGGAACAAGTCCTGGGTTTCCCTGGCTTGGATGCATCACCCAGAGTTGCAAAAGAGCTTGGGAACCACCTATGGGCATTTCATGCCCAACATATATGTCCCTGGGTCAGGCCCTGTTCAGCCACCAGCAACTGATGCTCCTCTACCTTGAGCATTTAATACTCTCTAACACCTGACCAGCATCTCTCCATCATTCTTGTCTTTCCCACCATGACAGTGATTGCTCTGGGGAAGGACCACGAATTGCTCTGGCCTGTTTCCTACCCACATGTCTGTCTGTCTGTGACGGCTCCCACCCTGGCTCCTGCAACCGCAGTAGCTGCTCTGGGACACTAACTGTACAGATCCGTCTCATCCAGGATCTCGGACTTGATGATCTCCTCAATGACATCTTCCAGGGTGACAATGCCCATCACCTCGTAGAATGGGTCTCCTTCCCCTTCGTTGTTCACCCGCTGCACGATGGCCAGGTGGGACTTTCCTGCAGGGGGAGAGCAGAGTGGCAGTGAGACATCCACCCGTGGTGAGAGGTGTCCCCAGCACGGTGGGTGGGCAGGTGGACAGGGTTTGGTGAGGGGCACAGATCACAGCCAAACCACAGAAGCAGACCCTGTCACCCCCACAGCACTAACCCAAGGGGAAGGGATGGACACGCAGCCCAGCCTAACAGGCCTGCTGCTACCCAGGCTGATTTGTAGATGTCACAGGCTCTTTTTTAGGGCCACTTGCTTTCTTTACCAAGGCTGTGAGTCACTGTTCAGCTCTTTGACAGCCTCCTGTGCAGGAATGAAGTGTACATTATACCAGCTGCTTCTTCCTTACCCTCAGCTTCATTGGCATGAGACAACTCTTAACAGAGCAATGACACAATGTTCTCCAACACAGAAATATGAGAGTGTTCTTGGGCTCTACTGATTCCTCTCATCCTCCTGGTGTTTTGTCATTCTGTTGCTAATTATCTTTCCTATCAAATTGCCAGGAACATCTCCCCTTCATCTTTCTATCCATCTCTGTCTAGACTGATCCTAAGGCTTTTCTTCAAATACAGGCAAAGCCTCCAGCTCCTTGGAACAGCAGCTGGTTTTAATGCAGAAATATATATGTTTGTTTGCAGCTTTCAGCCCAGCTTCTGCAGAACTCTTGGGTGAATCATCTGGGTGCAGACACTGAACACTTTTCAAGCCATCCGCTTGCACCTGAACTTCTTCTCCAAGCCCTGCCCTTGACAGCATCTCCTCTCTGTTACCTTAAACAAGAAGAGTGGGACCAGGACCTTCAGCTGCAATGACGGTGACTCCTGCTTGGAAGTTGAAGTGTTCCTCAATCACAGTTTCAGCTTTCTCACTTGTCCCCTGTAAGCTGGCAGATCTGCTGACACTTTCTCAAGCTTCTTGTTTTTGGCATGCTTGAAACACTTCTATTTGTTTTAGCATGTCCAGCTCTCTGTAAGCTGTTTTGACTTCTTCAACGTCTCCCTTCCTTTACTGACTGCTCTGATTTATGCTCCTGCTCAGCATCTTGACCAGAACCCAACTTCCAAGCCACAAACAACTTCTGGGTTTCTAGCTCGAATGAATTCTTGGACCTGCCAATGCACAGCACTGGTTTTCTTACTGCCCCTGTGGCTCCTACACTGCTCAGCAGTGCACACAGGTTCTGAACCTCTGGTTTTACTTAAGTTAAAAGTGTCCTTATCAGTACCATAGCCAACAACTTCCCTTCCTTCTGTTTGCTTTTCATCCCTGGGGTCTACTGTTGCAATGCCTGCACAAATCCAGCTATACCGGGGCACTGCAGGGACCTCTGAAAAGTTGCAAACACCTTATTTTCCCCATGGGCTCAGACCTGAGCTCCTTGAACAGCAAAGGTCACCCACAACAGGGGCAAGTCCCCCCTGCTGTGCAGCTGCCTCTGCTTCTCCTATAAACTCCACACAAGGAGATGTGCACAGTGTTTATACATAAAGATGTAACAAGGTGGGCTTCTGCTTGCTGCATATGTCCCTCCTCACCCACCAGTGCCTTCTGGCTCGTCCCCACAGACGTACAGGGACAAGCACAGCCAGAGCAGCCTGGCAGTCCCACAAATATGTCTTGCTGGGTACCATGTGACCTTCAAATAACCCTGCCCTGGATCTGAGACGACCAAATGACATTTCTCAGCCTAAGATCAGCACTATACATTTCTCACAGCAAATCTTGGGCATTTGCCACAGTATAAATTCCCTCCTCCTCATACCAAGCTTTTATTGCAAGATTTCAGAGAGCAGCTCGCTGCCTCCCACGCCTACAGATTTAGAAACAAGAACATAACATTGCGGTAAGTAGCACTGAGATGCACTTTAAAACCCAAATCAATAGCCTTGGGGCACTGAAATTTAAGCATGTTCTTTGGACTGGGATATTCACTCCTTTCATACATAGGTTTGTGCATCTTGTCTGTTCAGTGGGTAATAACGTAACACAGCACTTTAAAAGAAAAAAGCAGTGGAGTTGGCTGCAAGACAGCAGCAACAGCTACGTTTCATCTTAGTAAAGTCCAGCTTTTGAAAATGTCTCCTTTGCCAAACTCTGCTCCCAAACACTGGGGCCATCTGGTCTCCTACAGCTCCTCGGGTGAGCAAGGCGAGAGGAGGAGTTATTTCTTTTGGCTGAAAGCTTGTTGTTAATGACATTTACATGCAACCCAAAACCACCAAGCCCTTACAAAAAGCTTAGGTGCTACTTAAAGGCAGTCAGAGAGTGAT
The DNA here is from genome assembly GCA_013399855.1 of Oxyruncus cristatus. NCBI lineage: Eukaryota > Metazoa > Chordata > Aves > Passeriformes > Cotingidae > Oxyruncus > Oxyruncus cristatus. The sequence goes on from VXAY01003448.1 coordinate 57,233, forward strand.
GGAGGCAATTCTTTTTTTGGCCAAACACCTACATCAACACTGTAATTTACACTAGAGCAGCCTCAGAGAAATATGATTCCAGCTCAGGTCCATGTTCACGTAGCAGCAAATGAGATTATTTAGAAATAATCCAGAACTGTTAGCCTGGAAGGAGACCCACAGTTTCACTGTGCTGAGGGTAGAGCCAGTAGGGCTGTTAGAGCACTCAAGAGTTCTTTATTTTCACAGAAAATAAACACTTGTAGTCATACTATAAACCCCCAGGTTTAAGTTTCCAGGCTAACACCAACATTAGAGACGGAGCAGGTACCCAGCAATGGAAAATTGTTGCAGTTCATGTGGTTGCTACTTCCCACGCCAAGTGAGCTGATCCCAGTCCATGTCTGGCCAGCTCGTATCCGTGTCACAAAAAGCCCTGGATCCCAGTCCTAGCCCTTGCAAATGAGTGCTGCTCCCAGCTGGTCCTCTCTGGGAAAGGGCTGACTTGTCCCAGTTTCTCACCTGAGGGAGGTGAGATCATTTGCAAAGTCACGCCCCCCACCCCCACTCTGACTCGGCTGGGTTTTGCATCTCCTCCCACCCATTTTTTAACAGACCCTATAAATTTTGACCTGATAAATTTGGGGTGAGGGGTTGTAGATGCCCTGTCTGTATGGTCATGGCTTGCTTCCTCCTGGGCGATGCTGCCAAGCTCAGCTGTATCCCTCTGCCCAGCCCTGGGAGCTGCTACACTTGTACAAGGGCAGAATCTGAGCAGTTTTATGAGGTGGAAGCAATGTCTGAGAGAGGGTGGCACAGGGACAGAACTGGGGACACTAGAGGGGTCGTATTCTCCTCTGCAGCCGTTATCCTGCAGGTCAGCCTCAGTGGGATCACAAGAGGGAGATAAATAATTTAAACAACCCCCCAAACTTGATCTAAAACAGCTTAAAGATCTATAAAAATGATCCCAAAACCCATGCTATTGTAACAACTGCCTGATAGCTCGAATGAGATGAATTATAAGGGTGAGCTGCCTCCCCACTAGCAAGCTGTCACATGTGAACTTTACAGGGCTATCGCTGATGCAGGAAAACACAGCGAAACACTTGAGAATCAAAGCCTTGGTTTGGCAAATGCTAGAACAAATGGGCAATTAACTTCTCTTGTGTGAACAGCTCCGCCAGCCTCCGCAGGACTACTCTCGCACAGGAAGTCTATAGGTGATTAAGTGTCTGCTCAGCATGGGATACAACTGCACTAAATTCTTTATGAGCTACATGAAATCTGCTCTTTTCAAACAACAGCTTCAGTGGAAAGTTAATGCCTCAAAATGCTAAATTACAGAGCTAATATAAACAGCTGAGAGCTTCCAGATGGAGCAAGCGTCTGAACAGATATCTACAGCTTTTATGCCCATTTTTAGGAGCCTTGTTTTTCGTAGGCACCTAAATGACCTTGGACTCATAGATCCACCTCAAAGCATCCTCCCCAGTGGGAGAACATGGTCTGAACACATGGAAATGCCTTTACTTCTGGGAAAGAAAGTGCTGTTGGCTGCAAATATAGCCCAGACTACTTCTTTATCATTTTTTTATGGAGGTGCTCTGCCAGAGGAATGTTAAAGATGTTTTAGCCTTGTCTCTTATTGCACAGGATGAACATTCTGAGCATGAAATTAATTTTCATAAATTTTATGGTAAGATCTGAAGATGTCACTAGGAGATCAAAGGTACAGGCACAAGCCATGAACCACTTACAGCTACAAAACGGAAGGCAAAAAAAAAAAGAGAAATTTTTAAATAAGGTCGATTTGTGAAACAACCATGATGTAACTGAAATCTATTTTCTGTGTGCTTTTCTTCGGTGGTCTTATCTGGGCCAGGGGTTGCCAGCATCTCTGTGCCCTCTTGCAGACCTGCATCTGAAATAAGTGGGGACTCTGCCGTGAACTTCTTGAACTGGAAATGTGTCTGTGACTGTGCTATTGTGTTACCACAACTCTGCACCGAGGGTGAAACCACATCCCTGAGGAGTTGCACACCTACACATAAACAGGGGGGAAATAACCAAGAGGGCTGCAGGGTAACCCAGCTCTACAGCAATCAGAGCTATGCGAAGGGAAAACCATAAATCCTAATCTAACCCAGACCTTTCTCAGAGACAAGAATTTCACCTGCTTACATCCCTCTGTAGCCTTTCTCATATTCTGCTTTGGTGCTTTTCCTAATCCTAATGAAAACTGTGAAAAAGATGGAATATTTGGACTAGCTGATCTATTATCATTGACAAAGCAGATCAGGAGGGTAAGGGGGAGATTCGAGGGGACATGGAGCCTCATCTTCCATCTGTTGTGCAACAGGGTTCTGACCTCCTGGGTACTACTCCGCCTGCCCACAAATGGCAGGTCCCCTTGCATGTTACTTGGAGCCCAAGGAAGCCTAAAAGGATGCCAAGGCTCTCTCAGGCTAAAAAACATTTGGAGACCCAATGCAAAACTGTTTTCATTTGTGTCTGTAACAAGCCATTTTATTCTTTTCCACAGCTCAGTATGAAGGTGCCTTTGACAACTCCCAAGAGGGAGATGGGTGGTGGGGTGCCCTCTGCCCCAAGGGCCTGGCTTCCTTCTTGATTTGCTGAATGCCTCCTCAGAGCAGGCCTGCTCCTGGGATTATCAGAGTGGGGTAGAGAAGCCCAGGGTTTACACAGTAAGATTTAGTACAGCTTGGGGGGAAATGCTCAGTAATGTTTCAGGCAGAGTTGCAGCATGAGACACTGAAATAATTTTTTGTCTATCAGCAGCTCACCCACTCTCAGCCTAGCAATCGCCTGGACTTGTAGGGGATATTTCCTGGGTAAAAACTGGCTCCTTAAGCCACACAACTGGCTAAGAAGGTTATGGCTACAGCCCATCAAGGTGCCCAGAATAGCGACTATAACACTTGCAGAAATCTCTCGAAGGCCAAGTAAAATTTGAAACACCACTGTGTACTTGCAATGCCTGCAGGCTCAGAAGGACAATACAAAATGCAGCCGAAATGGTACTGACCCCAGTTCCTGGTAAGTGTAAGCACCTCCTTCAGCTACATTCAATTTGCAGAGGTCTAATAGAGACTGTGGAGCATTTTGAAATGTAAAGACAAACACCAGGGCAGAGCTGTCCTCCCACAGGACAGGCTGTTTTTTGTGCTAAGCCTGAAAGTTTGGGGTTTTTTTGGAATTTATTTTTAGTAACTCTTAAAAGACACCAAGCCACAGAAGGCTAATTTGAGTTGCAGCCCAGCCTCTGCCCTCCTGCAGGAAAATGAACATAAGAGCAAACTTCTACTGTTCCTCTAACAGAGGAAAGTTACTTGCTGAATGGTGCCACTGCTCTATCTAGAATTCTCCAGGAAATCAGTCAACAAAACCCAAAAACAACTTGAAGAAGAGGTAAGACTATGACTTCCCAAAGGCACTACAGAACAAGGAGGTGGACCTCACAGAAGAGGTCCCCATGAGCAGTTATATCACAGGACTGAAGCTGCAACACGCATTGCTTGGTTATCTTCTAGTGATGGAGGAGAAACAGACTGCACCACCCACAGCATTTCACACTGAATGAATGCATAAACCTTTCCTTCTAGCTCCACATTTCCAAGGTGAAGTTTATCCTACAGGAAGCTCACCTGCCCCACTACATTGCTTTAGCTTGCTAAATATGGTGCAGTTATTTCTCTGGGGTACTAGCTATTTTCTCCTGGGAGCCTAGAATAAAGCCAGGTACTCAGAGATGTATCAACACAAATTGCCAAGAAACTGTCTCCCATTTTTTTCACTCCTTCAGTATTTTCATCTTCTTTCACCTGGCTGCAGGTGGCAAAATTACTATACTGGTATGTATTTTCTTATTTTTAGCAAAGAGGGGACACATTTTGTGGAGGGTCTTTCACTTAGCTCTTCTACGTAAATGCTGCACAACTATGTATGCCTTCTATAAAGACCCTGTCTAGCTTGCCTGAAAAGACAGGGAATTGGGTGTCCAGGCCTCATTATTTCTGAGTTATTTCTACTGAGTTTTGATGGGAAGATAAAAGTCAAACCATCTTCCAGCACAAGTATTTCCTTCCTTCAACTGAACCTGTCTCACAGAACTGTGATGTTTCTCAGTACAGTTTTTGCAGCTGCCCTCCTCTTTTGGGCTGTGGGCTGAAGTCCAAACTGTCCTCTAACAGGCCGAACCTCCCCTCTGCTGCTGTTTCAAGCCTTCTCTGGGTTTTTCCCAGTTCCCATCAGGACCCCCAATTCAACCATCTTTCTGCAGGAATTAGTGACAAAAGAGACATCAAACAGTGGCAGCAGCAGCAAGGTTGTGAAGAGTTTGACCAGTTCTGCTGTGATGGGGCAGGGGCCAGGTTTTGTCAACCAGAAGCTCACAGCTGCTCTTGGGCACTGTAACCACACTCGGCCATTAGCTCCCTCGCTGCTACTGAAGAGTATGCTACTACTTCACACCAATTTTAATGTTTTGGAAAGCTGATGCTACAGCTCCATGGAAGGTAATCCCTTCTACACAAAGTCCTGCTGGGGGAGAGGCGATTTGTGACTCGTCTATGGATTAAAATCAAAGCAAACATCGATGCATCTTAATGGAACTGAGATCAAATGAGGTTAGTATGAGCATACCTAGAAACAAATAAAGGAAAAGTTCCCTTCAAACCCTGCTATAAAAGACCAGAGGAAGCCAATCATCTTCATAGCTAGGACAGAACAGTGAGAGAAAAGAAATGCATCAGGTAAACAAGGATAATAGTGATATACTGGTGAGTAGGAGAAGAGACAGAAAATGAAAGTGCTGCCAGAGGTATGAGCAAGAGTCCCAAAGTGCTGTATTTAATAATCCCTTGACATTTTCGGTAAGAAAGAACACAGATTTGTGTACTGTGGCAAGGAGCTCTGGCAGTGAAATTGTGTTACTTATACATCATGCAAAAATTGACATTGTTGGTATAGTGGATGTGGCAGAACATCAATCATTCGTGAAACAGATCAGAAGTACACATTGCTATCTAGGAAAGAAAGATACAAAATGTTATGGGTATTTTGTATAAAAACTGTAATAACAAAAATAACTAAAGGATACAAAAACTGTTCAAGTTAATCACAGGAGAAGGAAAGAAAAGCTGGCAAGGTTTCTCTAGAGGCTTGTCATGGACATAAGGACCTGGAGATGGTTATGAATATCCATCCTTACCAGAGACTTTAATATCCTAGAAGGAGACTGGGCCTCATCAGTGGGAGCATTTGCTGTCCTGCAGGCACCTTGGATGTGCAAAGTGATGAATGCCTTCATTAAGCACTCGCTGAGCCAACAAGCAATCAGCCTACTTTCTAATTAGTGGAGATGTCACAGAAGACCTGACCATGGAAAGCAACCTTGACTGCATCAAACAAAATACTTCACCGTAATTCAAACGGACACAGAAAAGGAGACAGTGATGAAGATTCTTAATTACAAATGGGAAATCTTTATTTTAGAAATTAAATGGTTGAGTGAACAGGGCTGACACAGCAGTGGATGAGGCTGAAGGCAGCTAGGAGCAAACACCTGTCACACTGTGGGAGCCAGCACGAGAACCTGTATTTGGAACTGGGAAAAGAGAGTTTAGGAGGGTTCAGTGCTGGGCTCTTGGGAGGTGACTGTCTACAAACTCAGGGTGCTGGGGGTGAACAAATGCCTACAAATAGGGGAAAGATGAATTAGAAGAAAATATCAACACTTGGAGAGTAACACCTGGTGGTAGAGCTGGGGTTGCTAAATTATATACTAAGACCGAAAGCAAGGCTTTTCAGACGTGTAATTTAGAAAACACAGGTGGAAGTGAGGTGGGAACGGAAAAAAGTTTCAGGGAGAGCTCTAAATAGGGGCTGTAGCAAAACACCCCAGAAGGCCCCAATGGCAGGCAGATGTAAAGGAAGAATAGTCTGAAGTGATATGCCAAGAGTTTAATGGAGCAAACTTAAAGGATGGATCATCTTCATCTGAGATGAAGACTAGCATGAAAAAGTGTAGGGCAGGTAGCAAGGCTTGTTAGTGTACCTGTGAGCTCAGGGAGTGGCACACACAGAACACGTCTGTTAAGGAGGGAAGAGAGGACAGAAAGCAAAAGGTAGGGAGGGAAGCAACCACAAGTCCATTTCTAAAGGTCTATTAATCCATAGGGTACCAGAACAAATTTGGAGGGGAAAGTAAGTCAAAGTAAATCAGATAAATGGGAGGAGAGGCTGACAAAGGGAGAGGGTGCCAAAGTCATGTGACATCTCTAGACAAGAGAGAGGTAGCAGAGACCTCCAAGGAACTTCAGTACAGTTGTAGTGTCACACAGAAAGACACAGTTAAGAAGGAACTGTGAAGTGCACAAGGAATTAGGAAGAGGAGAGACATTGGCATTGGGGAACAGGGGTGGGCATGGATTACGGATTACTGCAGCTCACCAAGGTTGAACTCAGAGCAATCCCAATGGTTTCACTAACAGTCTTGTATTAAACCCAGGAATGTGCTGATTTGCACCACTGGAAGTCTCCAGTCCTGCTGAGGGGTAGAGAGGGCAGGTGGTGCATGCTACACAGAACTCCTCTGCCTCTGATCCTGAGTAGTTGTGGGGACATAGCTGAGCATCTCCAGAAAAGATGCTGACCTGCATGTATCTGACGATCACTTTCCCGGTGCACGAGAAAAATCCTATCCTCTCCTCCTCCCAGCTCTAAAAAAAGAGCACAGAGATGACTCACAGAGAGCCTTTCTCTGTATCTGGAATAGACCAGGGTGGCCTTTCGCACATGACCAGCTCTGCCTGCGGCAGAGCAGCCCCAGGCAGCCCACGAGCCAAATGCTGCCCTCCTGCATTACATAATGCAGCATGTCATTGCTGCAGCCATTTCTTAAAGACTCACTCACCACAGTATGACGTACCGATTAACACGCGGCAAAACACAATTCCCAGTGGGAGGGCAAAACACATGCTGTGTGTATTCTCAAGGTATGGTTAATGAAATACAGCTCTCAGCATCTCTGGGGCTGCTGGCAGCTGATGCATTGTGAATGCTGTCACAGCTGCAAAAAAAAAAAAAAAGTACATCTCCTTCTAAGGGCTTAGGCTTTTCTTCTGCCTTTAAACCACTTACACAGAAACACTTTTTAGACCTGCTTCTCACTGCTAAGCTGAAAATGTGAAAGAAAAGTAATGAGATGTGATTTCCTGTCATAAACTCCTCCGCACGGAACAGCGCAGTGAATGCTGCCTTGCCTGGGCAAGGGTGCAAGGCGGGCCCAATGCCCATGCTGACAAAACCCTGCAGAAACATGAGCCCTGTGGGACAGGCTCACCTGCTGAGCCAGCAACACGTGAGGCCGAAGCTCCATAACATCACAGGTACAACCAGCATTGCAGGCCCTCAATCCACCTGAGGATCTTCCACCAGGTGACAGCAGGGTCATCGCCACACCAGTGCATGCAGGGCCCAACTCCCCCCAGCATCTCTGGTACCTGCAGCATCCTGCCAGGAGGCTATGCAGGGCTGCCCATGGGGGCTGCTGACCTGGAAATCACTGGGGGTGCAGAGGGGTGCAGGGGTAGCCCGGGGGGCGGTGGCTGGGCGGCCTCACCCTTCTTGAACTCCTCAAGCAGCGTGTCGAGTCGTGTGTCGTTGAAGACGCAGTGGAGTGGGCGGCGGTAGAAGCGGGTGACAGTCTGCAGGGGAGTGCAGTCATCAGGGTCGACAAAGGCCAGGTCCTTGACAAAGAGCAGGTCGACAATGTTGTCGCGCCGGTCACCCTCATAGACCGGGATGCGCGTGTAGCCAGAACGGAGGATCTCGGAGACGGTGGCGAAGTCCAGCACGGCATCGGCCCGGAGCATGAAGCAGTCCGCCAGCGGCGTCAGCACATCCTCCACCACCTTGGTGCGCAGCTCCAGCGCGCCCTGCACCATGGCCAACTCCTCCCGCACCAAGTCGCCGTGGGGGCCAGCGGCTCGCAGCGTCTCCAGCAGCCGCTCCCGCGTAGAGAAGACGCTGAGCTCCTGTCGCAGCGCCCAGTCCAGCAACCGGCTGAGCGGGTAGCAGAGGGGGAAGGCGGCCAGCATCAGCAGCCGAGTGAGGCAGAGGGTGCGGGAGGCGATGGCCAGCCCGTGCCGCGAGCAGACCGAGTAGGGCAGCACCTCGCCGCCCAGGAACACGGCGGCGGCGCACAGCACCACCGGCAGCCAGGGCGCTCCCCGGGGCCCGCCGGCCGCCACCGCCGGCCCGCCGCCGGGCAGCGAGGCGCA
>VXAY01003448.1:66391-87155 GCA_013399855.1 Oxyruncus cristatus
CACACGTGGGCCGGGGGGCGGGCAGCCGCCGCGCCACGTGCGACCGGGAGCCGGCCTGCGGCGCCCCGGCGGGAGGGGCCGGCGGAGCGGGGCTGCCTACCGGGACATTGCGCGGAGCACCGAACGGTTCGTCCGCCCACCCGCCCCGCACGGGCCGTGCCGGAGCATCCCGGGTGGCACCGCGCGCTTCCTCGGCATCTGGTGCGACGCCGGCGGGGCTGCCCCGGAGCCCATTCCCGGGGATACGGGAAGCTAGAGCGGGCTGCGGACCCGAGCAGTGAGCCCTGCCCTGGCCACCCGCGGCCACGCTGGTTCCCGGTGTCATCCCAGCCACACTGGCTACGGTTTGCGATGCGGTGGCTTCCCTCTTTGCACTGTGCGGTCGGGGGTTGCTGAAGGACTTCTGTCAGCAGTGTCTAGAGCTGGGATTTGCAGTCAGCCTCCCTCTGTTGTGTGCCGAGGCCCAACTCTTATGCTTTTCAGATCAAATTCATATACCTTCTTCCCGTGGGAGTGTATTTTTTGTTTGTTGGTTTGGTTTGGTTGGTTTGTTTGTTTGTTTTTTCCTTTAATGTTTTTTCCTTTCCGTCTTTAGATTTGCGGTTTTGATAGGAAACAAATGTACCACACTGTAACTACATTTATTGTCGTGTCTGGACCTGATTGGGAATGTTGCCAGGGTTTATCAGCTTCAGGAATATATGCTGAAGAATGCACTTTGGGACTATTGAAACTTTTGTGTCTTCCCTGGACCAACATCCACATCAACCTTGAAACGGGGCTGAGGAACTGGAAGAGAGTCAGTTACTTTACAACTGTACCAGGCTCAGTAGTGGCCAAGTAGGAAGGTAGTCAGAAAATGTCATGGAGGAAAAGAAAGTGTTCAAAAAATTCTATTTATTCACTCATTATTACACCCATGAAAATAGGTCACTTTCCATGTCAGTATGTCAGCAGGCAGACAGGCGTGAAAAGCCATCAGGGAGATCTGAGATCTGTGCTCCTTACCGTGTTAGGAGAGAATCTTTCCCCTCTCTGGGATAAATTCACTGGGCGTTCACAGGGGCTGCGTTCTGCTTCACAAGCTCTTCCTGATCTTCCACTTTCTAACTCCCCCTTCATTCCACTGGTACTGCCTAGTGCTCTACCTTGGCCTGAATTATGGAGGAGCCAACTGGTAAGCTACTTTTGCAGACCTTACTCCAACTTAAACTACCTGAGGAACAGATCTCACAAGCTGCCCTAAGCAGTAGCTGGAGTGACTAGGGACCAGCACAGTCTGCTCCTGCCTTCCTATCTGCAAGGTGGTGGGGATGAGGACATAGCTGCTCCTTCCTTATTAGGACCCTGCGGGAACTATTGTCTGAGATCATCCCAAATTTTAGCCACAGCAGGCTGTCATCAGGCCTGAATTTCTAGGAGATTTCTTGGTGCTGAGAATATTGTAAAGACAGTCTGTTTTTGTGCATCACTGACATAGCTGAATTGTATTGCTGTTTGGAAACTGTGTACCCCTGCCATACATATTAATTTTATAATATTTATTAACATGCAGGTTAGGTTCCTGGAAGGTTGTCTGCTGATAAGTTACTTAGCATAGGATCTTAAGACTGTAAATTACAGGCTTGCTTTTTTTCAGTTAATTAAGTACTTGGAAAGTATTCTTGTCCGTAGTACCCTTGTCCTTAGAAGTCCTTGGACAGCACTTTGGAAACCACTGGTCTGGGCTAGTACAAGTGGGAAAAAACCATGGCACTGCAAGAGGAGGGACCACAAGGTGGCAATCTCTCTCTGCACTTCTACTGGCAAAATAAAGCTCTGGCAAAAAAAAAAATAAAAAAAAATCTCGGACAGTAACTGTAAAGCTGCAGAGATGGTTGGTCACATCTTGTATCTACCAGAATCACAGCAACATTTGTTTTGTTGCTGATTTTTTCTCTTCTGAATACTTTTCCCTTTAGCATGAAACTCTCAGTCTGGAAGAGGTGGCACTGAAGGCAGCTCTGTGCTGGCTTTTCTATCGTTACCCCCAGACAGGCAGCAGATGTTCCTTGCTTCATTGCTAAGTACTGGTGTGTCTTGTGTGCCTGCAGGCAGAGCTACTGTATGCCTGGAGAGAAAGTTTCCTCCTGCACTGGAGGCACTCTCTGGTTCAGGATGTTGCTAACCTCATGTTATACTGATGTACAATATAATGTTTGCATCAGCACCCTGCTTCATGCGCTAACATCCCTCGATGGTAGCAAAATCGCCTGGGTGTTAGAGCTAGGCAGTGACCTGCAGTGCTGAGTGTGGTATATGCTCTCGAGGGGACTGCAAAGCCATAGTGACAATAGATACACTCTGAAAAAGATGTGGCCAGAGGGTGTAAAAATGCAAAAGAGGAATAATGCTCAGTTAGGGGTAGAACCACTCTGGTCCTGCAGTATCAAACACCATCTGTTGCTATGAGCTCCATCTCGATCAGGACATAGTTGTGTTCCTGCCAGATGTTAGCTTACATGTGCTACATGTAAAAGTAAACTGGTGCGAAAGCTGTGGTCTCATGTGCTTTCGGGAGGATTTGCCCTGCATAAGTGATGACGTGCTAGCCAGCCTCTCACTGAGAGGATGCACTCCAGAAGTTGCAGGTGTGTTGTTGGAGCGTGTTCAATGAGTCAAGATAGGAAATATCTTCCAAAACTCCAAATAAGACAAAATAAACTAAGCTTTAGCACATGCTCAATTGATTGAGTCTTTGGCAAAGTATGACATGAATTTGCAAAGTTCTCACTGAGGCCTGTCCTCTTTGTATCCTGCCTGGTGAGTCCTTCAGCAAGCACAGCATAGCTGTCCTTATTTTGTTATACTGAACCCTACTTCTTTTACCTGTTCTTCCTTAAGTCTTCAGTTAGGAATGACAACCTTATTCCCACTCACCAGCACTATTCAGGTTCTGCTTTACATATATCTGCCACCACTGAGCTCCCTCTGCAGCTTGTGTGTTACAGCCTGCAACATCCACAACCCCTACCAGAAGTGGCTTCTCTAGTCGCTGCTGTCCTCTTCCAGCTCTGGCTGTGCGGGTCCAGACAGGACCTGGAGGAAGAAGGAAGCATGGACCAGAGGAGTTTACTAAAATCTCCTTACATCACCTTGACTTCAAAGTCTGAAGTCAGAATCCAAGAGGCTGTGGGTTGCAATTCGCTTCCTTCCCAGTTGATGGGAGCCCAGGGGCTCTGCTGTCTGCTGGTCCTTTAGAAAAGAGCCAGGAGCCACCGGGGACTGCTCGTGGGGATAGAAATGTTAGCAATCCAAATCATGATGGGAAACAGAAGGAGTAAAAACAAAAAAAAAAATTGATTTTTTTTTCCCTCAGAAAGCGGGAAGAAATCTAGCAAGGACAGGGCTGGCTTCTACTGGAACATATGTGCAATGTGATTGTCACTAATGCTCTGTAGCCATCTTAGAGAAGATACTTCCCCTAAGTAAGTGAAATAAGCAATGTAATGTGGGATATATGATAACTTCTGAGGCAGAAGGAATAAGACCCCAGGCAAGGGAGCTTCAAACAGTGTCTTTTTTTTTTCTCTCTTTTTTTTCCATCTCTGAGTCTGTGGTGTTCAATTAACCCCTTTTCTCTATCCTGGCCATGGTTGCTGCAGCTTTGGAAAGCTTTACCCAGCCTTCTGGATGATGATGTGTTAAGCGCTTGGTTTGTGATAACCAATTTTCTCCTGAAATGATACCAAAAGTCTGCTGTTTTGATTTAAACTGTTTTCCAAGCATTTTGGTTAATAACAAAAGACAGTCCATTCCAAGAGAGTCTAGCTTGAGGAAGCCATGAAATTTAATTCATTTTTGCAACTTAAATATATAATCAGTGACATATGGTAATAGTAAATACAGGGGGAAATGTCATTGTTTCAGTCAAATTTCTGCATTCGGTCAAAAGCTAATAGTTGTAACATCAAACTGTAGTTTCCATTGAACAGGAAATAGAGCATCATTTTTTCAAAGAAAATAGACATGCAATTGCATGCCTATTACATTGCTTATATAGCTTTATTTTTAGCTTTCTCCATGTTGCTGTTACTAAAGGACTAACAGAAGAGAAACTGTGGAAGGAGAAGGCAACACCCAGTTGCCTGTGGTAGAAAAGACAAAGTCTGTGCTATGAATACGTGCACTTTCCATGCAGTTTTCTTCTGAGCAACAGGCCACTGTGCCTGGGCTAAGGACTCTGTGCCTCCCTCCTCACTTCTGCAGACATGTCAGCCCTTAAGCAGTGCTGAGGTGAGGCTGTGTTGCTTAAGGGCTGTGGAATTTATGCAGAAAGAGGAATGCTTTTTCTGGATTTATTTTGGAGCTTTTCCTGGGCAATGGAAGCAAAGTATTGTTGTAAAATCCATCCAGCATCAGCCTGTCTCTTCCTCCCTCCATGAGTCCAGTTCAGTGATGTACTGCTGGCCTCACTCACTCACTTCTGACCCTCTGGATTCCTTCTGGGCGTTCACTGTGTCTATACCGCTGGCATTTCACTTAGTTTCTACTTCATCTACTTGTCTGATTTTCAGGTATGACCCATGGTTTTCAGTGGTTCCTCCTCTTGCTCTCTAGCTCTGAGTTTCATGTGTTGCTTCTGATTTCTCTAATGCAAGTCAACAATTTGCAGCTTTGGCATAGCTGATTTCTCCTGTCTTTGTAGCAGGGCCGTGTTCAGTTGTCTGAATAGAGTTGGTGACAGAGGTGCCATATTCAAATACATACAGAGGACAGAGGTTTACAGTTTTCTCATTACCTGAAATATTTCAATTCTTTTCTGTCTCTCTCGCCCCAGCAGCATCTCTGATTTGAGAGCATTTTGGCTGCTGTTTCTTCCCCTGAGCTCCATCTCCTCGTTGATTTCTGCACACAGTTCCTTCCTCTTTTTCATAATTGACTCGTTTGCTCCTCCAGTCTTGCACTTCATCCATCTTCCTATTTCCCCTCTCTGATCTACTTCTCATGTCCGGTTCCTTCATTTTTGCTGCTGGAATATGAAGCATCCCTCCAGAAAAATAGAACATCTCGGTCAATTTTTACCATGCCCCCTGTATTACCTCTTCCTTCAGATCTAGCATCTCCTCCCAGATGGTGGGATAAATGCTTGCTTGCATTCATTCTTGTATTCATTGCTCTTTCTTTTTCACATGATGGTGTGAAATGGGGATAATTCTTCACATTTCTCTGCTCCTTAGGGCTGGGTTCAGTTTGAGGAAAATGTTTCTGAGGCTGTTGTGGTCTTTGGAGCACTGCAGAGCCCTGGTCTCACTGTTGTGTTTCCCTCCGTATCTCTTTGACTGTGACAAATTGCTGCCACATTTGCTGCTTCTTAAGATATGAAAGACAAAAGCGAATTCAAACCTGGCCATGAGTGAGTACAGAGAAGTTTATGAAGCCAAAGAGCTCTGTCCAAGCTCTGTCCAAGGGTGGTGTTGTACATGGAGGTGTTTTGGGGTTTTTTTTTCTGCTTGCTGAAAAGGCACTGGGCAAAGGGGATTTCTGTCCACTGAGATGGCACCTGGTTTGACCACCCCCAGAGCAATTCCCAAAGCTTTATGGAAATGGTGCATCTCAGTTTTTCAAGTACCTTAAAAATCCTGTTGGGAGATGAACACTTTGGGAGCTCTCAAGTTCTCTCCACAGAGAAATCTGCAGGACCAGGGTACCCTGGGCTTGTCAGAGTATTTTTGAGACCATGCATCAAATTAGGCAGATAAAGGAAAACAATAAGGCAGATTAGGGAAAACAGCAAATGCTGTTTAGTCTAGCACAGTACATGGTAACTAACTTCTCACAGAACTGGAAATTAAGTTACAAAAGTAAAAAAAAAATCATTGATCAGTAGCTGCCTAAAACTCCTCCCAGTTTCTCATGTGTCATCCTGTGGTGTTCCAGCTAGGGAGAGCCCACACTCACAATCTTTTTGGGGCCAGTGCCTTCTTTTTGTCCCTGTCCCTTTTTATTTTTTACAGGTTTCTTAATTATGCTGCTAGTAAGTACAGGATTGACTCTCAAAGGAACGTGTTCTGTTTTCCTATGGCTGGATTTGGAAATGCCAGTTTGTGTTCCTTTCATGCTGGCAAAAACGCAAAGACAACATTGCCAACTGTGCTTTTCCTGACCAGGCAGTTGGTTTTGATCGATGCCTTTTGCACGTATGGAGGGAGGAAGCTCTCGCAGTAGGCTTGCTTTCCTCCTGCTGTGGCTGAGCTCCCTAGCCAGCCAGTCCTTCTAGCTCAAACAGATGTATTTGCTTGTTACAGAACTTCCCAGGTCACCTACATTAAAGAGCAATGTGTGGATACTGTATTAAATCAATAACTGTCCTCTGCCTGTTTGATCAGTTCAGATGTGATACATAAACATGCTAGAAAATGATTTCAGCAGCTGAGTTCAGACTGTGCAACACTCACCTTGAGGCACTGGCAATTTTAGGAGGTTGCATTCCAGACATTAAGGCTCTTGTGGTGAAAATGATGGACACTGCACTGCAGAAAGAGCAAAAAGTTCAGTAGAAAGAATCTGTCATGCTCTGATGACCACAAGACACTGGTCTTGTTCTTCTTCTCAAAAATTGTCATGGTGTAGTACAGGGAAGGAGCTTAAGAGTTTGGAGTAAAAGTGTGTAAAGTATGGATAACGCTCTTAATTTTCACTTGCTGAATTTTCTCCTTGCTGGCTTCTTTTAGAGCATCCATAACTCAGATTTACTTGACAGCACTACAGAAACAGACATGGTTGATATCTTGGAAATCAAAGACATGATGATTTTTTTTTTTAAAGGGCTGTCTAGCCTGTTTTATCATTCCCAGCCTAATGGAGCTTTGTTTGGTACAGCACATCCTCTGATGATAATAACTTTCATCATTTATGAGTAAAGTTTATTTTTTAGAGAACTAAAAATGTTCCTCCTAAGGAGATTTCCCCCATTTTCTTCTGGGCCAGTTTGTACAACCCGAGATCTCAGTTTAGATTTCCGTTGTGCTTTTTCTTCTCACTCTGGTTTTTTTTCCCCTCTATCCAAAGAGGTTTCCTCTGTTGAAACCCTTCAACAACTGCTCAGATCATTTACAAGAAGCACTTTCACAGGCAGTTGCTCTACAAAAGTGAGGAAAAATCAAAGTGACTACCTATAATAATGAAGTTAAATGCAGATATAAGTGTTTGTGAACTGTGACTGACTGAAAGGGTGCCAAACATTTTGCAAATATACACAAAAAAGACAGGCCCCTGCTCTAATCAGCTTATAAATTAAAAGGAAAGTACATTGGCAAGAGCAGAAGAGATGATATGACATGCTTTAAATAGTTTATAGGGAGCTGGAGGATTGTTGTTTATTTGGTGATGTTGGGAAAATATTTAATGTGCTTTGGTTAAACTCTTTATAGAAATATCTCTCCTCCCTCAGTTTTCTTTTCCAATGACTGTTTTGGAGATTAAAACCAGCAAGTTTAGAGTAGATGGAAAACTGAGAAACCTATTTCGAAATTGACAAAACCGCGAGTAAATCTTTAGAGATACTTTTTATGTGAGTCAGGCTTTCTAAAGTAATTATCGTAATATAAGAAAGAACCAGCGCTTCGCCGCCCCTGCGAACGGAAAGCCAGGGTCGCAGCTGGTGTAAATTGAGACACCTCCTATCGGGTATGGGTGGCTGGGGAAGAGATGGCCGTGGCCCTCCTTTGCAAGTTCACGGGCCATCCCCGAGCTAAGCTGGGCGGGGGCAGCGGCTCCTGGGGCTCGCAGCGCTCGGGGCCCGGGTCTCTCTGCACCTCTACTGCTGCCTCAGTGCTCGCAGATAACCGAAGATTTTTTAGCGTTTAAAGTTTTTCTATAGCAAACCTACAATTTATTAAAAAAAACAAACCAACAAGCAAAAAGCCCAAACCTCTTTATTTTTAGATTTAACTTGCCGTTGCTCAAGCCAGATGCAAAGTGGGGTGCAATTGCTTTTCCGAGGGCACAGGATCGGGGCAGGCTCCCGGTGCTGGTTTGGGCAGCAGGGACAGGTAAGCGAATATTTCCTTTAGCGTCGTCTTCCCAGAATCTGGAAGGTGACCCCGGCAGCTGAGAGGTTTTTCTGCCTCTTTCCCTGCTGTTTTATGTTGTTGGTGATATCTCCACAGATAAGTGACTTTGTTGCATCCGGAGTTTGCGTTTAAAGCAGACTAATTGTGGGGAACATTTCAGAATAAACACATTTCTCTTCCAAAGTAGTTTGTTTGTAAGGAAAAAAAAAATATGTGAAGGAGGTTAAACTGGATAACTTGGGTGGTTTTTTTCCCTGTCTTTTACTACAGAACGCACTGGAGTTTTGTTTAAAATTAGAGCCATTCTCGGCAGGAAGCATGATACAAAATTTCGGCCTGCCACCACAACAAATACCCCTGAAGCCTTGCTCACATCTTCTAAACATATAGAAAAAAATATTAAAAAATAACGAGATGATTCAAAAACTTACGTCTGTCTTTAGGAGATGACCGAAAAAAATTAGCAGCTTCTGAAGTGGAGGCTTTACCTCCTGGATCATTTTTAAGCACTATTGCAAACCCCGGCTGAAGTGTTTGCAGCCGAACACAGATTTCCAGGCTTAAATTGCCTTCTTCCTGTCCCGGGATGCCAGGGCTTTCCACAGCTAAAATTGCACAGCTCTTTTCCCGGGATCTTCTTACTTCTTCCAGCGCTCAGAGCTCCGCTGCCCCGGGCACCCTTTTGCTGCTCTGGGCCAGCGTGCGCTGCAGTCGCATCCTCTTTCCAGGCGCGGCTTAAGCCCTGTTCCCGTCTCCACCTTAGCGGGATGGTTTCACGACAAATCCTGGTTTGTGCATTCCCTGCTCACCGCTAGCAGAGCCAGGGGTAGGTTTCATCCTCCCTCATGCATTACTACTCAGTGCATGGTGGCTCCGTGCCCCTGCAGTCCCTGCCTGAGTGACCCGGGACTGCTCCCCTTGTCTTGGAGCGTTTCGTGGGACAGAGGGACAAAGGGAGTGGAGATTTCCACGGGAGACAGCGCTGCCCGCGGACTTCCCAGGGACCCAGGCCCGAGTGCCTCCCCTTTGTGCGGAGCTCCGCCGAGCGCGCCGAGCGCAGGGACTTGCGCCAGTTGGAGACACCGGTCCGCTCCCTCCGCCTCCCGGGCCCTGGCTGGGGCGATCGGAGCATGCAGGTGGCTCCACACGGACACCGGGAGAAGCTGGAGGGGGTTCCCAGGGGCGGGGACAGCGGGCTGCCCGTGAGCTGGGAATACCCCTGGTCCGAGCTGCCCGGGGCTGTCTGCACGCAGCGCTCGCCGCTCGTACCCGACCCCGGCCCGGCCCCCCGAGGGCGGTCGGCGGGTCCCCGACGCTCGGCCCAGTCTTGCGGGCGCGATCTGTGCCTCGATCCTGGAGCACCGCTACTGCCCGCAGCCTCAGGACCTCCTGACCCCAGAGCGAGGGGTGTCCACAGGTGAGTGCCGGCTCCCTCGCCGCGCCGGGCCCCTCACCAGCAGATGGTGCTGCTGGAGCCCCATCCCCGGGGCTCCGGGACCCCGACGGACCGCACCGGGCCTGGCTCAGCACAGCCGCCGTCAGTCCTCCGCCGCCCAGCCGGGCTGAGACACCGGGCCCTGCGTGCCGCGTGGCCTGGGCAACGCGGGAACCCGGGCGGGCCACGGCGGCGGAGGGCTCAGGTAAGGGCGCGTTACGCGTCCCGGAGCTCACCGGCTGCTTGCGTGCGGGAGCTCGGCGCTTGCCAGGGAAACGGCTGCTGGTGGAGCGAATGCCCGATTGGGACGGAAATTCCCTGGGGCTCCGGGGATTCTCGGCAGCCGCCACCGATCCCTGGCCCGGTGCCACGACCTTGTGCCCAGCGCTGAGAACCGCGGCCGCCTGCAGCGGGTCGAGCCCGTGCCGAGCTGCCTCGGGCCGTCCTGGAGGCAGAGACCGCGGACTGGCCCCAGCACGGGGGCCGTCGTTGGTGCCATCGAGCCACGCTGTCCTTTGCATTCCCCATGCGGGCGTTTCCACACCAGGCGCTGCTGCCGCCGCCCGTCTCCTTTCCCTGCTGCGGGTCGGACACCGCTGGGCCCGGAGGCCGGCGGGAAAGCGCGACCAGCGGCTCGACTCCCCGTGTCCGGTTCTCTGCAGTGCCCGACCGGCCTTCGTGGGAAGACCGGCCGAGACGCTGGCTCCGGGCAAGGCGCACCGACCGTGCCGCGCCGGGGCTACGGACTGCGGGCGGCCCCAGCCCCGCTGCACTCGCTGGGTCCCGCGGAGCCGCCGGCGCTCAAACCCGAGGGCCTCGCCCAGCACCGCGGGTCTCAGGGCGGCTCGGAGCGAGCTCTTCCCTCTTCTCTCGTGTAATGTTTAGGGTTCTTTTCGTGGTGATTACCCTCCCTTTCCTCAACAAGGGCCGTCCCCGCTGCCTTACCGCCTCTGCCGTTCTTGCAGCCGGAGACCAGCTAGAGCCGTGCGGGCCGCTCGCCGCGTTCCGGCCCCACTCCCGAGCTCCCCGGTGTCCCGGTGTCCCGGTGTCCCGACTTCGTCCCAGTTTTGCGTGGTGCGGGAGCTCCCGCGGCCGCAAGCGGCCCCCGGAGCCGGCGCAAAGCGAAAGCTCGGAGTTGGCGGGGCTGCAGCAGGGCGGCGGACCCCGAGCGGAGGGGGTTAAACCAGGAGCCTCCCCTTACCTTCAAAAAGTTAAAAATGTCTGGAGCCTGCATCTCTTAAAGGGGCGGTGCTGGCTGCAAGGAGTCTTGGCACCGGCTGCGAGAAAGGCTGGTCAGGGGCGTGAGTTCCCCTCCACCAACACCAAAACATTGCAAAAAAAGGCAGAGCGCCCCACACTTTAGATAAGGACAATTAGCCACCAGCGAGCCCCTGCAGACAGCGAGTTAATTACGGGTTTCCTGCTCTCAGGCATGCCCTGTCCCAGCTCCTGCCCCCCAGGGCTCTTAGCCCTGATGGCACCTGGGCTGGCCCTCATGGCCGCCTTCTCGCTGCCCTCCCAGGCTGGGGACAGGAGAGCACTGCCGGTGGAGAAACCTTCAGGTGTGAAGGGAAGAACTCTCATTCTCCTTGATGTCAACACCAAGAGCCCTGTCAGGATAATCAGTGAGAATTTCCTCTCCCTGCAGCTGGACCCCTCCATCATTCATGATGGCTGGCTCGATTTCTTAAGGTAAGGCAGGAGCCCCCCGGCGCCCTCCCTACGCCGCCCACGGGGCGCCCTGGCGGCCCCGCCGCCCAGCCCTGCCGGGCTCCGCGCTGCTGGCGCTTGTTGTGACGGAGGGAGCGAGGCCATGGTTTCCATTAAGATGCACATGTTTGCAATGGAGAAAGCATTTCGGAGACTTATCAGTTATGACTGCAAAAATGTCGTGCTCCCCTCGCTCTGGCAACCGCTCCTCTGCAAAAAGCACAACACGGGGCCGAGGCAGCACAGGGGAAAAAAAAAAATCAAAACCAAACAAAAAACAGCAGCAGGAATGGGGCCGCCTGCCGAGCCGAGCCGAGCCTTCCCCGGGTCCCGACGGGCCGGAGAGCGGGTGTCGGCTAGGTATTCTGAGCCCTCCGCTCCCCGGAATTCCAGCCCTACGCGGGGGGCTGAGCCGGGCTGCAGCTGCGCTTGGCTCCACCGGTGGTGCGGAGCGGCCGCGGCCTGGAGGCGCTGGGACGGCCAGAAAGCCCCTTCCCTGCTGGGTAAGTCGAGGAGGGAGAGCGGGTCTCTTCCGCACGCCCGCCCCGAGGGTCCTTTCGGCTGCCGGGGAAAGAGCGGGGCGAGGATGCGGGAAGGCGCGAGCGAAGCGGAGCCAGGACGGCTCCCGCTTTTCTCTCCTCCCCGCTCCTCTCCCCTCCCCGGCGGCTCGGCCCGCGGCGCGGTCCCGCCTGGTGCTGAGCTGCTCTGCCTCCGGGACGCCGCTGCACTTGTCCGGGGGGCGACGGCAGGGCGGGGGGAAGCCGGGCCCACCGGCCCCTGGGCCACCACCGGCGGGCGGGGCGGCTCCTCGCTCCGGGGCCGCGCTGCTCGGCCGGCGCGGAGCCCCGCAGCCGGTGGTACCGCGTCGCACCGCACCGGGCGGGTCCTCGAGCCCCGCGGTCGATGATCATTGATGATACCAGGGAAGCGAGAGCCCATCCCGGCCCTCTGCGCCCTCAGTCCTCTCTCTTCTCTCCCCAGTTCCCGGCGACTGGTGACCCTGGCGCGGGGCCTGGCCCCCGCCTTCCTGCGCTTCGCGGGCAAGAGGACGGACTTTCTCCAGTTCCACAACGTGAAAAACCCAGCCAAGAGCCGCGGCGGGCCCGGCCCCGACTACTACCTCAAGAACTACGAGGACGGTGAGTCCCGGGGCCGGAACGGGGGGCGGGCGCGGCAGCGGGGGGCTGCGGGAGCCGGGAGGTCCTGCTCCGCCTGCCCGGCTCTCCCCTCGCCCGGCGGGGCCGTGTCTCGCCCGGGCACGCCGCCGCCGGACACCGGGCAGGGGAGAACTCCCGTACCCTTTCTTTCCCGAGCGAGGGGAAGCGGGGAGCTCGGCGGAGCTCGGCAGCCCATTGCCGGTGGATCCGGCGGGTGCCAGCCCCCGGCAACAAAAGACCGGCACGGGGGAGCTGGGCTTTTCACATCTTCCCCGCCCCGTCCTCCGGTTCCCTTCGTCCCCGCGTCCCGAGCGGGCAGCGCCGACCCTAGAAGAGACTTTACTGCGGCTCCTGGCTGGGACCGGGCATCGGAGCCCCGGGATGCCTGTGCACGCCCCGTCCCGCCCTCCTCCCGCGGCTCTCGGGAGCCTTTGCCTTTCCCCACGGACCTCGCCGTTGTTCGCGTTTCTGTGCCCGCCGCAGCCCCTGGGCTCCCCGCCGGGCTTGGTGGCGATCGGTCCCCACGAGCTGGTGCCCAGCTGGGGCTGCTCCCGTTACGGACCTCTCCGCCATCCATGGTCTTTCCAAAGTCACCGCCTGGTCTCGGCTTTCCGCTGCTCCCCTCCTCGCCGTCTGCCCTCCTCCCCACCGGTCCGCAGTACACAATAGGCTTTCACCTTTCCCGGCCCTTAATTCACACAAAGAAAATGCGTAGAAAATTTAGGGCCACGTCTCTGTCCTAAGGTCCTAAGGCATTCCTTTTAAGAAGTAGAATACCATGTCTACATGCAAGAATCCATTGATTTTTCTCTCTTGCTTGCTTTTTAAAAAAGAAACAAAAAAAACCCCCCACAAAACCAGAACTGAAGAACACCAAACTTTTTTCTTACTCAACGACTTTCAAATATTAGCTGAAGATATTTCCCTAAGTAATTTTGAAGGCCAATTAATGCCAGACAGATCCCACTGGGCAGATCTGTAGAACAGAGGAAATTTTGCAGAGATCTAGTCAGCAGCACAGCCCTGAATGGAAAAAACAGATGCATTTGCCAGTTTTCTGATGGCTCTTGCTCCCGCTGTTTCCCCACATAACATCTGATCTCTCTGAGATGAATGTCCCTCTATTCCCATACGCAGGCAGGTGGGTGAGTTTTTGTGCTCCCTCTTTAACTTGGTCTCCTAGCTGAAGCAATCTCGATGTTATTCCTTGTTTTTCATCTTGTTGAAGGGTTTGTTGTAAGCTCTGCCTGCTGAGGTGCACTTCAGGAGCCTTCCGCAGCCACCTTGAACAGAAGAAATTAAGTGTCATGCACAAAATTGTGGATAGGACTCATACAAAACATTTGTAAGAATAAATTTTCCCACCCTCAATATTTCAACAACTTGCAGGAGAGAACTGACACTTATTAAATGTCTTCACAACAGCTTTCATGTTAAGGAAGAACTGAAATATTTTGCCTTTTTTTCAGTTTTCCTCATGGCAATAAAATTGAAATGTAGCAGCCTTCAAAATGAAGCTTTTCATAGAAGTTGTAACCACAGGTCTTAACTTTTCATCACTTAAATATGGAACAGGACCATTGTGAATGTGGGTGAAGGAAGGAGGGGACACATGTGGTGTGTATCAAGCATCGGTGTAAATCAGAAAGGTGTGGTAAAAGGGATTTCCTGCCTGGAAGCGAAGCTTTCGTATTTGTTCTTAAGATCTGTGTGCAAACTCTAGGGCTGGAATTGCTAGTAGTTCACATCCTTTTGTGCTGGGACTGCAGTAAGTGCTTCACTAGAGGGATCCAGTTCTCCAAAAAGAAATCCTGATGCCACCACAGCTCTTTGCCCTCCTGTACTGGATCTGAGCAGCCATCTTCTCCATTTGGAGCACTGGTGTCATTTTTGTTCCCTCCTCTATGGTTCACCCAGGACCAGCTTGGGATCAGGGCATACACTTTGCTCTTGCTGCAAAGAACTTCCAGGCTCACCAGAGAGCACACAAAAAATATGGCAATCACCACCTGGGAATGGGGGAAGCCAACAAGCATCCTGCTAGGTACCCTTCCTTTTCCCCAAGTTATCTGGGCTGGCTGGGGGTGTTTTCCATGTCTGTGGGCTTTTATATGTCCAGTACCTATTTTCTGACATTTCTTATAGTGGCATGGGAGTGGGGAAGAAGTTGGGGGGCTTGATTAGTTAAAAAAAGTCAGAAAATATTTAATAGAGAAAAAAGTGAATTTCTAAGTCTTATGCATCACCCTAGTGATTTTTAGTGACATGATAAGTGATAGTTTGGTTGCTTTATGCTTTGAATATTTGTCTTTTGATCTGTTCTCCCCACGGGTGCACACAGACTCCAGGCCTGTGACCCAGTGCCTGGGCTTTCTTTGCAGCTCCCATAGGTGTTCCCATGTGGCCTGCGCACTACTGGGCAGGGAAGGGCACATCTTATGTTCCTCTAAGCTGCAGCAATTGATTGGCTGCAGGACTGGGAGGTGAAGGGCACATGCACAAGACTGTTCAGAGAACTGCAGTTGCAAATGAGTAACTGTGAGTGGTGTTCACACCACAGGCAGTTGCATCCCGCTGTGTGCTCACAGGCCACACTGGTGTGGCCATGTCAGGCATTCAGATGGGCAGCAGCAACACCAACAGAACTGATTTGCATCATCCTTCATGGATCCTGTGACCATGCTTGCTGGATTTCAAGTGAATCTCTATGCAGGGATCTTCATCCTGTAAATCTCCTTCTGCCACCCTGTTGCTCTTCAGACCAGGTACTCCTCACTGCTGCCTTTGATGGTCTTTTCTGTCTCTGTGGTGCTCTGTCTTCCTGTCTATCAGACCTCCACAGAGATTCACTTTACTCTTCACCCCTTTGGTTAAAATTGTATTTGTTCCCCTTTCAAAGAGTTACAACCACGCACACCTCCACCTTCTGAAAATTGCATTTACCTAGGCCTGCCTTTGGGTTCACCAGGCAGGCCCACAGTTTTTCCACTTCTTTCTTCCATGGAGAGCATGGGTACTCTCTGAGGGTTAAAGAAATTGCTTTTGATTTGTATCTGAACTGTACCCCATTTTCCTGAGAAAAGGTGCTTCCTTTAGGTTTCAGAGTAATTCTTTTTTTTTCCTGTAAGCAGAAACCTGGAAATACCATGTGTTACCAGGTGTGTACCTCTTTCTTTTGAGTAGCCTCACTCAAGTCTAGACCAGTCATGTTTGGTCAGTAAAGGTAACAAAGTGGTGCATGCTCTAAGGTGGCTGTCTGTGATGCCCAGGAAGAAGGTGCATGTGGCAACTTGTTTCAGCACTGAATATAAAGCTGGCACAGCAATTTCATCAGCTGGTGGCGGATTTGTCCATACCTGACAGAGCAACTTGTAAAAGTGGTTGCCTGTGATAAATGGTGTTGGTGAGCCATAGGGTGTGCAGTCCCTGTCAATAGTAGCATGGCTATATGTACCTCCTGAACTTTGCTAAATATTAGAAAGTCGTCTAACCTGTTATATTAACACCCCATCTATATTGTACACCAGGTAGCTGCCATCCCATTCAGCCCCTACTTTGGATGGTCTTTTCTGGAGTCCACCTTATTTGGATACGGCATAAGCCAGCCTGAGGTCTATTAGAAACAGAAACCCGGTTTAATGTATGTCAAACTCAGTGGTACCAGGAGGTGGGGCTGTGCCGGAGACTGTAACAGACGATGATCAAGAGGTGTAACATTTTTAGCATGAGAGACTTTTCTCTCCTTTAAATGTGCCCTGCTGAGTTTGTTTTTCTTCATCAGCTGTTCTCACTGTTGTGCTTTGTTATCTGGAGATGTGTTTCTCTCCTGCCACAGGTCTGATTCCAGGGCAGGTACCGGGATGTAAGATCTTATCCTGCTTTTGCTGTTGGATTGCCTAACAAGCAATCTGTTTGGTCTGTCCTTTCAACTGCCTCCCAAGTGCCAAAGACCAGTTGAGTCTGAGGAATGGGACAATAAGAAACATTGGTCTCCAGGAAAACAGGCTTGAGCCGCTCCTCTTTGGAGCAAAGGCACAGGTAGTTGCCAGTACAAAACCTCTTCTGAAGCTGAGTTTGTTAAAACTTGACTTGCATGCTGCCCTGGAGGTTGGTGTTGGAGTGTTATGTGTAATGTGGAATCCTGGTGTTGTTTCAGGAAGGGGCACTGCAGGTGCTGCCTCAGTGCCTGAACCCAGAGCCCATTTTGGAAGCTCCCTGCTGGCGCTACAGCATGAGTTTGGTGGGCTAATGTGGAGCATCCTCATCTGCAGTGTTGTCCTCAACTGTCCATCAACAGTGTTGTCCTCTCATCTCAAACCCACACAGACCAGCTTTGGACAACCTGTGGTGGCACAAACGTTGCTTATAGCTTCCCACTCCGCATATGTGCAGTGAAGGAAAACTCCAGGGAAAAAGGAAAGTTACTCATAGGTGGAGCTCTTCAAGGTGCACTGGCCCAAGTGCGTGGCTTCTTCCTCCTGCCCCCAGGCTTTGTGTAGCCTCTCGGGATTGTGTGGCTGAGAACAGAGCAAAGGACACTTTGTGTGGGCCATGGCAGGGAAAGGGAAAGGGGAGCACATTTGCATAATGTAGGTAGTGCATCAGAAAATTTTCTGAACTGAAGTGCATATGGACAACATATTTCAAAAATATTCTTTTAATTGCTGATTGCTGGTAAGTTACTTCCTTCTATTTTATATATATATATATATATATATTTTTAGAGGATACCAGACATCTGGAAAAATGGCCAATTACAACAAAAAAAATTGAAAAAGACATTTTTCTTAAACCTTCCATACTAGTCAGGCAATTTTGGCGTATAGTGTGGGAAATTTCTGCTGTGTAGTACTGGCATAGGTTTTCTGTGTGTCCCTTCAGTGTTGGATCCATTCCTTCAGGCACCTTCAGGTACCTGACACTGCATTTAAACCTCAGAATTTGTGCAGCAGTGGGAACATCTTTTCACCCTTGGTCAGTCCGTATTGCACAGGCATCTTCTAGGATGCCATGCTGTTAGAATATGTGCAAGGGTCTTAGATATTGAGTGGAAAGGAAGATAATAAACTGTTAAATGGCCTGAGGATTCCTTTATGTGTTTGTGTGTGGTTGCACAGGGGCTGGAGCTGACCTCAGCTAGGGCTTCTGCTCCCATTCTTCTGCTCCTTCTGGCATGTTCCTGCCCTCTCCTATGCCTGGAGCATGAGTTTATGTGGTGAGTCAGTTCAGAGACCGCAGCTGGCCAAAACCTGATGGTGGAGAGGTGACTGCACTTCAGCTTGTTCAGCTGCTGAACTGATGAATGCTGCATGACCATGGAGGTGTAGAGGACAGTGCTGCATTGAAAGGAAAGCCTGCATTGAAAGATGGGACTGCAGCAGCCTCAGTCTTGGTCAGAATAAATCCTACAAATCTATGTCCTAAAGGTGGTGAAGCTCACCTCTTGATTCTCTGCCATCAAAAGAGTTGACTCCCATGCTTTCTTTATGCTCTAGGCAGTGTCCTTCTGCTGCTTCCCTTGTGTTAGCTCTGCAACATTTCTAATCCTCTGTTAAGAGAGCAGAAAACTAATTCGGGTTAAAAAAAGGCAACTGTTTTATTGCAAATTTAGTGAACAGGATCATAAGGGTCATCGGAGTTTCGGGATACCTGAGCCAGAGCAAGGGAGGGTTATTGCCATGCGACTGGGACTGTCCCTTTGGCTCTGCCAGCTCATAAAACTGTATAGCAGATGTTTCTGAATGGAGAACCATCCTGTTGTCCTCGTAAAAATGAACAAACAAGTTTTCCTTTATTGAAGGAATCATTTTCTGTTTCTGGTCACCCAGGGCCCCTTTTTGGTCTGCTTTGTGTCCCTTGACAGTTTAGACATCTGTCCTTTCAGAGCTTGAAGAAGAAACAGTTGGGTTTTTTGCCCTCTGAGTATTTCAAACACAGCCCCTTAGGGAGGACTGTAGAATTTCAGACATCACAAGCACTCAATCCCCAAGACATGTAGATTCTCTGATGTCCTTCGGACTTCTGGGATTTGCCAGACTTGGGGCTGCTCTGTGTCTTGGCATGAGCTCTGAGGGAGCCTCCTGCTCTCTAGCTCAAAGGGACCACAACTCCAGGGAAGGAGCTGCAACCTGCTCTGCCTGTGTAAGGAGTCCCAGTGCTCAGTCATTTTCTCAGAAATTATAAAAAAAAAAAGGCTCTAGAAATCATGTTACACAAGGTAAGGGAGATACTGCCTGTGCAGGAGATATTTCCAAAGATTGCCTGTTTATCTCCATTTTTTTCTTTTTAATTTTCAAATTATTTTACTAGAACCATGCATGAAAGTTGCTGTAACAACCTCAGGAAGTGGTGCAATCAAACAATTAATTCCTGATTTCTGAGCTATTTGCTGGTGTATGCATAAGATAAAAAACTTCTATGGTTATATATTTGATTGTTTATAATAAGCATCCTTAATTCTCTAAAAAACATTACATATTTTTGTTAGTTTCACACTTCTTTCTATGCTACATCTTTGTATGACTTAAAAGTGATTCATGTGAAGTTATATGCACAGGGGAAAGACTTACGACTTTTGGTATACAACTATATGTTCTAAATTAGCAGTTGCCATTCAGGCAAAATGCTTTGAATATATTATGGATTGGTCTCTGAATACATTTGGGGAAGTAAAAAGTGAATCTAATATTAGGAGTATTAGAAAAGAATTGGAAAAACTCACTGAGAGCATTCTTATGCTATAAGTAAACTAGGTGCTGACATACTAATCAATATAAAGAATATATATGTGTTGAATAGGGTGATGGAAATAATCGAAGTCAGGGGTTTCATTCAAAGAGATTTTTCAGCTCAGAAAAAATGACCAAGATTATGATAAATGCTGTGAACTCAGTGTCATGCAGAGAAGACAGTTTGGGAATGATTATTTACTTGTTTTCATGACAGAAGAAACAGGGAGCATCCAGTGGAATTATTGCACATAAAATGAACAAATATGATTTTTTTTTTAATAGTGGGAAATAACTTGTGGAACTCATTGTCAGGGAATTTTTCCCAGCTAAAAAAAAAAAAAAAAACAAACAACTGACATGTCACAAATTTACCCATTGAAGACAGACAGGATGAGAATGCAGTTTCTGTCTTGAGAAATCTCTTGTCCTTCTAAATAAAAGTTGTCTTCCTAATTTCACAGGCACAGGGAATTTTGTAATAATTTCAGCAGACAAACCAGTTTTTTAAAGCATTTCAAAACGTGTTGGTTTAAAAAGTAGGTATTTTACAAGTTTCACAGTATGCAAGTCATAAGAATTCCGCCTAGTTACTCATTAAACATCTATTTAACTAACATAACTTCCTAATATTTGTGTTTTGTTTTGTTTTTTTTTAAGTCAAAACATTCAGGTTTTGTTAGCATAAAATTGGGGGTTTATTCCTTTTAAAGACTGGAAATATGAAGCAAACAATCCCATTAGGAGGATGGGCAAATTCAGCTTGTTCTTACGCCATGGCAGTGGTGATGGTGGCTTTTGCTGGAGTGGTGATGGCTCCGGCCACTGCTCACTTTATCACACCCGCAGAATGCTGAGTTATTTCTGCCCTTCACCCTTCCATCACACATCCCTTTGACCATAACCAAATCCCTCTGTCCTGTCCACAGAAACCTGGGGCTGTGCCCTCCTTCTCCCATCTTGCAGGTGATCAACTGCAATAGTCTGTGTCTGCTGCAGAACTCCTGGAACAGAATTGCCTATGGGCAGAGGATGGCATGAGCCATGGGACAGTTACTTGCACACAGGCCATGCTGATGCTGTTTAAATTCTCAGCTACAGAAGCTCACTCTGTGTGTCAGGAAAACACCCTCCACCCCCGGCTGGGAGCTGTCCCCGTGCTGTGTGGCATCCTGGAGGTGTCACAATTTGGGACCTCTCTGTCCTGGTACTGGTATGGTGGGAAATGATTAGTGCAACCCCTTGGTGCAGGTGACTCACAGAAAGGGACTGGCAGAACTCAACTAGTCCTGGGGTGCCCGGGAAAGGGCATCGCTGTGCTTGTGCCGCTCCTGCGGGTGTTTTCTAACTTGTTCTTCAACATTCCCGTTGGTAGTTTCGGTGACCTCCATAGGCTGCGTGCGCGGAAGCGCTGGAGATATCCCGAGGGGGGACAGCGATATGTGCGGGCACTCGTACACAGAGCAGCCTTCGCAAAGCAGCATCCTCCGGCTTCGCAGTCTGGCGAGGGGAGAATTCCTGTGGGAGCCCGACACATCAGCGGCTCCCAGCGGGGTGGGGCGGGGGTCCCAAGGCTGTCCCAAGGCGGGCGCTCCCCCGCGCCCCGCCGCCGGGATTCCCGCTCCGTGCGCTGATGGCTCCCGGGAGCCGCAGCTCACCTGACCGCCACACGGGTGTGCT
>VXAY01003448.1:87429-105704 GCA_013399855.1 Oxyruncus cristatus
TCCTTTTTTCCTTTCTATTGAGGCTCAGGAAGGCAGTGAATGCCCTGCTGCCCACTCGGGGCTGCCCTGCCCAGAGACTCCAGGCTACCCTCTTCCTCCTTGGGCTCCTTGAATCTGTCTCTTTTCTGTTTCATCCTTTAAGGTTTGGGGACTGTGGGCTCCTGGAGGTCTGTGTCCCTCAGGTTGCTCTTGCTGACATTTCCCTTAAGCCTTCAGAAGCTGTGGTTTGCCACCACTCTCCCTCAGTGCTTCTGGTTCAGCAGAGTGGTGCACAGGCTTTGTCTCCTTCCCTGCACTGAGTACAGCCTGGTAGGCTGTGAGGGACCAGGTACTGAGTTCTTTGGCAAGCTCCATATCCAAGACATCTGTCCACTGTTTAAACTGCAGCTAGTGCAGTTTAAACTGTAATGACTATGGGTTCCACCTCCATTTTTAAGTCTTGGGCAAGTTTCTTGGTTCCCTCAATCTGAGAAGACAGGGCTGGCTACACTGGTAGCTGTAGTGATAGCCTTTCTGGTGTGGGAGAGAGGTAAGGTTGTGTTTCTTAGTCTTCAGTTCTCCAAATATTTCACCCAACAGGGGTTCAGGATTTTATCATTCACTAGTTGGGCAGAGGCCCAAATCTTACCTAAGAGAGTGCCTACCTAAGAGACTGTGCACTAAAGCACATGTCAAGGGGTGTGTGCTCATTATCTGCAGAGGAACATTATTCCTTCCTCTTGCTTCATCTCATCTCCCCACACTGATACCTCTGTGCTGGATATTGAAACACTTCTTATGATTATATTTTCATGCTAGCTGGATGCTGCCCTGTATCCACTACTCAGTATGCTAGCTGTGGGTGGAGAGAGAACTCATGTCCCTAACTATAGACCACGGGCTCTTTAATGACATTGCTGTTCTGAGCAGTCTGCTTTAGACAGGCTTTAGAGAAGCTGTGCTAATCCCAAACTATGCAGGAAAGAGATAGAACACAGCCTGGGCAAGACAAGTGTTGTGACTCTAGGAGGAGGCTCAGAGACAGGAATATAATGTAGCTTCCAGTCCTTCACCTCATGTTTGGAGGCAGTTCCCTGCCAGCCCAAGATATAGTGGAGCTTTGAACCTAAGTTTTCTGAACCTGAGATTGCACACTTCAAAAGACAGGGGTATGACTATTGGAAACAACTTCGGTGTTCCTTGATGTGCATAAAAATAGTGGTGCTGGAGGGTTTGCGTGGAGCAAGATGTGAGTCTCTTCTGACAACAAGCTTCCTCAGCAGCTTCCAGCTAGATGGAAATAGAACCAAGCTGGAGTGTGTATGTGGAGCAAGATATGACTCTCTTCTGACAATAAACGCCCTCAGAAACTTTTGGCTAGATGGGAATCAAACCAAGCAAAGAGCAACCTCGTGATGCAAAGGGTGACCTCATGCAATGTGGTGGAAGAACTCCAACTTCCATCCTTCCTTATCAGAGCTGGCCGCCTAGGGTTTCCTAAGAACTAAACACAGCATCTGGTGCCTGTGGATCTGAACATGTTGCAGAGTTTATTAAACTCGTAAGGGACCTCGCAAGGACTAGTTTACACCACTCCCCTCCTGCTTAGACTGTTCACATCTTACTTAATTCTTGTTCTGCCCTGCTACTCCACCATTCCATCTCCCCAGCAAGTGAGTAGGTCTAGGAGAGGGAATATCATATTCTTATCTCATAATGCAACTTAAAGGATGTTCATATGAAAAGAAAATTATTAAATAATCTTCCTCCCTCCTCAACTGAATATCAGGAGTTAGAAGGGTACAGACACTTTTTCAAAGAGTTAGAAGCCATGCTGAACTGTAATAGCTGCAGTGAAGATAAATAAGCCTTCTTCATCACCTCTTCGACAGACAAGGTTAAATGGAAGCAAGGGATTACCAGAATGAGATTTAGTCTTTTCTCATTATTTAGTGTCAAACACACCAGTAACAGCATTGTAATACAAATGTTGTGAGACTTTTGCACTTTCCCGAAAGGGAGGGGTCATCATAGTAAGAGAGCAACAGCTAGGCAGGAGAAGGATGAAAAGGCCAGTAGGTTGTGTGAGAATACGACCCGAGCTTTCTGCGGGAAAAAGGAGACCTGAGCAGGGGACGGTCATTTGATAGGTGGATCCAAGAGGTTTGGATCCTTTTTTTGGGTTGCTCTTGCTGAGTGATGGTTGTGTGACTGATGTGTTGGCTGGTGCTGATCCAAGCGTCTGGTGAAAATGAAAATGAAAGCTGAGGTTTGGCCATCTCCCTTTTTTCTTTCCCTTTTGCTGTAGACATTGTTCGCAGTGACATTGCCCTGGATAAGCAGAAAGGCTGTAAGATCGCCCAGCATCCTGACATAATGTTGGAGCTACAGAGGGAAAAGGCAGCTCAGATGCACTTGGTTTTGTTAAAGGAGCAGTTTTCAAACACATACAGCAACCTCACACTAACAGGTAAGGCTGCAAGACCAGCTCTGGAGCTAGAAGCTGGGCCTAGTTCTTGCTAACTCACAGGTGTGTTAAAACCCTCCGGTTCTTCACCTCTGTATGAATCAGCATCTCTCTGACTGCTTCTGTTTCCTACCAAGATTACTGGGTATTGGGAGGGAAAGGACCTACAGGAACTGGAGGTGGACTCATAAGGCCTCTGCAGCTGGCACCTATGCAGACACTCCAGATTTGGTGCCCCTGAACAGAACATTTTCTACAGTCTGACCTAAGCAGAATACCACAGCATTGAAGTGCTGGAGAAATCTCCCTGCTAACTGTTCACGTTGATGGGTCTGCAGCAATTACTAAATTTGGAGTCCTTCAAGCTGCAGCTGATTTTTTTTTCTTTCCAGAGCATGCACTTTGTGTGAACCCAGTAAATATTAAAGAGCAAATATAAAGGGATAATGGCCTAGACAGAGATGAGAGGATACTCTTTTTCTGGCAACTGTTTGTATTATCCAGAGAACAGAATCTCAAAGGATGGAGGAGACTGCCACATTTTGGATACACATTTAATGGTGCTTGTAAAGGACTGATGTCTTCAGGCAGTGAGTGGGCAGCAGGATGGGATCCCAGCAGCCAGCAGGGTCCCTTCATAGCTGTTCTCCTTATCACTACAGCTGGATGAGCCACAGACACTGGGAAGGAGGAAGAGACTAATAAATCAAACAAGATCCCCTTCTCTTCTTGACAGGTCCCTTTCCTGTGAAAGGCAGGCAGACATCTGATTTTTATAAGATGGAGGGGCCTGAGCTCTCCCTGGAGAGGAGATGGTGGCTCTTGTGTGCTGCTGGGCTGAGAGAGACAACCGGCTCCTGCTCAACCTCCCCCCTCTCTGCTGCCACCCCTAATTCATTGTCCAGCTCCTGCCTTGAAGCCAGCATGGGTTTGTGTCCTCTCCAGTGTATCAGTGAGCTCTGGCTCTCCTGGGGACATCAGCTGTCCTGGACCCCTTGGGGACCCCACAGAGGTGGGATGGTGATGTCAGCGCTGTCAAAGGCCTCAGCCCAGGGGGTCACTAGGCATTGGAGTGTGGCTGAATTGCATCATTCCTGAAGGCCCAGCATTTAAATGGGATCCTCAGAGCCGTTTCTCATTCTCTGTAATGTAATCCACTTGGCTGTTTATTCCCAGTACAACTGCTGGAATCAACATTGTCAGCTTTTCCCCTGACAACTTGCTTACTTTCCACTAAACAAACTTCCCTAGAGAAGTGAAGCTGCTCTCCCCTATCCTCCTTCCCTCACTGCTTCAAAAGCTCTCTGGCATTGCTCACATTTTTTACAGAACCTGCAGAGCAGAGGTGCTACCTGGTTATCAGCTTAGCTCTTAGCCTTTCCAAGTGTGTTTACAGGATAGTTCAGAAGGTTTTAGCTCTAACTCTCCAGGGGAGAGAGAACAATTTCACCAGAATATTACCCAAAGAACTATTTTAATGTCCTTTAACTCCCTTTGAATGTGAGCAGAGCAACTTCATAATTGTTATGAAGTTTAATCTTTTATTTCATAGACATAGTCTGAGAACATAGACTCTAGACAGCTAAGCATAATATTTAACTGGAACTCTACGAACTTGTGTAAATATTTCCCTTCTCTGTGATGGATCTGGTGTTTGGGGTGGGCAGAGGGGGTTGTACATCTGTAAGAAGGTCATTTCTTACCTTCAGAATTCAATCACCCAGAGTTTGCTTGAGGACTTCTTTTTGTTCTGTACAGTGGGTTTGTACAGTGCTGTATAGGGAGTCCCCAGGTCATGAGGAAAGGTGTTGGAGCAAGAATGCAGACGTAGTTCAGGGAGGGACAGTGAAGAACTGAGTTTGCAGGGATGGAGTATCCAATGAATCCCTGAGAGGAGAGTTTCCTCCTGGGGATCTGTGTCTAGGAGTCACTTCTGACCTTCAGTGTCCGACTGGAGGAATATTGAACCCTACACCACTGTGTGAGAGGGGTGAGAACTACTACTGCTAGTTCTTGCAGCACTTTAATTGTACCAAGGAAATGTAAATGGAATATCTTGCCCAAAGTCCTGTGAGAATAAAGGTGCTTTATGATGAGATAGGTACTCTCGGAGAGCTTGAGAGGCATTTTTTTCCCATGTTACTACCACTACCACTGTAGTGATTTGAACAAAAAGTCCCATTCTCTATCTTCTCCTCCTCCCACATAAGATGGTTATATGAACAACTTGAAAGACTACAGATCAGGCCTCCCACTCTGCCTACAAGTGTGGGCAAGAGATATTGCCATCGAGATTACATGCAGTATCCTCATGGCTTTAGGAATGAAAGCTCTCAAAGTACAGGGAGTGGGATTCTGCAGTCCCTGTGGCATCAGTATAAGTTGGGGGCTTTTTCAAATCTATTCACCAGTTGCACATAGTTCCTAGTGTGTTCCTTATTTCAGCAATCAGGCAGGGTTGTGTTGCACTGGGATTTAAGCTGCTCCCAGCAGCAGGTACCTCCAAGGTAAGAGCGTGTCTTGAAATGTGGGGTTTTTTTGTGCTAAGACGCAACTGAGACTGAGTGAAACCAGGCAGTCTTTCTGGCTCTCATTCCTCCAGGAACACATGTTAGACTCTGGCTTAGACCACTCCGGTTTCTCTTGTTGTGTATGAGCGCTCCTCGGCTCCTGTATGCAGGCTTTCTCTTGCATCTTGCCTCTGCTTTCTGTATGTGATCTTTCTAGGCTTACTGAGGCTTCCTCACTGACGTGAGTGATTGCCTTTGATCTGTGACAGTGCTATTTAAATGCCATAAAATATTTCGAGGTTTATTAATCTTTGCTGTTTATCCCTTCGTGCTCAGAGATAGGTATCTTGTTTCACAGATCAGCATCTCTGGTGCTCCAGGGTGAGTCTGTGGTAGAGCAGAGGGAGAGGGCACAGCATTATCTTCTCTCCTCTGGGAACTGGCTTTCTGAGCTTAGCCTGTAGTGCAATACAGGAGGAGAAAGAATCTTTCCCTAGAAACACTTCTCTCACTGGAGCAAGCAGTGATTCTTTTACGTTTTGTATCAGATGGAGTAGAAGTTGCAATCATCGCAGCAGGTTCCCCTCCTTTGCAGCCCTCAGGAGAAATGTTCAGGTGACAGGAAGGCCATTTTGGAGCCCTGGAACTGAGGGGTGAATGCACAGCATTGGGCTGGCAGCAGGTGAGGTGCGAGGAACTGCCTGGGGCAGTAGAGACACATCACGCATGCAGGTTTCAGGGAGTAAGCTTGTGGGAAGTGAGGCAGCAGCAGGCAAAGCTTTGATAGATTAAATATGAATTCCTCCATCTGTGGTGCCAGTTTGGGCTGGGGTAGTGTATTGTATTTGTACTTTAAGAGACTGGATATCCACGGGTTTCTGCACTATTATTAAGTAGAGCCTGTTAAGTCCATGGAAGAGGGGGATTGTTCAGGTCAATAATCATATGTGAAAAACTGTCCCCTCCTGTGTTTACATGAAGTGTTAAGTGTAACTGAGCTTCCCAAGAAACAAGTACAGACTATAAATTTCCCTCTGAGAGTTCCCATCCAGAGGAAACAAAATAGTGCCCCACTTTTCATTCTGAACTATGGAGAAACATCTCTTTCTGCTCTACCTTCTGCCTGAAGCTGTAACTCAGATTACTTCACTGCATCAAGAGAATAATGATGACAGCTCTCCAGCCTGTCCTACCACACCATGTCTGTGCTGAAAAGGAGAGCTCAGCTCAGGAGACCACAGGGTGTGTGGTGGGAGCCCTCCATCCTGTGGTATCATACTACACAGCCTTTAAAAGCAGCTGTTAAGAGGGCAGACCCTCCCATCAGGGCACATAATGCTCCACTGTGGACCCACCCTGCTAAAGGTGTTACCAGAGTGTCTCTTCCAACTGCACTGAAAGAGACTTGAAGGGATTAAACTCAGGTAGCAACTGCTAGGAACAGAGCTGAGAGCTGCCAAAGAGAGGATTTCACTGTCTGCGTCCAACACTCCAATCAGGTGTTTTACACTGTTTTACAGTACCCTGTTAAAGTAATTACGTAGCTTAAGCTCTGCCACAACAGCAGTTGTGAGATCTGTGTGAGGTTTTTCTTTGAAAAAAGTCTACTTTTGGAGACGTAAGCAGCCAGGCAGAGTCCCTCTTTGTCCAAGGTAAGTGGTATGGGGACGTGAGGTGATGGTGACAAAGTGTGCACACCAGCTTCTCACCAGTGGGATGTGTGATGATACTATGAGTGGAACAAAGCAGAGTGTTGGCGAGCAGAGCATGTGTGTGGCTACTGCGGAAAACTTACATGAGGGAGGCACAGAGCAAAGATGAGGGCAGTGTGTCCGTATGAAGAGCTTTTAAGCGAGACACTGTCCCACAGAAATATGTTTTTTGCAACTCCCTGAAGGCAGCAAGAGCCAGAGGTGTGCTTGTTCTTTGGCAGGGAATCAGACGGCTCAGGTTGAGCACCTGTGACATGTGTGTTTCCTGCACTTGTGAACCTCCCCTGGTGGTTTTGTGATTCCTGCTGAATGCTGTGGCTTTGGGAGATGGTGGTCCTGGAGTAGGACATGTCCGTAGTGTCTGGGACTTGTCCTGTTGAGCAGTCGGTCTGGAGAGGACCATGGCTCAGAGGTGCCCTTGCAAGACAGTCTGCAGGGAGCGGGGCATGGGACTGGGTGTGTTTTTGGTGCCTTTGCTGCCGGGCAGCAAGGCCACTATGGTTAATTTTGCTGGAGTTTTCCCCAGATGGGTTTTATCCCCAGGTACAGCTAACTCCATGCGGCTGGTGCGGGGCCACCTTGTGAGGGGTTACCTGAGAGGGCAGTTGCAGAGATAAGTACAGCTTCCTTGCCTTTTTGGCAGCTTGTTTGGGATCAGCAACCTAAATGTCCTGTGGTCTGCACAGCAGTCCTATGTATCATAGCGGTTCTACTGCACCAGGGTGGTCTGCACTGCACTTGGGCTCAAGCTTTTCTTCAAGGAGAATGATCCCCAGGGCTGCGTAACAGGCCTGAGAGTGTCTTTTGGATCAAGCTCTCTGCCCTTCTGTCCATCACAGTCCCTATAAGCTACACACATTATTCACAGCATTGTACAAAATAGATCTGAAAAGGACCTCAAGAGGGCATCTTCTAGCCTTTTCTGTGACAAATCCGTACCTGGTATCCGCTTGGGGAAAGGTGTGTAAAGAGAGGCAATATCCTTTGTGTGACCAGCTAGTACAGTTGGAAAATTAGTCAAACTCTGGGGGGCTTGAAATCTTGGTTGGGGCTGAAGAAGAAAAAGTAGCATTCAAAGCTAAAAACACAGTGAAAACCATTTCCCTGAGCTTGTCTCCTTGATTAGCACAACTGGGATACTGGTGGAGAAGTCTTGTCAGAAAGGAGAAGACAATAATGTCTTCAGCTCCAATGGGAAAGAGGGGCAGAGAACTGCTGCAGAACACTGGAGGCTTTCCTGGAAGGAGGGTGACAGGAAAATTGTAACGTCATTAAAACAGTATCTGTACTGAGCCCACAGTAAGTGACGAGCAGAGGTGCCAGCCTTTTGAGGATGGTTTGCAGGTGTCTTCTGAGACCTTGGGATCAGAACCTATGGTGCTGGGAAAAATAAATCATGGTAAACAATCTCTTGTAACTGAGTGTTTTTGTGCCATTATCAGTTGTTTATATGAGATCATTCTGAAACAAAGTGACTGTTTGTTTTTACTGCACAGCCTTCTGAGGGTGTTTGGTGCACAGCTGAAATATATGGTGCTCCTGAATATGCCTCTGTAAAGCCAGCAGGCTCTCTGGGCTCAGCAGCCGGGCAGCAGCTTTGCCCAGGCTGTGGGGATATCACTGATGACCGATTCAGATGATGTGGCTTTATCCTTGTTTTAAAACCTTTTGTGATGACAGTGATGTGCCCTCCCTCAGCAGTCTGTTCTAGGGCATAATTAGCTATATCACTGTGGAGTTGGTATTTTTAAAACCTCTTCCTTCAGTTTAAGCCCATGATGGCATGTCCTCCTCCCATGGACATGGAGAACAGCTTACAGCACTCCTTTTCTCTTTGCAGAAATCTTTTACATATTTGAGGCTTGTTATCATGTTTCCCTGAAGACTTTTGCTCTCTACACTGAACAACTGCTTTTCATTTGCTCTTTTCTCATGTCCATTTTATTTTCAATTTGAGTGACACATGCGTGGTTGATTCTGCCTCTTGAGGTCCCTTTCAGCCCTCTTTACAATTTTTTTGTGGTTCTGTGTTTTGTTGGGGTCCCTTGGGCTCTCTCCAGTGGGTCTGGGATGCTTTTGAAGCACATTGCCTTGAAATGAGACCAGTATTGTAGCCGAGGCCTTTCTTGACTGAGAAAAGCAGTGGGGTTATTTAGTGTACCCTGTGCGTGACACTCTTGTCTGTATAATCATGGAATTTTTGCTACAATATTACTTGTTCATGCCTGCAATTTTGTGTACTATTTCCCAACCAGCTGTGCATTCCCCACATGGAATTTCATGTAGTCTCTATTTTTGTAATTTTCTAATTAAAATGTTACTCAAAACTGGAGGTAAAATCTTGAGAAAGGAGAGGTGTACAACATCTGTTGCCTGTGTCTCACATATGAGACCCTTTTGCACTATCAAAGAGAAGGCAGGTTGCCTTCACATGGCAGGGCTATTGCATCCAGCCCTTTCTTGCAGATGGATTGTTTGATGATTCGTTTCAAAATTTTTCCAGGAATTGAAGTTATGTTGGCTGGCCTGCAATTTCCTTGATTTTTCAACCTGTTAAATACAGCCAGTATATTTGCCCTTTTCCGGTCTTTTGAAACCTCATTTGTCTTCCAGAAATTCCCGTAGATAGTTGCTGAAGGACCTCAGCCTATTTGAAAACGTCAAACTTCCCGTAATTTTCATTCTGCTCAGGTGCTACCAGACATACTTTTACTCTGCTGCTTTTAATTACATTAACTTTGTGCTCTTATAATTTTATTCTTTTTTAAATGAAGTTTGAACCAACAAAAGCATTACACATTTCTGTTTTAACTCTGTGAGTTGACTATTGTGAAATTCTGTCCCAATTTATTCCTCTTTGCTTCCTGAGACAGCTGTGAGCCAAACCCTTGGGATCCCCTGCCTTCTCTTACCCTAATTAGTAGTTTTACAACTCGTTTTGTGCTGACAACATGTGTGTGTGTGAGAGAGGTCATGAAGGTGAATCTCTTTTTCAGGTGACACCCTCTATAGTCTGTTAAGCCACACTTTGGCTTTCTCATTATCTGATTACGTTATTGCTTTTGTAACTGTGGGAAATATGGCTTCTTGTGACGTGTTCAGAATTTATTAAATTCAGTTTGCTGTGCAATTTAAATAGTCTCACAAGAGAAGATATTTTATAAATTTTGCATTTTAAAATTAGCAGTTTTACGTACATTATAATATGTAAGGTCATTACCAGAACCAGTCAGTGCTGGGTGCTGTGTAGAGAATAAAGAAAACACATAAACCTAACAGAAAACAGATTTTTGGTGGAAGGGGGGAGGGCTTACACGCACTAACAGCTTTGGAAGGGCTTGTGGTGTGTTCAGTGTCATAAACCAATCTATTAACCTTTTCTCGTTGCTCAGGAGGTGCTGAACTCTTTGGTCTGCCTCTTCCCACCGATGTAGTTATCAAATGTCTCCTTGTTACCGCTGGCAATCCCTGCTGTGAGCAGTTTCTGTGGATCACTCGGCTCTTTCGCTCTGTCACTCTCTCCTGGTGCTGTTCCTTTGTGCTCATCCATATTAGCCTGATGGAGTTGCCATTTCTCCTTTGCATGCTGTGAGCCATGGGGAAGTCTTCGATCTACCCTTATCGTACCCCCACGCTAAGATAATTTACATCTGTTCCCTTATCTTGCTGCATGTTTACAAAACACCATCTTTCCTGAACTCCCTTTCCATTTGGCGCAAAATCTTACTTGCCAACGCTCTCAGATTACCAAAGCCTCTTCTTACAAAGCACTACTTTTACTCTGCCACTATTTCCCATTCTTTTCCAAACAAGTACTTAACACTCATTTCAGGCTTCCTCACCTGCGATACTTTCTACCTGCATGGCTTTTCCCAGTTTTTCCTCTGTTGATAAGAATCAAACTTTGAGGAGCCTCCTTCCTAGTTTTGTTCCTCTCTTCTTTTACAATTTTTTTTGTTGGTGCATTCCAGGAACTTGATGCAAGGCTGTTTCTGATGTCTTCCTTTCCCAGCAAATGTGTGGGCAGTTAAAGGTCCCTAATTACCAGCAGGTTCTGTGTTTCAGATGCTCCCAATAAGCCTGTGCTTCTGATCTCCCTGATTTTGTAGCCTAAAGCAGACCCCCAGTGTGCCAGTGTCTGGGCTCCTTCCAGTCTTACGTTACACAGTGGTTTTTATACCTGTCTTTTGTACTATTGAGTTTCACTCCCTGCTTTTATGCTGGGCTCCCAAGATCATCCAGACCTCCTTGTGTGATGTTTCTCATCCTTCGCTGTGCTGATGATGCTTTTCCTCTTTGTCAGCACTGTGCATAGCTCTGACTTTCAACCCCTGGATCTTTCTTTGCCTCTTTCCACAAGGTTAAAAACCCCTTTTCCTCCCACATTAATTTAACGCCTTACTGCTGTAAATCGGCAGTCAAATCTTGTGGATTTTTCTCTTTCTTAAGCTGAATAGATGTGGCTCCTTAAGCTTCAGTTTGCCAAAGTCCTGTCGTACCTCCTCCTCTGACTGTGGCAATGCAGGACAGACTTTTCCATCCCGGAGATACAAGCCCTATATTGTTTTCCCGTACGTGTACTATCTTGTGCTTGGCTGAATTAAAGCACGCTTCACTGGATGGTGGCCATTTAGCCATACAAATCGGATCACAGGGTAAATGAAGGCTGTTTTGTTCTTTACTTGCTAACCTTCATTTGTGCTATCTGCAAGCTGCCTCCAAGTATCTTGTATTTATCTAAATGATTGGTAAAAACACTGCATCCTGTGGGATGGGAAGCAGGGAACGGATAAGTTTTTGTCTCATCAGCCACTTGTATCTATCTGCTTATGCCAAATTATTTCTATTAATGCAAGTTCTTAAATCAAGCTGTAACATCAGTTAGAGAGGACTTGATTCTGTACAACACATGTTGGCTGGTAATTAGCTGAGACATGAATATAATGAATTATTGGTAGATTCTCATATTGGCTTTTAATTACTCTGTGAAGTTCTGCTGTCAGCATGACTGGCTGTCAGTCCGTAAGGTCAGTGAGTCCTGCTGAAGCGCCAACATGGGGTTACGGCTCACCTACCCTTCTAGAATTACTTGGCATTCCAAGATTTATTAAAAATTAGCATTAGCAGGTCAGAGATCTCCTTAGCACACTTGGAGGTGCAAATTATCCAGGGTGGGTGATTTAACAGTGTTTATCTAAAGCAGATGTTATCTAATACATCTCTTGGTCGTTAGTAAATGGTGATGTATATGATCGTCTCATGATGAGTTCATCATCTTTTTTTTCCCTCAATATAGAGCACATGTATTTATATTTTGGTAGTTATATTGGTAATTTTACCAAGTGCACAAAATAATGCATCTGTATCTTTTTTTCACATTTCCCTTCTTTCCTCTATATTTAAATATCCACTCACTCTTAACTCATAAAGGCATGAATTTTTCCATCATGTTTTAAAATACTTTATTAATTTTCTATACTTCATAATTTGCAGCTGGTTGCTATTTCTTTGGCTTTACAATCAAGGCTTATATTGTCTTCTATTATCTCTGTCTATACCACTGCGTAAGGATGGATTTCCTGCCAAAATTCCCTTTCAGCATGGTGGTGGAATATGCTGATTCTGGCCACCTAAACCACCTCAAAACAGTGCAAAAAAACCTGACGAAAAGCCCCTTTGAATATTCATTTGGATTCTTTTGTCCAGATTTTTTCTTTAACACTTAGATTTTTTTTTCCAGCCTGGACATGTTGAAGCACCTTGGGTATGTATTTTTGACAGGGATTATGGTCCCACTAGCTTTTCTCAAATACAGGCTTGAAGAAGGTAGCTGCCAATGTGGACAGAGCAGGAAACTCTGTGTCTGGTGAGTTTTCAGCATTTTTAAAAACTATCCCAGCAAATTGTGACATAGCAACAAATTTTGCTGCAGTTGGAGGAGTATTACTTCAGCACCCCAGCCACCATCCCTATGTGCTTGCTCCCTGTGAAAAACAACAGGAGCGGTTGTTTACGTGCAGCCAGCGATCGGGGATGTGTGACTGTTGTGTGCAGGACACGCCTGACAGAGCCATGCTATGTGGCTGGGCTAACTCATGGAAAAAACAGAGAGGAGAGGGGAAAGGCGCGGATGGTAAGCCTGGCTTGGCGGGGAGTGGCGGGGATAATCTCTGTGGCTGGACCCTGGCTCCTGCCCCACGCTGCTCGTTGGGGGCACTGCCTGCTGGTGGGAACGCGGTTTGGTTCCCAAGGCTTGTTCTCCAGTTGCTTGCTCTAACCCTTTTTCCATCTGTCCGTTCATTCATTATTTACCGCTTTCTCTTGCTCTTTTCTTCATTAGCTGTTCCCAATGCTCCTGGCTCAGGAAAGGGATGTCTTACAGGGAACGCAAGGGCAGCGACAAATGTGGTTGTACTGCTCCTCTGACAGCCCTCTTTGTTGCGGGGACAGGACCGTGTGGCATGCACAGTTAATTAAACTATAACTTTTTTTCCAAGCTGAGAAAAGGGTCAAAATCCTGGAAATAAGAGGTTCTTGGAGTCCCCCATGCAGTCCATGCTCTGCTTTTCAGAGGCTCACACTGGGGATGGATACACAGGGATGGGAGAGTAATGTGAGAGCCTGTGGATTTGCATGCTTTGTGCAACTAAAAGTGGTGGGGGAAAAGTGAGGTTACAAGGTGTTCAAAAGAAA
The DNA here is from genome assembly GCA_013399855.1 of Oxyruncus cristatus. Lineage (NCBI taxonomy): Eukaryota > Metazoa > Chordata > Aves > Passeriformes > Cotingidae > Oxyruncus > Oxyruncus cristatus. The sequence goes on from VXAY01003448.1 coordinate 100,791, forward strand.
TTTTGGATCTCTCTTTACTTCATTAAGTTTTATATTGGGTTGCTGTGCCAAGAGACACAAATCATTGACTTTCTTAAAGAAATTAAAACCTCCATGAGTTTAATTTTTTTTCTCTGATGAAAAGGTGGCAAAAGCAAAGGTTTTGTAGGAGAAACTGAAACCAGTTCAAATATAATTCTATTAACTAATTAGGGGAACTCTGGAAATGGGACTGAGACTAGCAGGCCTTTTTTTCTTCTTTTTGCTGGGGCACTCCAAGAATTGGATCACCTGGGGAAAGCATGTTTAAGAAATACCAGATGGTCTCTGCGATGCTCCAGCTGTGGACAATCACTCCCAGCCAGGCAATCTGCCTTGCTGTCGAAGCCCTCTAAAACTGTGCTGCCCATTTGTCATGCTTCTCCAATTGCAGCGCTCTGGATAGCTTCTTTTTTCCTTGTCTGGCTCTTCCTTTCCAGTTTTTATCACCCACCCCCTCCATGAGCTAATGTAGTAACATCCCTTCATTGGCTATAAATCCATTGAAGAGCCATATATAAAATATTACTTTGTTAAGGAAGATTGGGAAACATCTGTTTTTTACCCATAAGAGTCAGTCTCTACTTGTCTCCTATGACGATGTGACTATTTATATATTTGTTAAGAAAAAGAAGGAAAGAAAATGGGAATCCTAGAAAAAAAATTAGTGGAGCCTCTAAATGGAGGAAACTGATGCAGCTCTGGGATTTGTTTGGAGGCTTTTTGGGAGGGTGGGGGGCACAGGCCAAGAAATTGCTTAGATGTCTGACAAAGTAACAGTCACACCAACTGCAAAAGGTCCTTCTGGAAATCCTTTGATGTTGTATAACAGTTCCTAGGTGCTTCCTAGCACAGGAAAGCTGTGGGTCTAAACCACTGTGTATTATCTACCACACAGAACAAAAACCTGGGAACAGTGACAGTCCTTGGATCAGTAGCAGCCTGTAGCCATAGGGGTGTACACACATAGCAACAAAAGCGTGTACCTACGGAGGCTTTGCCTTTAGGTGGATGTGCACCTAAATTTATGCACCTAATTTAGGTGGCTATGCCACCAGGGCTTGCTATCTGAGCCTACTGGCATGAACAGCCTCTCTCCCAACCTGCTCATCTCTAGTGCCTTGCAGAGCTGTCTGCTTTTCCTCACACTTATGGAACTTGTCCAGCAAGCAGAGAGAGACACAGGTTAAGGGCATCGGTACCTGTGAGTGCTTGTGTGGGGAGGACTGGCTCTGCATTCCCCAAGGTGGCAGAGGTGCAAGAGTAGGGTGTATTGTGCCTGCCATGAGGAGAGAGCTTGGGGGCATATGGGGCCTTGGACTGGTGAAGAAAGGCTGTCCCAAGCAGCCAGGTGGGCTTGGGACACTTTGTTCATGCTGCTAGGGTAAGTCGCGGAGTGAGATGCTCTATCAGAGGTTGCAAGGAACAAGTCTGTGGGGAAAGTGCTTGGGAGCAAACAAGGGAGAATGCTGCTTTGGGTGAGCTGGGTGGGCAGGGAGGTTGCATCTCTGGAAGGCTGCCCATGGTGCTGGGTACTATGCCTGCCAGGCAGCCACACTGCCAGTCTCTGAGCCACTCAGCAGGTGAATATGGAAGAAGGAAAAAGGGACTTTGGTGTTTGCGGATGGTGGCAGGATTTGCCAGGTGGCCCAAGCCACAGTTGCTTTCTGTGCCTTGCAAGGGTGATAGATAGAAACAAAGTGCTAGAGCTGCTATTGATAGATGGTGCTCCACAGACAATCATAGGATGGTTTGGGTTGGAAAAAACATCTAGTTCCAGTCCCCCTGCCATGGGCAGGGACGTCTTCCACTAGACCAGGTCACGCAAGTCTCACAAGTCTCTTTTCCTGGCTGGGTTCTGTGCACTCAGCCTGCCCCGTTGCTGCACAAACATGAGATTCTGCTCTCCACTCTTCATTCCTCAGTGTAATGGATTGCAGTGCTGGTTTGGATCCAGTTCACCCATCTGAGGTGGGGAACACCCTGGAGGAGACCTCTTTCTTCCCTCTACCAGCCAGCCTTGCACATCCTGCATAACCTCCGTAGTGGATGGCTGCCTGCTCTTCTCAGCCTGGCCAACACCAAACTCCATGTGTGTCCCCCCTACTGAGCCCACTCACGCCTTTCTGCAGGGCTGTGGTTGACAGCTGTGTCTTCCCCGTGGCCTCATAATATGCTCCTGCTGCTCCTTCTCTCCTTCTCCCACACACTGGCCGCTGTGCCGCTGGTCCCCTCCCACCACACTGGAGTTCAGCCTGTTCTGATGGTTATCTGCCCTCACTGCAGCCTTGTGCCCTTCTGCTTGGCTTTTGCAGCTTTTCCTCTTCCAAGATCCTTCTCATTCTCCCTCCCATGGTGCTGATCAGACCTTGATCCCCCTTTTCTTCCCTCTGCTCACTTTACTGCCCAGTTGTTGTTGAGCTATGCTCCAGCCCCCCTGGGCACTGGTAAAACCTCCCAAAACCCCACACAACAGCCACCTCCAACTAGTGAAGCACCCTTGTGACAGTAGTGACAAGTAGAAGGTTATTTTTAAATGGCAAGATATTAAATAGACATAGCTGCTCTAACAGCTGCTGTATCTTTGTCCTCTCTGTGCCAAAGCTTCTGGTTCTCTTGCGTGGTGTGTCAGGGCACTGCTCTCAAATCTGCTGCTTGGCTTTGGCAGATTTTAGCCCTCTACAGCTCTGAGCTTGGAAGTGAAACGTAATACTTTTCTAGGTGAACTAATACTCATGTATAAATTTGCAATTTATAGGAGTAAAGAGTAAAGGTTAAATTTGAGGTGGAAGCAGATAAATAAAACAGAATTTGGGATGTTGCAAATAGCTGGGTGGGCATGAACCACATGGGCAGAGCAGCAGCTGGGAGGACAGGCACACCCAGAGCCCTCTAAGGATCAGTGGGAAGCTCTGACATTGGAAAAGGTATTGGGAAGCAGTGTTGGATACTACGTTCAATTCTCATGCCCATTTTAGCAAAAAATGCTATGTGGTTGGGAAAGATTCAGAAAAGAGCAGTAAATGTGACCAAATCCTGGAAATATGGAGCTATAGACAAGATTTAAGTCAGATACATCTACTTAAGGAAAATTAAAAAATAACTTAATCATAACGTGCAAGTACCAACAAGGGGAAGAAAAATTTCAGAGGAGTTATCCTGAAACACTAGTGAAGAAAGGCACAAAGAGAAGCTATGATTTAGTGCTAAATGCAGGACAGTCTTGTGGTAATAATGTGCAGATTTCTGATGCTGAGAATAAAAGTTGGAATGTTTCTACCTGGGTATGAGGTGAATTATTAGCAGCCAGTGTCATCCTGCTGAATCTGTTTCAGACAGTAATTGTGCTTTTTATGTAGTAATTGCTATGTTAGATTCTCTAACCTGTCTCAAGCAGGAAACAAAACTATGTTGTATTAATGGTCCTCTCTATACTTACAACCTGTATAAACGTGCAACGTGAGTGTTGTCCCTCCTAGAGAACAGGTGATGGCAGGAATTAAATGCTCTTGAAACCAAACTGAATTTGTTACCCTTTGCTAGTAACTTGGCTAAAGGGACCTCTCACTCAGCTGGAAGCAAAGCTGAGCTTGGACTATGGGTTCTGGTTCTCTTCTGGTTAAAAAAAGCTGATGAATTTAGCCCCTTCCTATGCCAGTACCTACATGGCCTTGATGTGACATCCATTGGTATGACAAGAAAAACTGAGTTTGGGTCAGGGTTTTTTGACCAGAGGTGGCTGAATTTAGGAAAGTTTAGCTACATCTCCTTGCCATAACCACCCCAAGGGAGAAGCTGATGTGCTGACCAGAACGGCGGGGCTGTCTTTGCTCCCTGCCACCAAATCCTTCCCTGAAATAAGATCCAGAGACCAACCATCTGAAATGTGAGTTTTTCCCCAGGAGGAACCTGTGTTTGATACAGAAGTCTTTATTTTCCGGCTTTATTTTAAAGCTTTTTCCTTCCCCCCCAAAAAAGAAGTTTTAACAGGTATTTAATTGAATAACTTGACTTCTGAACTTGGGTGTCCAAAACTTCATTTATGATCTTGCTGCATATAAATTCCCAGATACAGGGTTTTGACACAGAAATAGTCTTCCTTTGATAGAATGTTACAAATTCCAGTTTCAAAAATTATCCTCTTGAGCCACCTCTGTGGTGTTTGGCATCATGACAAGTAATTAGTCAATCCTGAAATAGTCATCAAGCAGAGAAACAGCTTATTTTATATACTGTTTCTTAGAGAGTTAAATATTTCCACATATTCAGGCTCTGATTGGAGTCTTGGATCCTCTCCAAATGTTCAACCTGTAAAGATATTTGAGAACACCAGGACTTAGGCCCTTTCCAAAAAATGATAGATTTCACTTGAATTTTCACAAATGGAAAACCACAACTCCCCATAGCTGCAAAGAAGCAGCTGTCATACCAGGTATGGAGTATGAGAAAACACTTTCTAAAAGCTTCAGGGACTTCCCATTATCTGGAAGTTTTTAGTGCTCTTAGAATCTGTGAAGAAAACAGCAGGTTTTTTTTCTGCACAGAGTTGCTTCAGATAATCGGCTGCACCTGTTTGGAAGCGGCGCTTCACGTTGTTCCCTTACACAGACCCTTGCACGTGTTTCTGCTAATTTTTCCTAGAAGCCCAAGTGTCAACAAATTGGAGCCCAGCATTGCAGCTCTGTGCAAAATCCCAAATTGGTGGTTTTGAGCACTTTGCCAGGCAAAGTCTGTGATCTAAGTGACTGAATTACTCTTTGGAGTTTTGAAGTTGAAATCCTGGGGTGTGGGGATGCAGGCAAAAAACTACTTAAGAAATCAACAGCGCCAAGTCAACAGCTTCAAACCTAAAGTTCTGCTTTTTGTTGTTGTTTCTGCTCTACTCTTAAAAAAAAA
>VXAY01003448.1:105732-219401 GCA_013399855.1 Oxyruncus cristatus
GGCAATTTTCCAAATTGGTAACGGGCTTCATTTGGGGAGGGTTAATTTTTGGGTGCTATTCAGTGCAGACATGCGTGATGAGAATTTGGGAAATGAGGAGTTAAGTCATGATGATGTAAACCATTGTTTTGCATTTAAAATAATAGCACTTGGATAATTCTGAAGTTGGGGCTTCTGCTTTTATAGGCTGAGAGGTTGCCAAAACATGTGTGTGTTGCTCTGAATTGGTAAATGATTCCTATTTATAGGACAGGTGTCTTCTGATGTCCAGAGTTCAGTCTGTTCTGTAATCCCAGATCCTGTTTCTGATCTATGTTTAATAACGTGTGACAGAAGACGATAGGAACCTTGCAGACCAAATGAGGCTTGGAATGTTTTGAGTTTAGCTCTGCCCGGCTCTGTCTGCTTGTAAGGCAGGGTATCTTTTCATCAGGGTCTCGCCCTTTTAAAATTCATTTTTGGACTTTTCTTTCTGAAACACACAGATTTCTGTCTCATCTACGTGCAGCCCAAAGGCTGCTGAATATGCCAGCCTCCTTCCTTTGCACTGACTCATACGGAAAATACTTTCTTACATATTTTCAACACAGCTTTTCTAACGCAGGAACCACAGTGAGGCAGGACCATAGGGCGGGATGTGGTAGCAGGAGCAGCATAAAGGTGTAGGTGACAGCAGTTGTGCAATTAAACTGTTGTGTTTTCACCAACACCTAAATTAAACTTCCCTTCACAGCTCTTGGTTTGGGCTATGCAGTACCGACAGAAAAAGGCAGTTAGTTATGCGACTGTCAGAATTACTCTTTTCCATTATCTTGCAAACTGCTCGTGGAAACGAATCATAGAATCATAGAATGGTTTGGGCTGAAAGAGACCTTTTAAAGGTCATCTTGTCTAACCAATCTGCCATGGGCAGGGACACCTTCCACTAGACCAGATTGCTTAGAGCCCCATCCAACTTGGCCCTGAACACTTCCAGGGATGGGGCATCCACTGGCTCTCTGAGTAAATAAACTGTGCCAGCGCCTCAGCACCCTCATTGAATGTAAATGCAGATAGACCCAGATATCATGTTGTTGATGCTTGTGCTCTGGTCATTATACTGCATTTGGAAAATAATTGCTTTAAAAAAAATTATTTAAAAATATGACCAAGCTCTTCTTCTACAGAAGAGTGCAGACCTTGGAGCTGAAGGTTCCAAAGAAACACAGGCTGTTGAGAGAAGGGTCAGAAATGCAGGTCGATGGGCAGGGAATCTCTTGAGATGTCTAATTTAAGGAAAGAGGTGCAGCAGCAATGCCAGGGACCATGGTGGAGGGAGGGATGGAGGAGTGGAGTTTCCTGCTGTGTCTGCCACCCCACCACCCTCTGGTCTGGCCACCATAGAGCCAGGGTCTGTTATGCCATGTCTGGCCATGGTGAGGGATGGAAAAAGCATGGAGGAGTCCCACCAAGCACTGAGCAGCAGGGTGGGGTCAGCAGAGCGGTTTGCGAGGAGCAGCTTGCCGTCAGCTGAGCACTGAGGATACCATCATTCCAGAAAAGGAACTGGGTCTGGAGGGAGGTGGAGGGGGCCATGAGAACTGGATGGGAGGTTTGGCTCTCTTTCAAGCAGTTCCTGAAGCCAGATTAGTCGTCTTTGCCAGCTGGTGTGAGACGTTAGGTTTGTGTTATTTCTGGCAGCCCCACGGGGACTGGGAGTAACTCCATGCCTCTTGTTTCTCTTTGTGAGGACAGGACAGTCCAGAAGCAGAACAAGTTTTGCATTCCTGTCCCCAAGAGATGCAAGTGCTAGTTTGCCCTCAGGTAGAAGGTGTGAGGAGAAGGACCCAAGCTGCCATGCAAGTCTTTTACCTTTGATGGCACCAGCTTCCTCTGCTGGCTATCTCCCGGGCCCACCTGCTCTTTGCATGACCAACTGTCCAGGTTTCCCCAGATGTCACCATTGTCTGTCTCCATTGAGCCAGATTTGGGGGATTCATGTGTCTCCTGGCCTTGTATGCTGCTGTGCGTGCCCAGAGACATTGCACTGTCCCGTGTCTGGGAAGCCCAGATGTGTCCACAGATGCAAGAATCCTGAGGGGCTGCCAAATGTCTGGAAATGTAGGCAATGCCCCCATGCATCCAGGCTCCTTGCCTGGAAATCACTGATACTTTTATGTTCAAGGGATTGGACACTCATGGAGTTTTGGATGGGCAACTGTGCACGTGTGATGCAATTGCTTTTAGTGCACTTGAAGGAAATGCAGAATCTCAAAAAGGAGTTGGTGTGTATGTCCTGGTATTTCCCCAGAGGTTTAGGATTAGCATTGCACATGCACATGCACAGGCTGCTCTATACAAGCATGAATACTTTGGAAATCCCTGTCACTCTGTCCTAGTCCTTTACATGCCCTTCCTAGATGGGGCTATCTACCATCAAGGTCAGTACGAAAGCCCTTCATGTCGTGGTCTTGCTTGGAGGTAATTCCTTTTTCTGCCTAACCTTTGTGCTTCCTTTCTGCATAGGTCTCCATAGGGATCTGTATCTTCCCATTCCTCTTTGCAGAAGGGAAGAGGATGCAGGACATGGTCACTCTAATGCATGTCTGACATGTTGCTCACTTGCATTTGAGACACAGAAGGACTGTAACTGGGGTCTAAGCTGCTGTGTTTGCACTGTGGCTTTTCCAGATCAGGATCCCAGATTTTTGTGAGGAGGAAAGGGAAAAAGGTTCAATAGTCTTCTCCAGGCAAAACACAAGCAAATTCACCAGATTTTTCTCTGTGTCATTTCTTTGCTTCCCACTCACAGGGCCACGGTATTTGCTCCTTAGTCTGGATGCAAGCGAACCTGCCTTCCCACAGCCTCCGTTGAGTGCGGTGGGTGGTGGATGCCTCCCACCTTCCCGAGAACTGCTGGGTCACGTGCCCCGGGTGTGGCCAGTGCAGAAGCCATCTCATTCCCTGAGCCCCTATTCTGGGGTGGCTGAACTCTCTTTTTCTTCTGGAAAACAGATTCGTTCCGGCATTTGCCCTTGACCACACACTCCCCCTAGTGAATTCCAGGGTTAAAAAAAATCTTGTAGCTTTCTGCAAGAGCTGCCTCGCTTGTCGTTTAATGGTTCCACCTCTGAACTGGGACCCTGCTGCTTCACCGGCTGCCTTGACAATATCTCATTTGTCTTTTCCGCTTTTATTTAGTTTTTCCTACATTTTTCGCACATTCTGTAGATTCTCCTGCATTCCAACTGTCTTATATTTTCATGCCTCCTTTTATCTCTCTATTCATCTATCCCAGTATAGACAACAGAAATGCTAAGTCCACATAATCTGTAGAAAGCATGAACTGGGTTGTTAGACATTTTCCAAACATTACACTTCATAGAAATATTTTCCTGTAAGAAGCAGAAATGAAACAGCTGTCTCCTGCTCTCTCCTAGGCTGTTCCTGTGCAGACTCTTCTCTCTCTCTGAATTTACAGCACCATCCCTTGGACAAGTGTCCAATGGCCAGCTTCAAGCAGTTGTATTTATGATGTGCCAAGCAGAGGTGAAGATGGTGGTGTTTATATGCTACTCAGATATATGTGGTGGGATTAACGTACTGTAAGACCTTGTGCTAAGGCTTCCAAAGTCAGGAGCATTTCACCAGCAGAATTGACACTAGGAAATCTGGTGCGAGTCATGACTGATGGCTCACTGCGGACTGTGGGACAAGCAGGGATGCTGCTCAGTCTCACGTGCTCCTGCTTGCCCTTGTCCTTCTGGCTTTGTGCTTGGCCAGATGGTAAAATCCCTCCAGCTCCCACCAGGAGCTGAGTACTGGCATCATGAGTGAAAGACATAGGTGACTCATGTAATGCTTGCTGGAAGACAGTGGGCACCCTGCTTTAGTTCTTCTCTGCCTGGATTATTGGGAGGCATCACCTCTCAACTGGCCCAAGCACAGGCAGGCAGCCCAAGCACAGGCAGGCAGCCCAAAACCCTGCTGGGGTACCTGCTTATCTGGAGAAGGTTCAGATCCCCTCCCAGCCCTTCTGCCAGCCTGGTGTCTCACCTCAGCACACGGCTGAAGATGTATTTGTTGCTAGAGGGTAACTGTTTCTGGATTCTTATGGGAATTGATGAGAAGCTTAATACATCAGTGGAGTTGTCTGAACGGGAAAGGTAAATCAGGAAAAACAAAAACACACAGCAAAATTTTTGGGCTGAAGCAAGCAATCCTTCCACATGGAGATGTGAACACCAGGCTTTCTGGACAGAACTGTGAACATCAGTGTTAGTGTGAGCTAGCAGAGAGTGGGATCCTGAGCAGATGATGGAAGAGGAGAGAAACAGGGAAATTTGTATGTTACCATCTTCAAACTGAGCAACTGGAAAAAGAGTAGGAGAGGCCAGAAATTATTTGAAGATTTGCTTCCCTTCAGTGTTTCACTGGAACTGAGTGAGCAGATATTCACAGGATGTATTCCAAACTAAGGTTATTTCTTCAGAGCATGTTCTGGCAAAGGATTTTTGGCTATAACCCATTCTCAACCTGAATGACTGGGTGATACCATGGGGAAGAAATCAGCTAACAGCAAATCATGGATCTCAATTTCAGACAGTCATTGACTATGCATCCTTTATGCTGTCTTCTGTACAACTCTTGTCATTGTAATATTCTGCTTTTGGCTTTGACCTTGATAGGATAAAGCAGAACTACTTTTGCTCTCAAATGCTGCCCCATGAGAAATATGGTGACTTTGTGCACCAGCAGGAAAAGGGCTCTGCTCCCTGGGAGGATAGAATTGCTGCAGAGGTGCCTGGGCAATCCCTCAGCATGTGCCACCCAAGTGAGCCATGGGGATCTCACGGCTTGGGAGCTACTCTGGCATGTGTGCTGATGAGTCACAAGTGCAGCTGGGGAATACCAGAGACTTCAAACAGGAGCACATCTGGATATGTATAGAGAGAATCATAAAATCATGGAATGCTGTATGTTTGCAGCATCACTGTATTTTGTGTGTGCAATTAACCGCTTTTTACCCCTTCTGTACTCTCTGGGGGAACCTTTATCATATTTACATGAAATAACATTTGGGAAACACCTTCCCTTCTTTTTCTCCATGGCAAGGCTTCCCACATCCTTCAATATGAGCAGCAGCGTTGTTGCATGGAAGGATGAGCTGTGTCAGGACTCTTGAGCGCTTCCAGGCTGAATAACTGGTTTTGTTGCCTGTGTGATGTCCAACGTTCAGGTATCCAGCCGTGTCTCTGAGAAATGTTTGTCAGTGTGTTTTGCTGGGTAGCCTGGAGGGTCTTCCATATCTTTGCCAGGTACTGGTCAGTTGTATCAGTTTTCCAGGCATGATAGAGCACTTGGCACAACAACCCTCCAGGCTTTCCCCTTGTAAAGTCTCCAGTTATTCTCTAGGATGTGGCTGTCCCTGGAAGAGGAATTTGAGGGATGTGGGATAATCCCTTTTTAACTATGTCTGGCTATATAGGATGAAGCCTATGGCTTCTTGTACACCTGGTCACCTATCTGGAGTAGTTTTGGGGATTTATGCTGTCCTGTGTGTACAGATAGTCAGTACTTCTCAAAGTGCTTTGGGTACCTCAGCATTCCCATTCTTGGTGAGAGGGTGACTCTTTAGCTTTCAGCACTTGCCACAGGTAGTTGTCTTGTTGGCCAGCCTGTGCTGCCCTGATGCAGGTTGGGGAGCACTCTCTCAAGGCCACAGCGGGCAGAAGTAGGGGGAGGCTGGGCGGGGAACCTCATGGTGTCAGGAGATGAGCAGCAGGCATCTGGCTAAGTCCCAGGTACCTGAAACAAGATGGGTAGCACTTCCATTTGCATAGTGTCTGAGGAAAATGATCATGCATGTAAATGGGCACAGTTTGGTTTCAAATAAATAGAGGAAAAGAAAATAATTTTCTAAGCTTACAGGTAGAAATAGGAAAACCTGGAAAAGGCAGAAGAGCTCTGGAAAGTCTCTGGAAGCAAATGTCCTATGCCTTCAGCACAGTTCAGATGTGTGAGTATCAGAGCTGGTTTGAATGATGATGAAATAAGTACTTGCAAGGAGGTGATACAGATTTTTCCATTGGGATTCAAATGAACAAAACCACTGTCAGGTGTTATTCAAGAAGATTTTCAAAACTTCCCTGATCTTACACTAACAATGTAAATGAGGAGATAAAAAATAAAATTGTAAATACACTACTAATTTAAAATGAATATTTCACCATTGTTGCTTCAGAGTATTTAGGAACACTGTGTTCAGTTTTTTGCTTCCTACATAAACAAAAGCTGCCCTTCCTTCTATATCTGTTTCATGATGGGAAAGTTTGTAAGTCACCTTTTCTCTGTAGGTATCAGAAATTTCACATATGGCACTGCCTTAATGTCTTTTTTTCTTGCAAATTCCTGGATTACCTGCTATGTCTTTGTAGAAGCACAGCATATTCAGCCACTGGAGAGACTTGTAAGAGAGCTAAATTAATCTTTTCTCTTGAGCTTTGCAAAATAGGTTAAACTAACACGCAGTACTCATAGATGTTAAGCTCAGATATGCACGTAAAACGTGAGGCTACTGAATTAAGAAATAACTGTTATTCACTGTTTCAGCATCTTACTGCAATTATATTTTTGTTTTCTCTGCTATTTTTTGCCAGGCAGAGATTATCAGAAAATTGGAAATAAATTTAATATTGAAATATCCGTGTAACTGTTTGTGCAGAGCTCAAAGTTCCTTAAATAGCCAAATAATGCAAAATTCTCAAGCTGAATTTGAGAATGCATAATGAAAAGCACATTAACTTACTGGAATCTTAGGCACAAGAGTTGTTCTTTCATATGCCCAGCCAGCTTCTGTTTCCATTGCTCTCAGTGAACATTTGCTTGTTGTCAAATGCATTGTCTGATATGACTAATGAATTTAATCTTCTGAAAATGCTGGCTTCAGCAGACACTTCAATACATGAAAATGTTTATGCTTTTAATTCTTGACATTATTATCTTATCCCAGATTTTTCACATCCTTTGCCATGCTCATGTAGGGGATCCCACAAGTTGTCCACTGTGCCACTGTCACACCTGTACTGATGTACAGGTGCTGCATCTGCAGGACAGCCAAGAAGTGTTTAGCAAAACATTCAAGGATAAATATATATTTAAATATATATGTGTCTCCACTAAAAGAAAAATAAATATGTGCATTTTGCAGTAGGAGTGATCAGATTTCTTAAAATTAAGTGTCAGTGCTGAGCAAATCAGCAGCCCAGTCCAGGACAAGGGTTTTGCAGTAGAAAAGGCATAGAAATAATCTGGGAAATGATGGGACTTCTCATGCAACACTCTGTGGCAGCCCTTTAATTTTCTAAGGCATTGTCTATCTTCTGATTCCATGTCCTGGAATCTATGGCAAAGCTGCTGCTAAATTCTGGGTGAAGAGCCTGAAAAGTTATATCTAGTTCATCTTACAGTGCTGCAGTTAGTGGATGGAGTGACTGTTCCCTTGGAGAGTAAGGGCCATCAGGAGCAGAGATCTTGATGAGCTCTTTTGGTTCCTGCTGAGGTGAGTCCAGTTCAAGTTATCTCCAGCAGACTGGGACAAATCCTGTTTCTGCCAAAGATGAACACATGGGATATAAACTGGGCATTCTAGGCATTCATCGTATTTGGAGATTGCTGAGAAAGGATGGAGACCTGTGGCTCTGCCATGAAACACAGTCACTCATGCTGGGGTTGGACCAGGTGGGCAAGTGCAGGTGCAATATGACACCCTACTCTTCCTTCTGCGCTTTCCACAGCTCCTTGGCATGTCTGAGGCTGTTGGAAGCTCAGGAGAGTTTTGATACTTTTCCCTCACTTGTTTCTATGTGTGGCTTTTCTCCTGCATTCAGAAGGAAGTTGAAAAAGACACAGTGAGTCCATCTGTTCAGTGCCTCTAGCCCAAGCACGGCTGGGGAATCAGAATTGCTATAGAAGTTACTTTATATGTTGGGATATTCAGCCCATGTATCATAGAATCATAAAATCATGGAAAGATTTGGGTTGGAAGGGACCTTAAAGATCATCTAGTTCCAACTCCCCAGGGAGATAATCTTTATGGGACTTATGTCCTGTGAAGAGTCAGTCAGACCTCTGTGATTCTTCAGGTCAACCTCTCAAGTGTCCTGAATCTCAACGCTGTGGTCTGGAGCTGCAGATCTTCCCTGAGAAGTGGCCTGTGGTGTACAATCTGAATGAGAAGCAAAAACCATTCTGTGTGAGTGGTAGATCAAACAGAGGGGCTTTGCATTTTGGTGGCAGATCTCCCACTGCAGAAGAGTAGTGTTAGCTGGTCACGAGGCTGGAAACTGTCCTGGAGGAGGCCAGGAGCAGATATCTACACAAATATGCGAGGGTCACCTTCCTAACTCGCTCCTTGCCCTTGGCCAAACCAGGCGGTGCATCATGGGTGCCTCTGGATGAGTTACTCTGATCTCAGGAAAGGGCCTCCAGGGCTGCTGCAAGAAAAATGAGCCCTTCCTTCTCCTCCTCTCCCCCCAGAACTGCATGTATCCGTGTGATTTATGTGACTCTGGATTTTAGCTCGTGTTTACTCTGCGGAGAGCCTGATGACTTCTCTGTTTGCTTTGGTGCTTGCCTTAGTACACTGTTCTTGCTGCTGACAGTTGTGCTGCTGGTGGTTTTATCTGGAAAGAAGTGGGGGGATGGCAGTGAGGAAGACAGCCATGAGGAAGAGGTGTCATGCTGTGTGGAGCCAGTGCTGCTGGCTGGGCTTCCTGGCCTGGGCAGGCAGTTCCCACCCACAGTGTGCTCCTCAATGGAAAATGCAGAGACAGGCAACTATGTTAATGGGTCAGGAACCAAACAGGTTGGAAATCTTTGGAGAATTTCTTCAGGGGCTGGAGACAGGCAAAAATCTGCCTCCCCCATCCCCAGGAGGAATCAGGCTGTTACCACTGGTAAGAGGAAACTGATAGCTCAAGTTGAAGAAAAATGAAAGCTGAAGGAGGTGAAAGCAGCTCCTTGGATGATGCGGGATACAATCACTGCTTCAAAAGGTTAATTGCTGTAGGTAACGTGCAGAGTTCCGCAAACAGGAAAGAAAGAAGCGCAGAGGCTCATTCCCATCAGTTTGGTTTTATTTTGTGGCTCTTTAAGGGAGGACAGAGCAGGAAAATCCAGCGGGTAGAAGAGATTTCTGTGCGAGAGGGACTCGTGCAGGCTCTGTGGCTGAAAAACACATCTTGAAGTAATATGTGGCTCTTGATGACACCTCCTCAACACTTAGTAAATTTGACCTTTTCTTTCATGTGCCATTATACTGCCTCACATGGCTGCACAGGCAACTAGCATGTTGAATCCAAATTTTATGTTTTCAGGCAAGGAACATATGCTGTTTCAAATTGAACAGTGATGCTACCCAATGGCTGGCTTGACTTTCCTTTGCCTGGGAGGTGGGAGATCAGTTGACAGGAAATTTCATTCTCTGGCACCCTGAATGGCCATCCTTCACACAAGGGCAGGTTTGGTTTGTTTTAAAGCCCGTGTGTGTGTTGAGCTGCACAGGTGCTCAGACCCTCCTAGAAGCACTTAGTTGTAAGTACAATGTACTCATCCTCGGTGTTGTTAAATAGCTTTTATAAACACTGTCTCCAAGTGTTCTGATTATACATGACCTTCCCCCTCTGCTTGGTGTCATCTCATTAATCTATCCATTAGGTGAATAATTCTGGTTTTGGAAACAGAGCAAATACAGAAATTGCACAATGAAACACATTTAATATATTCAAACAACTTTTTCTTAATATAAAACCAATCATTTGCTATTCATTTTTCATGTTGTGTTGAGTATTTGCAGGCCAACACTGGGAGCAGGCTGGTAATTTTGTCCTCCTTAATTTTGGCACCTGTAGTTATTTTAGAACTAGGGACTGTTTTCTGTGGCTTTACTGCTCTGTAATTCAATACACTTTTAGCACCTTAATGCAGCCATTAGTAGTAAATTGGTCTCTATTCTGAATAAAACTCATTATTTAATTTGTTTGCTTGATTTCTATTAGAGAAGAGTTGCCCAAAAACCACAGGGAATGAATTTCCTAGAAGGTACAGGGGCAGTGTCTGAAATCCCTTTCCTGTAATTGCCCGTGTGAGCAGGAAAGCCCGAGTCACTCTGGGGATCTGCAGGGTGTGGATGGTTCACTCTGGGCTTTGAGTAGCCAGGCTGACTGTGGTAGTAGCACCTTCTCATGAGCCCCATCTGCATCTCTGAGTAACAAGCTTTGTTACCTAATCTGTGCACAACAGAGTGCTCAAAGCCCTGCACATACTTTCTCTGCTAACATTGTTTTCATTTTTCCTGTGCAAACATTTTT
This sequence comes from Oxyruncus cristatus, assembly GCA_013399855.1. NCBI lineage: Eukaryota > Metazoa > Chordata > Aves > Passeriformes > Cotingidae > Oxyruncus > Oxyruncus cristatus. The sequence goes on from VXAY01003448.1 coordinate 116,082, forward strand.
TCTTGAAGATAGTCGTTGAAATTTGAATTCTTTCCTCCATTTTGTTGACCCTTTTCTTTGCTGGAGTGTCTTATCTGGTTTTGCCTTTCTCTGTGTTAATGTTAGCAGGGAGAGGATGAGGGCTGTAACTGCAAAGGGGGAAGGAGAAGGTGTCTGCACCCCTTCCTTTGTCTCAGTGACTCTCGTGCTCATCAGAGTGGTGGTTTGCTCCCAGGAAGGAATTGCTCCCAGGACTTTGTGGAAGGGGGGGAGAGGGAGAGCGAGAGGGAGAGGGAGAGGAGAGGGGAGCCCCTTCAAGCACTGACCAGTGCAACTTCTTGGCTGGGGCCAATGCATGCCCCTAGGGTTGGAACAAGGGGCTGGAGGCGGGGGAGTAGGGGGGTGTTGTGTTGTGCTGGAGGAGGCAGCTTGCTCCTTCTGCTGCTCCTTTTGGAAACAGCTGCCTAGTCCTCCTGTGTCCTTCCCGGCTGGTCTTGGCCCCCATCTCCCAGTGCAGAGTCCAGCTCTGCACTAGAGCTAGGAGACGGTGCCGTTCAATCATTCAGCCTTTCGCTCTCTGTGTCCTTAGAAAAGGCAATAGTGGAGGATATCGGTAGGAGTGGCTCACACCACTCATCTCGACTATCCCACTGCTGTAGGCCAGCATAGTTGCAGCAATGGTCTCCCTAAGTCCCTTTGTCTTAGGACAATGGGATGAGCTGGGAGCAAGCAAATCCACGAAAGTGTTTTTCCTCCTCTCAGTGCACCATTTGCTCGTTGTTTTACAGGTCTCTAAAACACAAAAAAATAGGTATTGTTCAAGTAGACTATGAGAATGAACATGCAGCCTGTGCCAGTGCCTCTAGCACAACAGAGTTCAGACTTGCTAATTTCCAGCCTCCCTGGCTACTTAGAAGGGGAAAAAAGACCTAAACCCCATATGTGGTGAAGTGCCTGTTACGTAATTACTGCTCCAGCCGTCTGCTCCCAGCAGTTACTCTGCTGAAGAGATCAAGGTCAATGTTGCTCCTTTAAGGTCCTGAGTTAAGGTTCTGCTGCAAACATTTGCAAGTAGTTCTATATGTTTGCATAATTTCATTTCTATTTCTCTAGTTTCTGTAATGAAAGGTAATCCTAGACAATGTATCCAAAACCTTCCACGTAAAAGCTGCAGAAATCAGTCATACAAAAGTTAGAAAATACCCAGGCCCATGCACCCTTAATTCAGTTCCCTTGCATATATGCATTACAAGAGTATGCGATCATGTAATTAAAAACTATTGGCTTGGCAGGACCTTGGCTTACTCCTTGCACAGAATAAGATAGAGGACTGCAAGAAGAGAGGGAATGTTTACTTGTAGTTAAGGCACTGGTGAGGGATGTGGGAGAACTGGATCCTAACCCTGGCGCTGTCACAGGATTCCTGTGTGATGCTGGGCAGAGCCAATCCCCCCGCAGCCACAGAGGGTGTTGAACTCCAGTATCAGCAGCTCGTCTACTCTAGATTTTTAAATGTTCAACTTTCCAGCCTAAAAAAAAACAGTTAGCACTGGTTATTTGTGTAAGATATGAATCTGAATAAACACATGCACTGACAATTGTAGGGAAAGGATGAAAACATCTTATCAGAAGTTTTATCCCAGATTATTTCCTTCTGTAGCCACTCCAGAGCCCATGACTGAGGCTGGCTGTTTTCATGTTAGAGCTCTCAAGCTTTAAGGGCTCTCTGTGTCCAATTAAACAGTAGCATATCTCTTGAATATTAACACATTAAAAGCAATATACTTTCAGCAAAGAAATCTGATCCTGATTGGCCCTGGAATATTTTATTTTCCAAACTGAGCCGTGAGCCTTTAAGCTTCCTTTTTAAAGACTAAGCAAACATTACATTCTTAGGGGAAAATCAGCCCAAGGAATGGGGAAAAATAGACTCTCAGACCATACCTGTCAATCTTCCTTTTTCCAGTGTTTTGCCCAGAAACATGCACAGGAACTAATTGACTTCTCTCCCCTTCTGTCTTTTTTCCCCTTAACATAGTGACTCAAATTAAAACAAAGATAAAATTCCAGGGGAAGCTGGCATTAATCAGGATTTGGATTAAATTAAATTAAGTGCTTTTTATTGAACTCAGCAGTATTAGTTATTAAAACCAGAAGGACTTTCCCAACTAGTGTAAAAAAGCAAACAATGACTCATACTGTGGTATAGATTTTATTGGAAAATTAAAATGCTCATTTTCTCCTGTTCTTTTCTTTTTTCTTTTTTTTTTTTTTTCTTTTTTCCCAATTTCAGACAAACATGTAAACAACTGCTGGTGAGCCCACGCTTGGAGACCCTTAGCCCATAGCCACACTGTCATTGCTGGCACTGATCTGGCTCTGCTCAAGGTGGCACCCGACGGTGACAGAGTGAAATTACTTACGCAGAAACAGCACTTCCCAGGTCTCCTGTGCCCTGATATCAAAGGGGCACTTATAATTAATACAATAACCAGTCCTGTGTGGTGCTGAGCTGGCACTGGACAGAGCTTCTGACTCTAGTCGTCATTTAATGGCAAGCAAGACTTACTGAGGGGTTTTCGAAGGCAGAACAGGGATGTATGTCCTAGCTTTTCAGTGTTTTCCCCAGCCACAATCAGACATGCTCTCACTCTGTTTTCTTGCATGATGCTTATTCTTTCAGAACCTGTCCAGTTCATCCCTGCTGAGCCCACAATCAAGGATATGAACACTGTACTTATGTCATGCAATGCCAAGTCCTGTTATTAACCCTTTGGAGAGGGATGAATCTCAGCTTTTCATGCCCATGTGGTGGTGATTTTCCTTGGACCACTTGCTCTGCTTCAGCAAGTACAGAGATGTGGCTGAGCTGAAGGTCTGGCATGACAGTGGACCAGGCAAAGCTGTGCTGATTTGTGATTCTGGGGAATGAGACCACGCTGGAGCCTGACTGGCACTGCCAGCAATGCAGAACCTGAGACCTTTCCAAAACCATCCATAAATGCAGGGATTGTGTGTAGCTGGTGTAGGAAGATGGTTTAGGAAGTGATTTTGGAGAGTATGTAGATAATCCAACCACCTTCAACTGTCCACAGAGGATGAGCTGTGCCCTGGCAGAAGGCAGCACAACAAGCATAATCCTTCTATAAGTCAGGAGACCTGGGTAGTTACAAACTGGTCCTTTTCACTTTGAAAATGAGGAAGATACTAAAGCAAATTATAAACCAATTTATAAACACTTCTAGGATGATAAGATGACAAGAAACGTTGCTTTAACCTAGACCAGTCAAGAACGAATTTGTTTCCCTTTTTGACAGCCATTGATCTGGGAAGGTAATAGTAACTGTGAGGCAGTATTTTTCTCTAAAACAAACCAAGGACACTTAGTTTGGATGAAATAATTACAAAATAGGTGGAAAAATCATATTCAAAGAAATAACTGCAGCTAGTTCTCTGTCAAACTGGGAAGAGAAATCACGTAGAGAGACCCTAAAGGGCCAAGTCCAGTGTTGTTCAATAGTTTCATTAACTTATTTAATTTCTTCCATTCAGATTTAATTTAAAGGGGTTTCAAACAAGCTCACATCCACTGTTGATTTCCTGAGGCACGTAAGTGTTTGTTCATGAAGACAGCTGAGAAGAAGGGAGATCAGTGGGTGAGGGTGTGCAGCCCTCCCCACCATTAGGGTGAGAGTGATGTGAGATGCTGCAGTTACTGACCTGGACCAGTCCAGGTTTAACTCCTTCTTCCTCCCCCAGCACAGATATTATCTACCGAAAGGGCTTGGAAATTAAGAAAACAGCATAAATTGAAAGGTCTTCATCAGCCAGCTCTTTAGATTTACAGGTAGTATAAAAGCTTTGAATATGGGGCAGCTGGACCAAAGCACTGGAAAATTTAGCAGTAGTTTGATTGAAAAGATACCTATTGCCCTTGGCTGTTGGACAGGTTTACATTACCAGCACAGTGGCCATGAGTTGGTGTAAGATGTTACAGCACAGCTGGAGCAGAGGTACACCTGGGACAGTGAGAGTCCACGACGAGTTTGGCTTCTGTGGACAATGCCTGATTTTTCATTGTCATTTTGGTCTATTCATGGCCAGTTCAAATAGGAATAGCTTTTAGCTAAGCAAGAACTAGACAGAGTCTCGCTATGTCTCGTTGTAGAGGAGCACACGTGGCAAAAAGCCATCTTTGTGTATCTGCCTGCTCCGAGGTGGTGCGTACTCGGGTGTCCCGAGCGTGTACATGAAGGAGGAAAATATTTAAGAATCCGCACAGCCTAGGAACGTGGGGCAACTTGCGTCTGGATTTCGTTTGAGGGAATTAAGAGCTGATCCTTAGCTGGAATATGAATCAGATCTGATTGTGTCTGTGTTGTCTAAAAGAGGTTGAGTGGTGTGCATGAGTCGGAGCTCAATCTAATGTGGAAAAGTTGGATGTAGAGCTCTGTTTAATTTAATACTTGACTATTCTATCTATTTTAGTTCTGACTCAAAGTTCAGTGTTCTCTCTCCTTGGTGGTTGTTTGTATTAGTGGAGGACGTGTGTGAACCAGAGGAGAAGGACCTCCATACATCCAGATCTCAGCAAGTCCAGCAGAAATTCATTATTGGGCTCTCATATGTTGTCTCTGTTGCTAGAGGTACTGGAGGAGCTTTCCCTTCACCCTGTTGCTGTGATGGGTGGGGGTGGAAATTAATATCCTGCAACATCCCATCAAATCCCCAAAAGCATTCATAGCACTGGGTTAGTAATCTGTAGTTTTACAAGGTTTTAAACTTCTAATATACTTCAGATATTTTACGTGGTTCAGTAAGTCTATTGTGCTATATTAAATGTATGTTAACAGAAAGTCCCATGGTTAGTTTTAATACCTTTTGATATCTAAATAAACATTGACTGAATAAGAATATCTATATCAAAGAAAAAATTCTCAGGGTAGTTCAAAGAAATAGAATTTAATGCCCTTAATATCATCTCTTTTAATGGGAAACCTCTCTCATTACAATCATTCTTGGCTTTTAAGGTCAATAGGCACTAATACAATAATCTTGTGCGTTTTGCATAATAACTTTGAACAAAAAAGTCTTATTTAGAAATTTCTGTTTAAAACTCACAGCTTCTGGTTGAACCAGAGCAGATTTTAATAAAATTTTCTATTCTTGCCTTAAAAAGATAACATGTGATGGAGAATCATCCACAATGTAGATAAATTGTTCCAATGATTAACTGCCTTCACTGTATGTATGTATAAAAAGGAGGCTTATTTCTAGTGCATACATTTGTCTTGATTCATTCTGTCTCTAAAAATTGCCCTGGCTTTGATAAATTAAAGTGCAACATATAATTAAAAAAAAAAAAAGTCTTTTTAACGTATTCTGGTGTTTAAGAGATGATTGGCATGCTATCTGTCACCAGAATAAATTGAATAGCTTGAAGTTCTTTGGTATCTTGCTGTGGAGTCATTATGCCAGCACTTCTAGGAGCAAAGCCATCTTCCATTCATCTACAAATTTCCCCTTGCTGTAGCCAGATTGAAAGCCTGCATTTCCTGTCCCAAGGAGATTGAAGTGAATAAGAAAGTGAGACTTAATATTTTTTTTTCAAACTAAATATGTGAGTATATAATCTGCTGGTTCTTTTTTTTTTTTTTTTTTTTGGTGGAATTCTGAAATTTTCCAGTGTATTCTGTGTGGCAATTAGGCTCATATATAGAAAATACCAGCCTCCAGGTGCTGGGCTTCCTGGGTCTTTGTCAACGGAGTCCCCATAGGTGCCACATTCTTGAAGGTATCAGGGGACAACGGTGGCTGTGCAGAGCCCTCGTCCACGAGGCTCCATATGCCCTGATAGCTAAGTCAATTTTTGTAAGTTTGAGAAATGGTATGGGACTTGCCTCTGATGATCAGCCTGATCTCTCGGGAAAGTTCAGTGGTGAAAAAACTGAGGCTGGAAAATGCGAAGGGGCAAGCAGGTGGTTAGCAGCCTAGATAAAAAAAAACTCCAGTTACAAAATTACACCTTTCCTTAGCCTATACATTTCCACCTCCAACCCCCAGTTTTTCCACCACTCCTGTATTTGTGGGGGTTTTTCCCCTCCATGAAAACAATATTAACAGTAATAATGCAGCCCAGTTACAGACATCATTGCAGCAGGCTCTCCTGGGAGGCACCCCCCGAGGCCAAGAAAAGGGTTGCTTAGGATAAGCACCCTGGTCCTAATTTCGTCATCTGGGGTACTGTGACTAGTCTTCACAGCCATATGAATTACAGTGAAAGAATATGCCTGATACCAAATCACATGAAACTTGTGCTGGAAGCAGCTGGGAACTTGAACTGAAGCATTGCCCAGCTGCTGGTGGTTCAGGTTGGATTATGACCAAGCATTCATTTCCAGTGTGGTTGCAGGCACAGACCTTGACCTTTCTAGCACCCACAAGCAAAGTTTTTCTGAGCCCCAAAAAGACTGGCCTGTTTTGCAGCACCATCCTTTCCCTCCCCGCTGTCATCCTTCAGTTGTAAGTTGTATTGTAAGTCCTAATTACAGGGACATTTTCCCAAAGAACAGGCTTAAAGCAGTAACAAGGGTGATGGCAAATCTCACATCAGCCTTTCTTCCTTCTGGGGATTGCTTCTCACTCCCATGGAGGATCTTCTGCGTCTCTTGCCTTTAGCAGAGAGCTTGGACAGGAGAGTTGTGGGAGAGAGTTCATCACCTACAGCTGATGGTGGATTTCTTCCTACTCATCGACCTCAGAGTCCAGGGAATCCACGCAGCCTCGTAGCACCCTCAGTGCCCCTCTGAGCTCCTCCACCTAATTACGCAAGGTGGGAGAGCAGCTGCCCTGGCTGTGCGAGTTGATGTCTCTACCTTGTGATTTCCACGTGCTGGTGCTGGTATTGGTGTTCCCTTTATGGTGAGGAGCAGTGACCAAAGCTCCACTGTCCTGCCCGGATCTCCAAGCCCTTTTCTCTGCATCTCTGTTGCTGGTGCTGTGGCTGGAGACATTCCTCTGGCTCATCCCACAAAGAGCAAGGCTTTGCTGTGGGAAACTTCTTAAGCTGCTTGATACACATGCCAAGAATTAATTTAGCTTTTCTGCTGTAGCCTTATCTATCTGCCTCAGCCACCTTCTGGCTCTACAGATTCTCTGGCAGCCTTCCTCCTTTTGATGTGTTTGAAAAAAGCTTTTATTAGTTTTTAAGGCTTTAGTAAGTTGTTTCTTAAAATCTTTTTTGCTTGCTTTATTATGCTCTTACATTTAATTGCCAGAGTTTATGCTTTTTCTATGGGTTGGTTTTTGATTTTTTTCCCCCTGACAGTCTGTGTGGAGCTCACAGGGAAAAAAAATACTGCTCCTTAACCTGAAATAAGGTGGTTCTTGGGGATTTGTTTCCTGCATAAATGTCCCAACCTGCCCTTCCTTCCCTGCGATCAAGGAGTCTGTCAGAATTTTTAATCAGTCTTCTGCCAGAAATCTTTTCTGACAAGTGCTGTGTCATCTCTTTGCTTTCTAACCCCAGCCCAGGATCTCAAGGGGCCAGTGCAGTGCAGGAAAATGTGCAATTAAAAAAATACCCCAGTGTCACCACATGGGGTGCAGAAATGCATCCGGACTGTAGTAACATACCCTGCCATAGCCACATCCTTGGCCTGCATTCTCCACGCGCTGAACACCAGCCTAGAGGGTGATTTAGTGTGGCACCAGGATGTGGAGGTCACTCCACAAACAAACCCTCAGTCATTATTTCTGTTGAGCTGGACAGATCAGCGGTGTGTTCCTCTGATGGTGTTCAAGGTACATTAACCTTTCAGAAAACTCTTCCGTAAAAACCATGTAATGGGCACCACATACACCAATACCATGCAGAAAGGTGTTTGGCAGCTGTGTCTACATATGTGTTGTCCCACAGCATCCTGCTGACCCCCACTGTGGTGCAGGAGCAGACCGGCTCCTGGCTCAGGGCAAGCAGTGCCACTGTCACCACCCGTATCCATCACTGTCACAGGGTGGCTGTGGCAGATCAGCTGGATCTGCTTGTGAGCACAGCACAGCCAGCCTTCAGCTCACTCCCACTCCTGGCTTCTGATCTCCTCCTTGCTCTGATTTTCTCCTCTCAGCCCAGGACTGTGTAGAAGCAGAGTTTAATGCCTCCTTCACCAAGGTGGTGATACCTAATTTACGTCATATCCATCCCCTCTTGTGTTCCCAGCCTGTAATCTGGGCACCAGGGTATCTTAGCTCCAGCAGAAGCCCACCTCTGAGCTAGCTGTGCCTGTCACTCCAAGCACCAGCCCTTGTTTAATTTACTGATGTAAGGTTTCTTGATATCTCAGTACATATTGCTAATTGCTACTGTTTAAGTGCATTTCCTCTTTCCTTCCAAAAATTACTATTTTGCCATTTCCTCAGCCCTCTCTGAATGAACCACTGCTGGTTTCTGGATTCATGCATGACATTTGATTACCTTTTCATAGGCGTATCTTACTTAACTGTAAGCGTCATTAATGGCCATAAAATTATCCAGCCCTGAAACAAAGTGAAAAGGTAATAAAAGCTTTAGCTTCAGTGAATTCTCTGGAGTGTGAATCCCAGAGAAAGACTGTGTGTCATGTAACCATATGTTCCCTTGGGGCACCCATGTCCCAAACCCCAGAAATGGTCACAGCCATTGCTTTAAAGAGCTCATGTGTGAGTTACCTCATGGATTTGGGCTGCTCACATTTCCTTTGTAGCAGGAAAGTACATGTGCTTTTCTCTTTGTTTAACTTGTTAGTACTATGAGCAGTAAATAGAAACAACCTGGAAGTTCTTCTGGGTAGATTTTGCTGTTAGTGATGTTCCTGGCATCCATTTGTCCTTGTTCAAGAGCACTGCAAGGCTGAGATTCTGCTGAGTGAATCAGCCAGCTTCAAAGCCAACTGTTTTGCAGCAGCAGAGCTGGTGGATGGTGTTCTTATTAGTGTTCACATCGCATTTAAGCTGCTTTAAAATGGCAGATTTAAGTTCCAGAAACATGAGGTTTAAGGGGTTTGTGCTTTGCAGAAATGCCAACTGAGACCTATTGGAGCAGATCGATGCTGGTGGCTTTGGTAGGCTTGGATCAGCGCCATGTTCTTTGGCACGTGGTGACATCAATGCTGTCTCCTACCTGTCCACGCGAATGTGAGGCTTGGAGGAGCCTGGGGATGGGGACCCCTCCATGGCACATGTTCCTTGAAGTGACTTCCTGAGAGAAGAGAGTCCCCAAGACTATAATTCAGTGCCAGCCACTCCAGTGCCATTTGGCTTTGTGCTGTTTGGAATCTCAAATCTTTACATGGGAACACAGTTCTTTGGTATCCCCTTCCTTAGGCACTGAAGGGGAGCTATTCCTACTGATGGAATCTGTGAACAGAAAGTTAAACGCAGCCTGTGTTAGGGCTGGGACTAGAGGTCTCATGGGTTTCTGTCCTTGGGAGGGATTTCTCTCACTGAATGAACAGGATGGTGGAAGCAACGAGGAGGAGAATAGCACTAGGTGTTATGGTATGTCCTCACTTCAGCTTGCTGCAAGTAAAGACAAATGGACTGTGTGCACCCTGGGGATTTAGCTGCCACAGTGCATCTCTCATCCCGGCAGATGTGCAGGCTTTGGCTTGCTCAGCATCCAAGTATCTCAGTGTGAAACTAACTAGAGACAGACTTGAAACTTTATATACTCAGAAATAAGCTGGGCATCATATGCAAAGGAGTGTTCCTTTCAGTGGCAATTTAGGTGTGGTAACAATGATAGGAAGAGGAGTCTTGGGGCTGATGGTTCTGGTAATGGCTGGTGGCTGTTTTAGCATGTGGGAGCTGCTCCATTTTCACTGGGTTATGATGCACATGTTGGGGGGTATCACATTCTGTGGAGAAAAGGCAAAGTTTTACTTCAAGTAACTTAGTGGGTGACAGAGAGCTACAAGTCTTTGGAAGAATTATAGAGGGCAAAAAGATGACAGCTAGTGAAGATATTCATACATGGGAAAGCCTGGGAGAAACTGAAGGGATATGGGGGGGCTACATGCAAAGACAAACCTCATGCTTAGGGAGAAGCTGTGCTTGCTCAGCTGGAGAAAGCTAACTCTTAGGTTAGATGCACTGCGAGCATCACCCACAAGTTCATCCCTGTTAGGATGCTGGTGCCTCCTGGTGTCTGAAGGAAGTTTCTGTTCAAGCAGTGTAGAGGCAAACACTCCATACACTTTGGCTGTATGAGGGTCTCACCGTAACGTTAGTGCTTCCTTTAATTAAAAGTCATGCTAGAATTTAAAATTGCTGTTCTGTCCCTGCTGACACTCATGATTTCGAAATCACGTCTTTGTGTCCGAAGTGCCTCCCTGCGCTGCTGAGGAAGAAATGTGCCAAGGCTCCCAGGGGCTGCTCCATCTGTGGCCCTTACACCCACTCTGCATAAAAGGTGCACATAAAACCAGCCCTGTATCTTTTCTTTTTATTGCATGGTACTTGACCTCTGCTTTGAAATGAGGAAGGCACACAGCTCTGCTACTCTGTGACTAACTGATTTCATACTTGTTTCCTCAGTGACTTCTTTAGGAGGTCCAAGAGAACCTCTAAAAACTTTTGTGTTGGTAATGAGTGCCTGGTGACCCCTGAATCTTAGACACCCTCTCTGCTATCATGTTATTTATTAAGTAGCTCAGGCTAGTCTTTTCCAGGAAAGATATTTGGCATAACCTGCCAATTCATGTTACTTTCTTAATGACTGTGTAAGGTGATTTCTTTTGTAGATTGGCCTGAGTTAAGTTGGAAAGTGCTGTCAATTAAAAATACACAGAAATGATGACACAATTACCATTAGGGTGTAGCCTTGGCAGGAAGGGGACCCCGAATTTCTGTGCAGGATGGACAGAGCAGCGTGCTTGCAGCTTATCTGACATGACTTCTCTGGGATGTAGGGCAGGTGTGGTTAGTGATGAAGAGCCTTGGGCTCAGATTTAGCAGTAAGCAGGGCTTAAAGGACAGGTTACTTCATTAACCTGCCTGACCCTATAGATTTACAATGGTGGGGTGAAAGTATGAAATAGCAAAGTGCATCATCATTTAAAGATCAGGTTTGCCCTGAAGGTTGCAGCATCTCAGGGATCTGAGCCTGGCTCATTAGTCACTGACACTCTTCCAGGACTGAAGTGCAGCATCTTGTCTTCTCCCATTTTTCAAACTGCTATTCACAGCAGAAATAGGTATAGATAGATACCAGAATACATATCTGGTCCTCTTCTAACTTCTTTCCCCCGTTTGCTCAGCCCAGGTTTGCTTGTGTGGGCACTGAATATTGTAATAGTGTCCTATCATATTATATCATGAATGGCCATGTGGAAATCTGTCCATTTTTGTCTCCTCTTGCCTCTGGTTCCCTCACTAGTGTTTCTGCTATACACCATCATGAGACAGGGATAATTGGGTGAGTCATAGATCACTGTCTGCTGTGGGAATTGTGAAGTTTGTACTTTAATGCCCAAGAATCTCATCTCGTAGTTGATATCTTTGTTTGCATGTTGACAGCTCATGATAGTCCAGTTATTCCAGCTGCCTTGTGTGTGAGGCTCCCAAAACCTGACATCATTTCTTGCACCCTATCTCGGGAAACATTTAACACTACACTGAGAGGGCAGCAGCATAGAAGTGGATTTGGTGCACTTGTTTTCTATTTAAGAAAAAAAATTAAAAATCTCATGCTTTTTGTTATTAAGTAAAATTCACATTGCTGAGTTCAGTAAAAGTGTTTCTGGGGGGTACCTGGCTTTGGCTATGTGGGATGGCAGCCCAGATGATGTGATGACCTTTTATGAGCTTCATAGGGACTGAGGTTTTCAAGGATCACTTTCTGTGCACTGATGTGTGACTCACATGTGTGAACAGGAATGGTGCTTTGGATGTTGCCATAACTGGAAGTCTAGGCACTCTACAGGACAGAGTTTGGCACAATCTCCAAGCTCCCATGACTTTTTCTTGTGGCTGAGAGTTGTCATTACCCTTTATCTCTTCCTTCCTGGGCTCCCCATGCACCAGCTGAGGCTTACACTGAACACATTCAGTTTGCTGTTTCACCTGGATGTGTGGAGGTGCGAGGAGTGGAGTGGGCTCCACAGGGTACCAAGAGGTGTTGTCTCTCTATGTGGAGGGAATACCCACTTGAAGGAGCCTTCACAAATTTAGTCAGTTCAGTGCATAAAAAAACCTGACCAAAATGTTACTTGATTTGCGGGGTCTCAAGAAAAAAGTATATAATCTACTGCAAGCTCTCTTGATCTAATGGCTAGAGGCAGAACAAAAATCAGGGTCTGGAAGCCAAAAGCAAAGAATTCCAACTAGAAATGGGACACAAATATTTTAGCCAGCTACGTAAACTACCTAAGGGAAAAACAAAAAAAAAAAAGGTGATTTCTTTTGTCCAGTAACGCTTTATATTCAGTCTGGATGCCTTTGTAGAAAATATGCTTCAGCCAAACTTGAATTATTTGGCTCAGCACACGGATAAGTGGGTGAAATACTATATAGTGTGTGATGCACAAGAGGTCAGACAAGGTGATCTGATGGTTCCTCCTCCTCTAGAGCCTCTAAGAAATTTTAATGTGACTGGAAGGATAGGGCCAGTTGAGGTGTGAGGCTCGACTCCATCTGTGTTCTCCTGGGACTAGCAGACGGTCTGTGTGTGACCCTGCCTCTTGTTCCTCTGACCTCAAGAGAGGATTCTCTGAAGAGAAATTCCCATGTTATTTTTTTTTTTTTTGCAACCAGCATATAAGCCATGAGTGTTCCAGCCCACATATGAGTTTAAAATGTTCCATCATGTTTTCATTATTTGTTCAAAAATGGAAATTGTCAAGATCTCCTTGGCTTTAATTACCTGACACTACACAGCTACAGAGCACCTTTTTACACTCTCCAGAACGTGCCCTTGGGATGTGGCAAGTCTGAGTTCTGCAGCAGATGCTTTCAGAAGAAAGTTGTTGGCATGAGTGGCTGAAAATAGAAGCTTGTTTACAAGGCTGGTTTTGCATTATCAGCTGTAGTGCTCCAATAATTAAGGCTGTGAACTTAATTAGCTCAACACTCCATAATTCTCTTCTGTCTCTCCAGGGGCTTGTCTGCCTACATCTCTGTACTGCTTCAGCTTATGCCGGGAACATCTTTATCCCGGGGCAACTGCATTCACACAAGTACCACCTCAACTGCCATGAACCTTGTGCTCCTTTTTCAAGTATAAAACCCTCCATAGCCTGCTAGAGAGCCCACCCCTGGGATTATTTGGCTGCTTTTATTAAAACCATACAGGCAGGAGTACTGATGCCTGCTGAAACATCAGCAGAACTGAAAGATGCCATTGTTACTACTGATTGAAAGGGTGCTTTTACGCTGGCTTCAAACTTGTGTCTGTTCTCAAGTGAAAAATGTGTTTTAATGCTGAATAATGTAGTAACATTTCTGGCCAGCACAGCCTTTTTGACAAAGAAACATTGCCATGCACTTGAGAACAGATCATAGCTGCTGCTTTCACCTCTCCCATCTGGGTTAGGTGTCTTCTGATCAGGACCCAACCCTGGGCAGGGAATGGGATTCTCTCCATCCCTGACCTGAAATGGCCTGTTCTTCAATGACACCACTGCAGCGTGCCCAAGCACATCCCATGGCCGAGACTGCCCTGTCCCTGGGCATCATCTTCTGTGTATTTCCTGATCCTCAGAGCCAACCCACGCACAACTGGGAGATGTTTTCCTTCTCAAGTGCGTGAGTTTCAGCTGTTCTGACAATCCCGTGTGTGTGTCCTTCCTGTTTGGACAGACACTTGATACATACACCTCAAATGGAAAGGGCTGGACATGATTAAAACACACTGTCTAGCCACAGGCATCCTTTTTTCACTCAATCTTCCCCACAAAGCAAACCTGAGGGGTTGTAATGACATTTGGACTTTATTGTACAAAGTGTTGAGTAATTCTTTAACTGTTTTAGATGCAGAGAGGCAGATGCAAGGTGCTGTATACTGATATGCTCTTCCCGCCTGTATCGTGACTGAGACTTGCTATGCTTACACTGAGGTACTTTTTATGCAGAAATATCTTGGCATAAAAAATGTCAAATCATCCTCATTTATTTGGAGTTAAATTAAAGTTTGTATGTCAACTGATTAGCTTTATCAAAATAGTTACATTTTTAAAATTTGCTGTACTCCCGGAATAACTGATGGTCCAAGTTATAAACATGCAACATTAACATTTCCCTTTAATAACAGGCCTGTGATGAAAGCCTCTCTCCCAGCAGGTGTGTAGCTCTAGAACCAGCAATGGTTCCTGGAATATGATTAACAGCTCTGAATCGAGGCAGGATGGTTCCCTTGGACACACTGGCTCTGCTGAGGGCGATGGCATTCCCTCAGTGTATCTGACCTCATGTGCAAGGGTAAATCCATATTTGCTTTACTCTTTTAAAAATAGCACCTGCATGGCATCGATGCCTTGAAAGTCAAGGTAAAAGCCAATACCAGTGTGCTGGTTTTCATGAGCCCTGTTGTTAAATGGTTACGTATGATGTGGTTGGCAGAACATCAGCAGCTAAAGCAAATGCACTTGAACTTCTTTCTTCCTTAGCCTTGTCCATACTCTGCAGGCTTTCTGCTGCATGCTGCCAGTCGGCACAAGGCTGGGCTGAGCGGCATCATCCCCATCAGGATCGTGGAGAATGACACTAATGCTTTATCTTCTCTGTTGCCTTTCATTCTGGTTCCCAAATGCTCCAGTGCGTTAATTGCTAGCGGAGGGAGAGGGTAGGGAAGAGCCATATGCAAAAGAGGAAAGAGGTATTTTTAGCTGGGATCAAGACAAGGACAGAAGCTGAAGGGTGGCAATACAGAGACACAAATGGGAGCATTTCTGATGGATCCGTGGAACTGCAGGTCTGGCTCGCCAAGCAGAGCCACAAGGGCAGGTCCAGAGTTGTTATGCTAGATAGCACAAAGGCAAAACTTGCTGAACTTATAATGGATAATTTATTATGTAGCACTCACAGAAACAGAGCCTCTCCATTTTGTGAAACAGAATGTCCTCTAGAAAATATTTGCACTTAGCTATTACATGCAGATACAAGGGAATTCTTTCAGGAGGGTTTGAGCCTAATAAAATGGGAATGTGTGACCTGGCCTGCATCATTATTTGCCCAGTTTTATCCTTTTGTTATTATTACCAAATGTGGAATTCTCGTTCTCTGCAATTCTGCAGGTGAAGCTAGGCCAACAAAAAACAACCATCTTCTCCAATTACGGGGAGCACCTATTAGGGCTGTAAGGAGGCTAGCAGTGCAGGCCTGCGTCCAGAAGGGCATGTGTTCCCAGGGGCTTGTGCAAATGTCCCTGTCAGCACCTAGGAGCCTGGTGCCCACGTGGGTGCAGAGGTGCTGATTGGAGTGGTCAGACTCCCACAGGGCTGGGCAATGTTTGCTCTCAGCCCTCCTCTTTGAGAAGCTGAGTTGCCTTGGCCAAAAGAGCACTATGTTTGGCTCTGATGTTCTGGGATGCAACGGCTTACAGATGGTACTATCCCCTCCTCTTCCAGGATGTAAATCCTCTGGGACCGAGACCGTGCCATCTCTACGTGCTTGTATTGGAGTGTTGGTCCTTGCATGACACAGAAGACAGGGCTGTTGTAAGCACACCACTGGCAAGCTCCAGGGTTTTTTTTTTCTGCTCTAATATTTATGATTTTACCTACCAAAAGATCTCCTTTTATAAAATGTGAATGTTCCTACTTCTGTCTGCCAGATACTACAACTGGGAGAGCTGGATCCTTCAAGTGTGTCCTTGTTTCTAGTTATAAAACCAATTTGGACAACAGCGTTTAATATTTGCGAAGGGGTTTCCGCTGGTTTTGTGGCACAGACGTGGCGGGTCCCAGTGCCCGGTAACCAGTGACATTAACTGGTGGTCAGTGGGGCTGTGGGTTGCAGCAGAGCCACTGCTAGCACAGTGTGGGGACACTGTGGTTGCAGGATGAGGAGTGATCAGGATGAATGCAATGACTATTTCCCAGAATGTAAACAGTCTTGCAGCTTAATGGCTCTATTTACGTTGATGGAGATCAGGAAACACACTTTGTTATTTTAGTCTGAATAAGCTCATGCAGATGGTAAGCAGAAGCAACGTGTTTGGAGTTTCTGGTGTTCTCTGACAAGCCAGGTCACACATGAGTGTGTTAACCTTGCCTTTGAAAAGCTCTTGATTTTTATCAGCTTGTTTACCAAACTGTCACAACAAGGCGTATAACCACAGAAGACTCGCATGCTGATATGAGAAATGTGCGTGTTCTTGGTAGTGGAAGAGAATAGGAGCTTTCTGCTCTTTGTTAAATGCGGCAACAAGCCATTTTTTTTCTACAAACCACGGAGCGAGCTGTCGAGTGGAGAGACAGGATGAGAGGAAGATGTTCCATGCGACAAATTGCTCTCCTCTTTCCACCATCTCCAGCCTCCACAGATGCATGGAATGGGATCCGTCAAGTTGCTCAAAGAACCTCATTTGTATTGTATCATTTACGGGCGCCAGTGAGTCCCTTCTTTCCTCCAGTCCAGAGGCTTCCCGGGCCAGCTCCCCATGAGTGGTGTTGCGGCTGCAAGAGCCGAACGAGTTAAGCTGTGCTCGCTGTTCCAAGTGGGAGTGAAGAGCCATTGCAAAATGTTTTTTCCCCTGTTGGCTCTGCGTGTTGTTTTAAAATTAAATTGGTTCTGGTTAGCAAACAAGAACAGGACAGCAAAATTAAATTTTCTGTGGAATGTTGTGAATCCTGTGTGAAAAATAAACCCCAAAATATTTTTTCCCTTCTGCACTCTTTGGCTTGCCTTTGTCCCGTCTTTTCCTGCCATGCCTCCCTCTCTGCTCCCTCCACGGATGTGTTGGTGGGTGGCAAGGCTGGTGTCCTTATGCTGAGGTGCTGTGAAGAGCAGCAGTGGGAGTTAATGGGAGCTGGGATGTCATGACTTGGCCAATAAACTTACTTCTTTTCCCCTTCTACTTATTGTCTCACAACTTCCTTCCTTGCTCATTTGTTCTCGCTGTCCTCCCAGACTACACTCTGCCTGAGGGACACTGTTGCTCCCTCTCTGGCAGATCTATGCTGTGCAGGTCCAGATAGTACTTCAGATATGTAGAGGACACAGCATTCATTTTAGAGGCAGAATTGGACCCATAAAGTATAACTCAGCCCCTCACAGATGACTACCGCCAGCCATCTGCAACACTTCAGTCTCGCTGGAGTCCAGCACAGACTGCATCGAAGGAGCTACACCCACATAGGACTCTGTGATGGACAATACAGATTTCTCCCTGTCTGCTTCCATCTTTCTTATTTATTTATTTGTGTGCAGATGGAAAATCTTTGACACAAATTGGCACTCCTCAGATTCTGTTCCTTTGGAAAGCTTCTGCAGCTCTTAAAAGCTTCTCCTCCATTTGGTCAGCCCTGCAGGCATTCACTGTTCACTTCATAAGTCATTTCTCTAGTCATTGCCTCAGTATTTGTGTCAAGTCTTCTTGGATCTTTATTTATATTTTGGCGTGAGTCTGTTCTGAGGGTTCAGCAGACTCTCACTGTTTTGCATGAACTAGGACATCTTGCTTAGGTGGCACAGCAGGTTACTCTGAGTTGAGTTTAGACATACTTGTGGTGCATGTGAAGTGTGAGGGCAATCATTATCTGCTGGCTTTTGCTATTGCTTTTAAATGGGAAGTAAGACTCCTGATGCCTTGTATGCTTGGTGCCCTGTGCCACCAATTCCTCGAGGCCAGGCATGTAACCTGGAAGGTGGCACGGTGCGGTTGTCCCTCTCACACTCTTCTCCGGGTATCTCCTCTTGGCCATTGCTGGAGAAGGGAGGCTCTAACAGTCCTCCGGCATGATGTGCTACAATCACATGGGCTCACTTGGCTGGGGAAGACATAGAGGGTCAGACCACAGGTGAAAGAAAATAATAAATGTCTCTGAGGAGGCAGTGTGAGTCCGCTGAAACTTTGCTCCCAGGTGGCACATGAGGATGAGCACCTCATCCCTGTGAGCAGTGTTTTCTGGAGCAGGGCTGTGTGTTGGCCCCCATGCCTGGAACAGGGCTAGTGGTGGCAGCCAGGGAGCACTCCTCCCTCACCATCAGACCATTAGAATAAATAAAACAGCTCCACTTATGCTGGATGAAATCAAGTCTTCTGGATCATGGCCTAAACACGGTCAACAGCTCCTCTGGGCCCTTGAACTGCCAATAGCTTGCACCTCCTAGTGAGTCTGTCCTTGGGAAGGAGCCATTAGAGGCTAAGGAAACTTTGCAGATCCCCATCCTTTGAGAAGTGGGAAATCACCACTGATAGGACTTGAAGCACCTCTTGTGTCAAGGCATGGAATCCACAGGAAACACAGTAATTAGAACCCAGCACTCAGTGCAGTGTCCCATCCAATGCCTTCCTGGAGCATGGTTATGAACAACATTGCCAAAACTCCTTCAGGGCACTGCAGAGGATGGGTTCCCCTTCTGCTCTGTCCTTGTGGTGATTAGATTGTATTTGACTGAAGAGCCATCAGCAAGCTAATGAGGTTTTCCCAGCTCTCTGATAGTTGTGGGCTTATGTTGCATTTGTTGTCTCAGGACTTGCCTGCATTGGGATGCCAGTAAAGTGCATCAGAAAGAAATCATAAGCAACTGCAGCCTGAAGGACCAGCTTGACAAACCTCACCCTGCTGCTGCCACCTCTTCTAACACAAGTGTGACTTTCTTGATTGGATGGCCAAAAGTGTTCTAGAAAGATACAGTCTCTTTCTATACACATGTACATAAAATATTTCACTTTCCTCCCTAAATCACTATAGGTGCTTCTTCACTGCAGTCAGTCCTTGTGATCCCATCTTTGTGTGTGTTGTGTTGCACAGCAGCACACCACCACCAGGTCGGTGCTGCTGGGGTGAGGCTGGGGCTTCATCCTATTTTCTGGCATCAGCCAGGTTTGCTGCCTTCATCCTGGGCACCCTCTGTCTCCCTCCATTTTCCCTTCAGGAGGTGCTCCTGGTGGCTGACTTGTCCTCCTGATGTCTGTACCCTCACTCTGTTTGTCCCCTTGGTGCTGACATGTGGAAATGTGCATCTGCAGTTGCAAACGTGGTTTGAGTTTTTACAATTTTATCCTACCATCTCTCTTTAAATGGAAATTCCTTATGCTAAAGTTTCAGACTGAGGGCTTGAAGAGATGATCTGAAATCTGAGTGAGAATCTGTTGAGTCATTTCTGTGTGCTGTGAGCATATTTCTCAGTTCTGAAAGTGTAACGTTTCTCAGCTGTACAATAATGCACAACCAGCCACATTTTGCAGGATGAGGCTTCCAGCATCCACAGCCTCAGCAGTAAATGGAGCAAGGTCATTGCTAATCTGGAAAGTAAATGCTTTTGAATCATTTCCTCTCAGGACAAGACCTAGTCTTTTCTTCCAGCTGCTAACACCTTCCTTCCCACTCAGAGCAAGACCATAACCTTCCTCAGGCACAGAAAATTTCCTGTTTTGTATCTCCCTCCTTTTGTATCTCCCTTTAATCTTGCCCAGCATACCATGGTGTGTTCATCTGCCTTTCACCAGGCTCACCTTTTCTTGCACTTCCCTCTCCTAATGCAGCCCACATGGCTCCCATTTACTGAAGGTGGGAGCCAGTGGCCATATCCCATAAGTAATCTGAGGGGATTCCCAGGTGGAATTATTTAATTAGAGACTGCCAAGTAGTTTGGGAGGGAATTTATTTCAAAAAGTTGATTTTAATATTTTTCATGCATTTATTTTTCAGTTGAGATTATGACATATCCAGAAAGATAACCATTTATTTAACCAGTGAGATATTCAGTTAAACCCTGAGAAATTATACTTCTTTAGATCAACCTTTATGCACAAGAATTGTCTCAGAAGGCTGTCTCTTCTGGCTAGAGGGCAGAATCCCTTTCAGAGGTTTAACAGTGGTTATGTGTTTAGCTGAGTAAGTTGAAAAACCTGACAAGTATATTGCAAAAACCTCAGATCCCTCTCCCAGAAGGCAAGCCAATGACACCATTAGCTTAATCCAGCACCTCATATACTCGATTTTAATATGACTGTTTAGCTCCAGATTTTGATGTATTTTCAGTTGAAGGATTTGTGTTCCAGTAGTAAGAGGGGAGAAGGAGGGAGGGCAGTGCTGTAGGTCACTCAGCAGTTGGGTACACAGATGTGTTAAAAACCACGCAGAGGGTCTCTCTGGAAAAGAGCTGACGTCTGACATCTACATCCATTCAGTGAGTGGCGTAACTCACAGGGCAGCCTTTTGCTGTGTGTTTAGCTGAGTCCCACATACCACCAGTGAGTCGTGCACTCCTCTGCCTTTTCTGCCTATGTGGCTCTCTCTGTTTCTGACAGCCACCTCCAGGACTGATACCATTAACGGGTGATACTCGGAGCTACTGTCCTGGTAGACGGTGTGAGCACCCCTCTGCATTGCCACAGCGACCGAGGCTGTGCTAACCAATGTGGAGAAGTTGTGCTGGCAGCAGTGCCTGCAGGGTAATTGTTGCAAAATTTAACATCCATCCCATCCAAGTCCGTATATCTGCAGTGTTGATCTACAGGGCTGGGCTGGCTTAGGGTCGTTGTCCAGGAATATGAAGAGGTATAGAGCTTTGATAGAGTTCACTCGAGCCACTTTGGATGCTTACTTCACAAGGAGTCATGCCTGTTCTTCCCTGCTCACCTTGAAAGAATGAAGTAGTTCAGGTGATATCTCCATTACAGTAAAGTTGAAGGAGATGCATTCCTCTGAGGTGCTGGCAAACACTGAGCAGAATTTGAGAGAATTGGGGATGCATCTGTGTCCAGAGGATGAAAGCAATAAGGGTACTTACAGTACATCAAGAATAAAACAACTTCAGCAAAGTGCAGCATTATTATAGGAGTGCATGCTGATAGTGGCAAAATTGTGGATGAAAAATGCAGAAAAGGTATCAATTGAATACATATGAATCTTCCGTATTCGTCAAAACAATCTGACACTCTGATAATCGAGAACTTCTGTGGTTTAGGTTTCCTAGGGGGGTTTTCATCTGTTCCGGCCCTCTTCAGGTCTGCTGCTGTTTCACATTTCAGATTAATGTAAATAACACTCATGTCACAGTTAATTGTCTTGATGAAAACTAAAGAAAAGAGCTGTTTCTATGTCAATATGTTGCTTACTCTTTTGCACTGAGTTACCAATTGATATATTCCTCTTTCTTCCTCCTATTTGTATGTATTTGCAGGGTATTTTCCTGCAGTTCCTTCTGCTGCTCTCTCCCCTGGACCCACAGCACAGCTGTTGCCTCTCCATGTCTCACTGGTTGGGAAATGCTCTTAAACTCCCTTCCCCAGAGATCCTCTTGACCTGTGCCCTGAATTTGTTCAAATTTGCTTTTTTTGAAATACATTATCTTTAATCCATTTTTCTTGCTCCTTCACTGCTTTATATTGCTGAACTTTATGGTTTTGTAACCACTTGCACTCAAATTTACTTCCATTTTTGGACTATTAATCAGCTTTCTGTATCAATATTATCCAAATTATAAACATCCCCTCCTCTGTTACTTTCCCTTCTCCAAAGCAACTTTTCCCCACTCAATACAGCAGCTTGGAGTGTCTGGGACCTGCCCTGCTCTGTGTTTAGCAGATAGGAGGGTAATTAAAATTACTTGTTTCTACCAACTCCAGTTATTTTAGCTGCTTTAGTCAGACACTCAAAAATATGTCATCCATGTTTTATTTCTGATTAATAGAGTTCTGTGGGACATCTTCTGTGCTCCTTTTCTCTTTCTTGTTCCCTGGGGACGTACACAAAGTCTATTTTTCACCTCTCCTTGAAACCCAGAACATTCTTCATACAAAAAAACCACCCCCTTTTTATTTCCTTCTTCTGTTTTCTAAACAGGTGACATAATCTCATATCAGTATTCCCCTCCAATGATGTCTTTCCATGAAGCACATGTGAGGCTAATTGCTGTAGCTGTATATAAGGGCTTTAAATAAGTCCAGTTTGTTCTGCTGCCACTTATGTGCAGACAAGGCTGCTCTGGCTCTGTGGCTGCTACAGAGGAGCAGGAGTCTGAGCAGACCTGTCCTCACACAGCACATCAATTGGTTCATGACATCCTAAGTGTCCCACGTAGCAGTGGTTTGTTGACAGAGCTTGGTAAGACTCACAGGACAGCAAGAGCTGCAGAACTGATTGGAAGCTTGGAACAACTTGCATTACTGTGAATATACTGAAGACCTGCAACAAACGGTGATTAATGAAAGTGTGTTTAGAGGAGGGTTGGCCTTAAATTTGAGATATCGACAAGAAATAAAAACCTAGCAGGCAGGGGTGTAGCAAGATCCAGTCACTAGAAAGCCAAAACAGGTAAGTTTGGACTCAAAATCATTGTCACTCCAGATGTTAAATAGCTGCAACATTTTAAATGATTTCCATACTTGCAGCAGATTTTAAGCTGCTTGTGGGTACCTGTGCAAAATATCTGCTTTGTCCTGCTGAGGGACTGGGTTTGACTCCTGCACTCCTCATGTACACCCCAGGCTGCCTGGTGCTGGACATAAGGCTAATGATGCTGGCCTTTTCCAGCCATTCATCTGTGCCTCCAAAGTCAGGTTCAGACTCCACCCTGTGTACTTTGGTACAAAATTCCTCCAAAGATTAGCTGGAGAGAGATCCTGCCAAACCGGGTCCCTCCAGCTGAGCCATATCTGTGAGCCCAGAGGAGCAGAGAGAGTCAGGGCCAGTTCCTTCAAATATTTTACAGATTAAGACCCAGGTCTATGATCCGTGGGAAGTCAGTGGAGGTCACAGAATGCAGTGGGTCATGGTCCTTGCTGCAATGTTCACAGTCTGCACCAGTAATTGCCATCTTCCTCACCCTACTAGCTCGGTCGATCACTGTTGTGTTCAAATGCAGTGACACTCAGCAGTGCAGATGAGCCCTCTGACATTATCTGAGTGCAGCTGGAGGCATCTATTTTAGCCTTGAAAATGCCTCTTTCTTGGCAGTGCTCTGTGTTTATTATAATGCTGTCTGTAATGTGCAAAAGTACATTTCTGTTTTAACTTCCTTCTTTATGTGCTAAAGAGTGTGGTTTTAATTAAGGATTTCAGATTGAAACATTTCCGGTTTTATGTGTTGTTTTTGGGGGGTTTTTTTTGGTCTTTTTTTTTAAGACAGTTTTCAGTTAAAATGTTTCAGAGTTTTGAAAAATACCAGATGCCCAGCTCGCAAAGTGTGCGAAGAGCCCTAGTCACTCCCTCTTCCTCTCAGGGAAGTCAGCTGCTCCGCTGAGTAGGAACAACTAGAGACGGCCGATGGCAAGGACGGGGTCAGCAGGCAGGGGAGGATGTGCCGGAACTGGGACCGGCGTTTTTCAGCAGCGCACGATGACTGCGGCTCCTTGCACGATAGGAAACTTTGACTCAGACCCATAAAATGAAGCACCTGATCTTTGTGGATTCTGGGTTTGCTTGCCAAGAGCTAGGAATTGTAAGAGGAGATGGCCAGACCCCTGCTTAATGGCAGAGCATCTCTGCTGCAGCGCCCGGCACTGAGGGATGTCAGGCGTGCCCCTGCAATCCCGGGCCACCGGCTGCAGCCCCCGCCCATGGGGAAGCGAGGCCAACCCAAACGACTTGTAAAGTAAAAGGGTTGTTTTGCTGCACATCAACTGCCATAAGAGGAAAAATAAAAACAAGCCATATTTTAACTCCCCTGGTAGTAGAAGAGCCTATAAAGGCACCCCAAATTTTTGAAAACAGCAGACAATGAAAATTATGTTAAGACCAGGTTTCTCGAGCCAGTCCCATGATTTTTGTGAGTTTGACTCATGATTTTTGAATGTTGGGGTTTGGCAACACTAAAGTCCTCAGTTTGAATTTGTTCCCGATGTGGTGGTTCAGCCTTCTCGCATGACTGATCAATGTCACTCTGCTCCAAAGCAGCCAGGGACCCAGGGGGGTAGGAGGCAGAGGGCCTGGTACAAGGCACTGCTCCTTCTGCAGCTCCAGGGATGCTGTTGGTTGGATCTGGCTTGCATCCCTATGTGAGGCTCTTCTGAACCAAGCCACGTGTCTGCCACATGGCAAGCAGTTTAGGCAGCAAAAATGGAGTATGGGAGCTGCTGGAGGGGCTGAAGGGAATAGGTGAACTAAATGCACAGCTTACCTGGTTTAAGATCTTGATAGAGATTAAATTAACATGTTAAAAACATTCTTCGTACCTGTACATCTTTCATTCATTCCAGTTTAGCCATGCAGGATGTGCACAGGTTGCTGCTCAGCCTATGCTGCCCAGCTCACTTTTTGCAGGGAAGTGCAGAAAACATCCATCCTCTTGCTGCAGTATTAGTTCTTTGGGTGCTGTCAAGAAGTAGTGTTTATAAAGAAAACCTCTGCCTTGAGACTGGGGCAGCTTGAAAGAATGATGTGGATGCAGCTTGCCTGAGCAGCAAGTGATGCACAGGGGACATGGGTTGCTGTGACAGTTGTTGTCATCTCCCCTGCAGATGGCAGGAGGAGGTGCATGTGGGGACAGGCATGGCACCTGTCCTTGTCTTCTTGCTTTGCCTTGTGTTCCAACATATGGCTGTACAGCAAGCTATGGCATTATCTTGTACACACCTGTGAGGGTTTGGGCTGCACAGGGTTTCCCATGCCTGAGAGGTCAGACTCAGGTGCAGGAGGAGGTCCCCCTCTATGTGGCTTCCTGGGCTAGGGAGCAGCACTATGGAGGGACCAAGTCACCTCTTCTCCGAGGCAGCACAGAAATGGCTCATGTTTGCACCTTAAGCCAGCTTTAAACTCTATAAATCACCATTACCCCACCAGTGGGTAATGCTCTGCAGCTGCCAAGGTACCCCTGCCTCAAAGGCTTGATGTGATTCACAGCCCAGTCCTCCCTGTGAGGTGGGCAGAGAGGGCGCTCACTCCTCCAGCTGGCTGTCCGTTCATCTCTAGCTGCCTGCCTATTTGGGAGCTCACTGAGTGCCTGAGGAGCTGACCACTTCTTACCTGTTTGGGAATGCTTTTTAATTGTTCCAGAAATTGCTGTTTGTTAATAAATCAGGGTGATCACAGAGAAGTGTTTTAGCTAAATCGTGTAAAAGAAGGAATGAGCTGCAGCGCAGCACTGCCAGCTGTCATTTGATTTAGAAACACACATCATACTTTTTGTTGCTTTTCAGACAGCTGCACTTATAGCTGCTCTTATAGCCATATAAAACAGTCATTCTGTCAGCAAACGGTCTGGCAGGAGAGCTGGGTTATGTCTGCAGCCATGTTCCCAAGCCTGGCAGGTTCACTCCCTCCACGTGCAAAGGTAAAGCCTGGAGGAAGGCGGCTTTGTGGCATGTGGCACATGTGGCTTTGTGGCATGTGGGGCAGCCTGTCCCCAGCATCATAGCTTTGCACAGGGTAAAGAGCAAAACGCTGGGCTGTGCCCACTGCCCATGGAGGACATGGCACTGACAGGGCTTGTCTCCAGCACCCCTGGTCATTAGGATTGGGTAGTTGCTGCCCTGAGAGGGGTTTTTGTATCCCAAGTCTGCTGTTGCTGCTTAAAAGTCTGGCTAGCTGCAGGTCGATTGACAAAGCACAGCCTATTATAACAGCACTCACATCAGTCAGGCCCTGTCCACTGTGGTTTGTCTTATTTGGACTTTAGAGTTAAAGCTGAGAGTCACAAAGACTGGAATTGGGTTTTAAAAATTTCCTCCAGAGCAGGGAGATAGTGCTATCAAATTTGAAGCTTTTCAGAGGATCAATGTCGCTTTCAATAAAACCTCATCCAGGAAGGGTTCCCTATCTAACAGACCAGCTTTAAATGCCAGGTCAAAACAATATTTGAATATTTTCTACTCATGTTATTTGTATTCCTTTATCCAGAGTGGATAGTGCAAGTGGTGTCAGTGAGATGTAATTGCCAAGCAGGCTGTTGCCGTCTCTCGATTGGACGAGCTGCTTCCTGCAGAGGCCCCAGGGATGCCCAGAAATGCAGGCATTATGGACCACTGAGGATGCTGATGAGCTCCACCCGCTTTTTCTCTGGAGCAATTTCCATGACTCAAGCCCAGTGATCAAGGGTGGCCAACAAGATGTGGATGAGCAGGTGGTGCTCAGAGTCTTATTTTCCCATGCTCCGTTCTTCTGCTCTGCTCAAACCCGTAGTCCTCTCCCCACTCACCTCCATTTCCCTCTGAAACTTTAGAAGATGCTGGATTAATCCCGATTCAAAAGGGAAAACACCTTAAGTTATGCAGCAGGAGAAAACAGCTTTCTTAGCTGTAACATGATCTTGTTTTTTTCCTAGACACCAGACTAGAACAGAGGGTTTGGAAATTGCCCCTCTGGACATTTTCTGAGCTTTACAGCATTTGGAGATTGAACCCAGATCCCACATCTCTTCTGAAGCTCCATGTCAGTTTACACTTGTTCCTAGAAATCATTACTGTCCTGTGAGCTCTTTACCACGCGAGGATTGAAAACAGAGCTATTCTGCTCATTTGAGGTCTCTTTTTTTTGCAAGAAGACAGAGCTCAGGGCTCATTCCTTTTTTTCACCATCTGAGGTTTAAGCCCAATCCTGACTGTTATTCGACCTCGATACCATTTACACATTGAACCCAATGCCTATGGCTTTTATCTGAGCCCTTAGAGCATTTGGAAGCAGTCCATGCCCCTTGTCTGGTATCAAAAGAATTATATTAATTTGGGATTCATTCCACAAAATGAGGCTGTCAGCCAGACTCCTTAGCAATTGGATATTGAACCCAGACCTCATGGTAGTCTTCCAAGTTATATGCCAGCTGGGAACTCAGCCCACAATCCATGGCTGCTGGCCAAGCTCCTTATTGGCGAGAGATTGACACCAAGCCCCCAGACTGTTATTTCTGTATGGCGGTGTTAAGGACTAAACCTGCTCACGTGGTCAGCATAATCACCTCTGTGTTGGCAGTGAAATGAAAAATCTAGTTAAAGACTTGAATGAATATTGAGGGTCGATGTTCAGCTGCTTAAAGACCAGGGATGATGACAATTCCTCTGGAAAAAGGCCCCCTCGATACTCCGAAGGGAATAGCCCCAGATCCCCCATCTGTCATCCAGCTGGATATAAAATCCAGGTTCTCATTAACACACAGTGCGCAGCATTTCTTTACTGGCTGGCAGTATTAAAGCCAGTTCTTCCAACTTTCAGGTATTCTTCAGATGGGATTAAACTAGATCCCTTTTCTATAGTACCATTAGGCTCTGCCAAAGCACCTCTTGTCACTCAGAGCAGACCTCCAACGCTGCACCTTGCCTTGGAAAGCGTTTCCCACGCATCGTACACGCCCACCTTTTGCTCCTTCGTGGAGCAATAAGGAAGCCTGGTAGGTAAAGGAGAACAAGGGACAGTTCTGGACGCCTCCATCGTTTTTGGAGGGAATTGGGAGACTGACCAGGTAGAGGGATCATTTCAGGTGAAACGTGTATCTGAGGCAAGCAAATTTTTCCCTCCTGCCAGCAATTTTGCCTGGGAATTCTTCACCTTCTTTACACGGTGGGGTTTTACTGCATAACAAATGCTCCAGAAGAGTGAATTAAAACCAAACAGTTCCCAGCTGGGATGGTCATCATTAAAATGTGATTTTCAGCAACTGTGTGGGTTTCTTGGTAGCCTTGAAATCTTTAAAATTCTCATCAAGCAGCAACTTTGATGAAATGGCTTAACATGCAGCTAGAATAGGAAAAACTTCCCATGATCCAGTGGCTCAAGCTGGATATTAGTGCATATGGACAGTGTGGGATGTTACTTTTCCTCTGAACTTGCAGTGATGGTGAAGGTTATTCTTTGGTGCTCTAACTGTATACATTTTGGATGGGGGGTTTCTGATTTCTTTGCATGAAAGCCTATCGTGACTGAGGATGCAATACATGGGAAGAATTCAAGCCAGTGTTGCAGACCTGTCCCCTGGGCCTGGAATTACTCTAATTGCCTGTTGCATATCTTCTGATTCATATTTATTTGCTAAGAAAACATTTAGTCCTTGCCACACACGTGTGGTTTTATGAGGATTTTCAGTGTAAGAGAGCCAGTGCAAATGGGATTCAGCTGACAATGGTGGCAATTTGTTTGTAAATAAATTTTCCATGTCCCTGCTTGTTCTTCTGTAAGTGGGAATATCTTTCTTTTTCCATTCATTGCTCTCACCAGCCATCTTACTCATCTCTTCTCTGAACATCCTGTACCACTCCTTCTGCCCCCTCCCTCTAAAAATCTCATTGGGATTCTCTTTGCCAGGTCTTTCCCAATCCCAACCCTCCACTATCTCCTTTGAGTTACTCGAGGGGCAGGGGATGCTGGTGGCTTCAGTGCTGCCACCAGGAGTTGTTTGCAGGGACGCTTCAGGCCTTGCTTGGAATTTATGGAGAACACAGAGTTGAGCAATACCCATGATTAGTTGAAATTGTTCTTTCTAGAACTACATTTCTTTGCTGTGTCAACAGAAGGGTTCATCTGTTGTGCATTTGACTGGTCTCTCAGCTAACCTGAGGATTTGGGGACTGTGCTGTGTGTTGCTCGCTCTGTGCTCGGCTCTTGTCTCATCCTCCTCAGTGCTTGCATGTCCTGTACATACACAAGATAGATGTGGCGAATGGTGGGAATAGAGGGAGAACAGGCTCTTCTTTCCCGCCCTCCTGGTTCACTTCCTAGAGTTACAAAAGCCCCTGGCACACTGTGCCGTGCCCCACCACCCCTCAGCCCACTGACTGGTATCAGCTTCCATCTCAATGGGCACATGAATTTCTGCTCTTCATGCTAAACCCTGACAAAGCAAAGTTCCTGAAGCAGAATAAAAAAGTAGGAGATTTTCAGAGATTCTTGAACTGTCCCTCTTACCAAACAGCAGTCAATACTGCTTTCTTTAAAAAGTCTCTAGTATAATGTTTAATTCAGTAACTACAACTGGAAAGTCTTTCCAATTATTTTAAACTGTCAGAGACGTTTTAATGTGCCTCAGATTTTGTGTTGGTATGTCACAGAGTTAAGTACCATCCATCTTTCAGAGAACATTAAAATTTAGCCTTGAATAAAAAGAAGAAAAATGGGAAAGAATCCCAAAAGACGTACTTGTCCCTTGAACCCCACCATCATTTGTGGCTTCACAGACACCTTCTGCATTTTGAAATTGTTTGTCTCTCTTTACAGAACATATGAGATCAATACAAGCAGCTAAAATCTTTAATTTGTGCAGAGCTTCGGCCGAGTGCAGGGTTTTCTAGCAGATCTTCACCCAGCCATGCATCACTGGGCTGTACTCACTCTCCAGATGCATTCAAACCTCTGCAAACAAGGATGCAAAAGGTTGAGAAAGCCTAAATATCTTCTGGTTTCTTTTTTGTGCCAGGGTTATGTGGCCTCTGACTACTATCTGCTGTTTGTCCCAAACCCACTGAGACAGGCACCTGTCCCACTGAGACCCACTATCAAGTGCTGCCATTGTGTGCGAGGGAGCAGAGTTTTCTTGCCTTGGTTATCCTCATTCCAACTACATGAGCATTAGTAAATGGAAGAAGCTGATTCTCAGCATCCTTCCACTTTTTAAATTTTTTTTTTTTTAAATTCCTTCTCCCTGAGCTCAGTGGCACGTGAGTGCTGAGCATGTGCATCTCTGCACTGGGCAGAGGGGGAGAAGGAGCAGGGAGAACATCCTATAAATCTAGTTCTGCTCTATTAAGATTCATTCTAGTACGACAATGGCTTTTTCTATTGAAATACTTTGTGAAAGCCTTGCCTAATGATCTGTTAGCTGGAGAAAGGTTAAATTCCTGTATGATTTTCTTTGTTTGATGAAGAAAAAACAGTGCAATTATCCAGAATTCAAAGTGAGTTTTAGCCAGCTGTTAATAATACTATGATTCTTCATGTTCTCATTACTCAGAAGTAATGTTGCCATTCCTAGTCATGGCAGTAAAATATTTATAGCATTTTCTTATGGCCCTGTTTGTACATATGGAGAAGTGGACATCACTCAAAGTCTTCTAAATAACATTGTTTTTGTGCTTTAGCCATCCACAGAATCATAGAATCATTTAGGTTGAAAAAGACCTCTAAGATCGTTAAGTCCCACCATTATCCTAATAGCACCGACTCCATCACTAAACTGTGTCCCCAAGTGCCACATCTGCACCTCCTTTAAATATCTCCAGGAATAGTGACTCGACTTCTTCCCTGGGCAGCCTGCTCAAATCATTGATAACTCTTTCAGTGAAGAAATTTTTCCTAATATCTAATCTGAACCTCCTCTGGCACAACTTGAGGCTCTTTCCTCTTGTCCTAATGCTTGTTGCTTAGGAAAAGAGGCTGACCCCCACGTTGCTACAATCTCCTTTCAGGTAGTTGTAGAGATTTGAAAGAGTCTCTCCGAGCGCCCTTTTCTTCAGGCTGAACACTCCAGCTCCTTCATCTCCTCACCATAAGACTTGTGCTCCAGACCCTTCAACAGCTTTCTTGTCCCTCTCTGGACATGCTCCAGCATCTCAATGTCTTATAGTGTGGGGCCCAAAACTGAACACAGTACTCAAGGTGCGGCCTCACGAGTGCCAAGTAGAGGAAGATGACCACTGCCCTGGTCCTGCTGGCCGTGCTATTTCTGATTCAAGCCAGGATGCCATTGGCCTCCTTTGCCACTTGAGCACACTGCTGTCATGCACTCTGTATGACAGTATTCTCCTCATTTAAATGCAGCTGTCTGCACTGAAGACATCCAGTTTAAGGCACTTGTCTCAGAGGGGTTAGGCCTGTGCTTTAACCACAAATCGCTGGGTAGCTTGTGCAAACTGGTTATCAAGGCTCTTCCAGAGTCACTGGATGGGTTTTCTTCTGAGTTCACACAATCCCAAGACAGCTGCCAAGAGCAAAGGAGGTAAGTGGATTTGGTACCTGATACTCTTGATAGCAAGAGTGGCTGTATTAACAACCTGGTTTCATGCAAAGATAGGCTTATTAGTGCTTTTCTGCTCTTTGTAGCTTCACTGCAGTCTGTTGGTTGCTCTGTTCTGGGACACCACTGGAAATGTGCAGGAGCAAATTCCAGACATCTGTGTGTTCCTCCTAGCCTGCTCCCCTGATTGCTGAGGTTTCCAGCTTGGAAAGTCGTGGCAGAACATGAAATACACGTGGCATCTCTGTGTCCAGGCGCACGGAAACAAAATAAGTGTCATGGGGAAAATATAATTTCACAGTGGTAGGCCCTGCATTGGGATGAACAGACATCTTGTTTCCTCTCATGGATGCATGGAAAATCAATTCCCAGTCCCCTGCAGTGGCTCCTAAATATGAACCAAATCCCCTCCTGCAGTACAACTGTTTTGCACTGTGAAAAGGTTTCATTTCTAGCAGAAGAACTGCAGGTAACACCTTTTTTGCTTGCTTCATTTGTCATTTGGGTGTCTCTCTTATCCTCTTTGTAAGAGTCTCATTTCAAGCTCAGTTTTTTGCCTGGGGGTCTGGAGTAAATGAGTATTAAGTAACTGTATCTGTCTCTAATTCACTAAGCATCCAGAAAAAGAGCTAATGTGCCTGAACCAGTGGGATGAATACATTAGATTAATCTAATTCAGCTACTTTTCTCTCAAACAACCCAGTAGCGTTTAGAAAAGGGTTGTGAAAAGGATTAGGAATTTCTTTTCCAGATTTTCCCTATCTTCTTTCCATAACTTTTCTGCATTCCATTAAATGCTAACTATTCAGTTAGCTTATTTCCTTGACCCTCCTTAAGACTTTACTTTTGAAATAAGTTTACTCTTAGAGCTGGTTCTGTATTCACTGAGGCTTTCAGTGACCAGGAAAGGCAACAGTACAAATGCAGACATACAGGCTGTAGCAGCTTATCCCAACCAGAATGAGCAGCTCCTGGCTGTCACCATTTCACTTGCACCTCAGATGGGCAGCATGCTACAAAGAATCCTGGAGCATCCCCCTGGCATTATGGCAATTCCTTGAGCATGCAGTGGCCTCCTCTCCATCCCCTTCAGCTCCCTTGCCCATAGTGGTGCATGCTATAACCTTAGTGCCGTGGCAAGTCTGATGTATCCTCTGCACCTTTATACACCACTTTTTTTTGAAAATGATCTAGAGAAGGCTGCCTAACCCTGTCACTCTAACAGCAAATTAATGAGAGCTGCTCTCGTCGTGTGTGTATTTCTCACTGCAGTTCTGTCCAGATCAGGGTTACCTCAGTTTCTGGAGAGAATATCATGTGCAATCCTTTGTGTTCAAAGTCTCAAACCCCATCAAGGTATAAGACATAAATGGCTGCTTTGCTGCCCACAAGCCCTGCTCTCCTGTCAGTAGATTGCTTCAGTGTGATTTCTTCTTGGCATTTCCCTGTGGCTGTTGATCATCTCCTTATATTTTATAAGTGCTGACAAGCAACTCGATTATTTGTCCAAGTGTTTTTCTGGGACCTGAAGCCAGTTTGCCTACTCTGTAATTCCCCCATGCCTCCTTCCCCTCTTCTGAAAGTGGAACCCTCGGTCTGCCCTCCCTGGCCCCCTGGAACCTCCCCATCCCTGGTGGCTCTTCACAGTTAAGTGGTTGCATCTCCAAGGCTGCTTCAGGAAGCTCGCCGAGTGTCCTGGGATGCAGTTCAACAGGCAGGGATGATTGAAAACACCACTGTTATCTAATTGCTCTCTAACCAAATCTCCTCTCTCTGCCACGTGAGTTTGTGTCCTGCTAATACTGGCATTAGCTTCATCAGGCATTTGATTGCTTTTCAGTTTTTATGAAAGATTTAAGAAAAAAAAGGCACTAAGTATTGTGTCTCTCCCAGCAGGGCCCTGTGCTAATGTCACACCACCCTAAATAGTGGGTCAGCTCTTTCTTTGGTCTCTCCTGCTGCTGCTGGCTGGTTCCCCACTGCTCATCCAGGCCATAGTACAGGGAGATGCCAGTCTGGGAGCTTTGGGGCCAGCAGATAGGACACGAATCCCACAAAGACCCCAGCACTTCAGGAAGGCTGCCATGGCAGCAGGGCATGTCCAGACTGTCACTAGGCAGGGAGGCCTTCTCTCCCCTAGGTCAAGAGGAGATAAAAAGCTCCTGTCTTTGCGTGCAGGGCAGAGGTCAGCTGGGTATGTGCTGCGTGGAGGCTTTACTTGATCATTGCTGGGGCTTGGTTACTGCACTGGGGGCTGTGGGAGCAGAGAGAAGGCTGTTGTGGCACATAGGAGAGGTGGCCATGAGCTGGCAGCTCTGGGGGGGTGATTTCCTCCTCTACTCCCCAGTCACTGCAGGGGTCTGCTCTGGAAAAGATACAAGGCAGAATAAGCACAAAAAGGCTGAACTTCCCTTGCCAACAACAGATGAAAAGAGATGTTATAAAGTCACTTGTCTCTGATAACATGGCCCCATCTCTGACAGAGAGGTGGAGGGCATCCAAGTTTCATGCTGGAAGGAGATAAACCCACACCTGGAATCCTATCCCAGTTTCAAAGGTCAGGTTCGTTTCTGCAGTTACAGATGTCGTGGGGATGGCATTTGACCCTGGCTCATCCTACACAGAAGGCAAGGTATGATGGACAGCAGGATCATTTGAATCTCCCTGGAACTAGCTTTCCTTTGAATTACAAACTGTTTTTTGTTTCTTCCCAGCCAGGTCTCTAGACAAACTCTATAACTTTGCTGACTGCTCTGGCCTTCACCTGATCTTTGCACTGAATGCTTTGCGCCGAAATCCCAACAACTCCTGGAACAGCTCCAATGCCCTCAGCCTCCTGAAGTACAGTGCCAGCAAGAAGTACAACATCTCCTGGGAGTTGGGCAACGGTGAGTGTGGGAACGGGAGAGCCACAGGAATGGAGCTCACTGTAGGAGAAAGATATTCAGTTTTAGAAGGGGATATTTGCAGATCCCAGGATAATTTCCCTGTGTAGTTTCATATGGATTTAAAGATCTCTAAGACAGCCTTGGTGCGAGTCAGCCCCTTAGCTGGACAGTTCTATTAGTTTGAATTAAGCGTATACAATGTTTCTACCCTGGCTGCTGCACTCGGCTGGTCCTGGGGTGGACTTGTATGATGGCTACAGTGCCTTGGGAAGTAGGCAACTCTACAGGGATGGGAGCATGACACCAAGGTACAGATCCTTCTCCCAGCACACAGCAAAAGGGGTGCGGGAAAGCAAGCAATGACTCTCATCCACTCCTCAAAGGTTCCTTCTGCTGCTCTGCAGAGCTGCCTGCCTCCTCTCCAGACCTCAAGCTGTGTGACAGGGTGAGCCGTGTGTCTCTCTCTCTGGAAGTGCAGATGAAGGAGCAGAGCTGACAAGCCTTGCTTGTCTATTTTTATCTTCCCAGAACCCAATAACTATCGGACACTGATCGGACGCTCAGTGAATGGCAGCCAGCTGGGAAAGGACTACACTCAGCTGAGAAGCCTGATGCAGCTTATCCGCACCTATTCCAGAGCACACCTCTATGGGCCAAACATTGGGAGGCCCAGAAAGAACGTCATCGCTTTCCTGGAAGGGTAAGTGATGTTGCTTTGATGAAAAAGAGATCAGAAATCCCTCCTGAGACAGAGCCCTTTTGCAACAGGTAGGCTTGCTCTTTGAATTCCCATTGTCCAATAGCCTCCAGGGTGAGCCACCACAGTAGCAGAGGCTTGGGAAAAAGGGTTGTCTGTACTGCTAAAATTCTGCAGAGGTAGCTGGTGGGACTTTAGGCTGGACTGATTAACACTCTCCCAAGCATTTCCAGTGTTGCCCAATTACAGGCAGACTGAGGTGCCCACCTTACTGGGATCTGAAGACAGCGCAGGCTGCTGCATGCCTGTGGGCTGCCAGGTCAGGAGGTGGGTCCTGGCATCACTTGCCAGTGTGGATATTATTATCTCTGAGTCCTCCTGGACAAATTGCTTTGTCACAGTTTGGTAACTTCTTCTCCCTGTGCTTTCTCCATATGTGCAGAGGAAGAACCTGTAGCAATTTTCTTCACTGACCAAGCCCTCTTCCTGCTAGGAGAATTGGCATGTCTCTAGTTTGGGAAGGCCAGAGGTGGAGAAGGAATGGTGACAGTGAGGGACACGGACACCTGGAGGTGACATTGGACAGCTACAGGAATCAGGGAGGTGTGGGAGCCTGCTGGCAGCAGGAGTTGAGACTGTGCGGCTTGAAGACCATGCAGCAGAGGCGAAATTCCCTGCAGGACTGTAAACAGAAACTCCAGTGCAGAAGACTGGGCAGGGGGAGGTGTGGAAGGGACTCTGCTGGGAGCAAAGCTGAGTCTAGCATTCATTAACATCTGCAGGAATGATCTGGCAGAAACAATAAACAGCACACTGATGCAGTCCCCAGCGAGGCGGGGAGGGAGCCAGGGCCAGATTCTCAGCTCTGCTGCAGCAGCACAAAGAGACCATAAAGCTGGTTGAACCAGCTGCGACGCCAGCGTCCCTCCCACCGACAAAAGTGGGGAAGCAGCCCCTGCGCCCACACTACAGCTGCCGCCGATGCCGCGGGAGCGCAGCGCTTGACGGAGCCCCTGGGTTTGGTACAGGGCATGGAAGCGGCGCAGGGGGAGTTACAAAATGTTGTAGTAGCCTTGATCAGCAGGAAATCTATTAGCGCCGGGAGGAGCGGGCTGAGTAAGAAAAACAATGGGGATGAGAGCCAAGAAGCTATTAGAGAAAGGGAAGTCCTACTGCTGCGTTTGCCCTTCGTGCACCGCAGCCGGGTCCCAGGGAAGGGAGGTCGGACGAGCCAAGTCACACGGCCAGGGTGGTCCAGCAGCTCAGTGTTGCTGGGGCTGCGTTTTGACGGACGGCAACCCTGGGGGTGAGGCTGTAGTGAACAGTGTGGTGGAGAGAATGGCAGAAACCCCATCTCAAACAAAAGGGTAGGTATGTAAGAGCTACAGCCCTGGTGACAGGGTGGTGGGGGCTCTCCAGACCCCCCTGCTGGTCTGAAAGAGTTGTGATGAGCATGCCTGCTCTCCAAGCTATGTGCTGTTTCCTCTGCTGCCATCTTGCCTGCCAGGGTGACTCTGGTCAACAGGTGCTCAAAGTGTTTTCTCTTTCCCATGGAGAAACGTTGTGTCCTGCGCTCCAAATCCTGGTGTCTGCAGCTCACGACAAGCGGCACGTGCCTGCATGGCCTTACAGCCCACGGGGTCCTATGGGAAAAGAGCTGGTTGTCTTTCCACATAAAACCTCATTATTACCAAGCAGGGCGTAAAGAGAAGGAACAAGTCTGATTACACAAAGACAAAGGACTAAACATTCATTTGCAGTATTTGGCAATGGAGTTGCAAAAGGATAAACAAATAAACCCCAGTGCCTAAGTTCTTTGACAGCATGAGCCTTATTGCCAGTAGCTTCCCAGGGTCTCTTCAGTATCTGGGTTAGTGCTACTGAGAGCTCTGTCTTCTGCAGGAGCATCCAGAACTGGTCAATGGAGTGTGCCTGGTGCTGTCACAGCCAGGACATGCCTCTTACGGTCCTGAATGAGCCCCACCCAGTCAGCAAGCAAGAGAGATGAGAAGGAATTTAGGAAGGTGTTCTCAGTATCAAATCTTCCGTCTGCCTTTCTACTCCTCCATGAGTGGTCTACATAGTGATCACAGAAGGATGAAGGCTCCTGAGTGAATGAAGTGTGTGCAGCTAATAGTCCTGGTGATGCAAAATCTGCAAAGTTTTTCTCTTCTTTTCAAAAAAAAAAGTGATGAACAGCAGAAGTCAGATAGGTAGGAACAGATATGCCAAGTGAAAGATTATGACTTAAGATTATGACTCAAGTAAGTCTGGAGGGGGGAAATGACACCCCAGAGGAGAAGATTGGAAGGGTGGATTAGTATTGCCAGGGTGCATGGTTCTGTGACACAAAGTGAAGAAGTGAGTTTTGGTAGGGGAAGCAATGGAAATGAGCTGAAATGTGAGAGGAGAGCTCAGAAAAGCCCAGGGAGTGATGTCCAACAGTAGAAGCTGGCATTAGATGTTCTCCAGGGAAAGTCTCTGGAGTTAGCTTAGGTCTCGAAACACTCAGAGAAAAGTCTCACTGTGAAGTATTAACTAGAATTACCGTTGCATGCCTTGTGTACAAAACATTGTAGTCTATTTTTAGCTATTATCTCAAACAACTAAGCTAAACTTATTCTTTATGTTTAGTTTTTTTTTTTCTGCAGTAGTGGCAGTGTGGGCATGAGTTGGGTGTTTGTATCTGCTGAGCACCAGGCTCTGTTGGTCTCCGTGGTTGGAGATGGGCACCTCCAAGGCTGTTCTGACCCAGTCCTAAGGTCTGTCCTCCAGGACAGGGTGGAACTGAACCCCTCCTGAGACGCCACCTTTTTCTGGCGTCTGTTAAACAATGAGTGCAGATTGGACACCTGGAAGTTTACAGCATGTAGGGGGGTGTGCACGCTGTCCCACTGCAGAGGTTGTCCTTAGGCAGGTGACATTGAGTTGTGCTGGGTGACAGGTGTGCTCTTCCTGATGATGGAAGCACAATATGGTGAGGGGAGGAGAGACCTGCCTGAAACACAGAAGCTTGGGCTTTGCACACCCTTCGGTGCTGAGTTATTGCTCCTGAGCTCTTGCACCACCCTGTGTGGAGCAACAGCTCAGAGCAGCCATAACCATCAGTGTCACTCTGGGCTGGCAAGCCCTGGAGCCTTGACCAGGACTGCTACTGCTGGTGTAAGGACAGGCTCTGCAGTGATGGAGCACTGCTCCGATGGCTGGGGCCTGCTGTTCAGGAGGCTAGAAATGGTGTCTTGTGGATGCACAGGTGCAAGAGGGAATTTCTCCAGACACAACGAAAAGTTGAGTTTGATGAGGTGTTAATTAGACCATTCATGCAGCCTGAGCTGTTGGAGAGCAGACCATGTTAGCTACCTACTGTGTCTGCGGGTACAGGAATCCCAGACTGCTCAGAATTTGCTTGGGGGAAAAGTTATAAGATTCTAAGGAATTGACATAGATTTTAACAACAAATCAGGAATGAGACACAAAGGTTAATGCATGGCTGAATAACACATTCTGTGCTGGAAGAGAAGAAACACAAGGGAAAGCTATTAGGAAGGAGAGGTACTAACACGTTAGAGCTCAGAACATTAGCTACAAAATGTAGGCTGGCACGTCTGGGCACATTTAGTTAGGGGCTCTCATTACCTATTGTTCTTTGGCTCCTATAGCCCAGTTTTTGCCACTGGACACTCACAAGAGGCAGGGTGTTACCTCTATCACAGCAGGAGCTGCAGTGCCAGCAGGATAAGGGCTGGCAGTCAGTTTTGCCCATGCTGGACTGCCTGTTGTTGGTGCTCTGTGCCTGATGCTCTGGCCACTTTGGGTCCTGAGACTGCTGAGGTCACCAGAAAGTGAAAATCTTTCCTGTCTGGAGCTACAGTCTTTCCCTATTCCCCATCCCACATGTCTCAAAGCCACCAGTTCTGGTGCCTCCTTGGCTTTCTCTGCCCTGTTTTCAACCTCCTTGCTGTTTTCTTGATACTGCTGTCACCATTGTGTATCCACTCTCTGGTCACAGAGCCACAGCACCTCTGGCCAGGTGGCAGAAGCAGGTGAGGAAGTTCCCAATTTTCAGTCCTCTCCTGGCAAGGCACAAGAGTTTCTCATCCTTCATGATTTTACTGCCTCCTGCTCCTGGTTTGTAGTACCTGTGGAGAGTTCCCCACCCATCGGGGTCACTTGGTCTCTTTTCGGTGATGATGTCATTCCACAGTGGTCTGAAAGGAGCCCATAAATGCGAGGAATCATGTTTGTCAGTGGTGGTGAATCCATTCCTCCCTGCCATGCCAGGGTTAGGAAGGGGCTTGAAGATGATGTCTTGGTTATCTGTGGGCAGCCCAGGTAGGTTTTAACCTGACCCAGTCCTCAGCTCTGCTCCCTGCACCAGAAATCAACCCCTGGGTTCCTGTGTGGGTACATATGTGGCGGGGAAAATTGTTAGCTTATATGCCATGAAATGGCATGGGTTGTACACTTGGGTTCCAACAAAACAAAATCAAGATGCTAAAAATGGGACAGACTTTGGTGGTATTTTTATGATGACTGCCCATGCCTTGTGCCTCTGCCATCATGAGGATGAAGAGGGCTATGTCTGTCTCAGCAGTTCAGGCATTGCTTTTTACCCAAATAGCAGCTAAAGACAGTGTATGGACAGAGCTTGTTTGTTTAAATTCAAGTGAAAAAGAGAAATAAATATCTGCAGTAAGTGGTATCCGGCAGAGGGAAGGACTCTGGGTGAACTTCAGGAATGAATGTAAGCATTTGTGCTGTCCTCTTGCTGACAAGGACTTCTGCCATGTTTGACACAGGGGACTTGTAAGCAATGCATTTTTTAGAATCTGTTTTGGCTGTTTGACTTTCTTTAGAAAGTACATCCCTGCTGTATTGGTCTAAGGCTCTTTAGTGATGCTGCAGAAGCAAGTGTGTCTCAGTCAGAGAGCCAGAAGCTTCAACCTTACACAAGCTACCACGAGGCTGGTGGCACAGACCGTAACAGGACACTCAATAGATCCAGAGCAAGAATTTTGTGTGAAACATCAAACCACAAGACAAGGAACTTTAAATTAATGATACAATGGGAGGAGGAGGTCACTGCAGCATGAACTCAAGCTCTGCTAACATTGAACTTATAGCTGACTCCATTCATAAATACGTTGAAATGAGGTGTGAAGGGTGAGATGAATCATTTTGCAGTTGGTTATATAGCAGGGTAAAGGAGTTGAGATACAAGCAAAGGATTTAGCTATTGCTCTTTAAGAGGAAAGAGTTAATACAGTTGTTGCTGCTGAAACTTAATTTGGTGTCTGGAATGCCAGAATCACGGTCACCTGCATAGGAAGAACCAAATGGGTAAGCAAAGACATAGATGAGATTACAGTACTGTCTAAGTACACACTGTACCTTCATT
The DNA here is from genome assembly GCA_013399855.1 of Oxyruncus cristatus. Taxonomy (NCBI): domain Eukaryota; kingdom Metazoa; phylum Chordata; class Aves; order Passeriformes; family Cotingidae; genus Oxyruncus; species Oxyruncus cristatus. The sequence goes on from VXAY01003448.1 coordinate 156,064, forward strand.
CTGATTGCCATCTACAGTCTTTGTCATTTCATCTCAGAAAAGACATAATAGAACCAGGAAGGTTAGGGGGAGAGGAGCTGAGGATGTGCATGTAGGTATGTGATTTCTTCACATGAGAAGAGATTAAGTAGGCTATGTCTCTTCAACTCAGAAGAGAGACAGCTTGGAGGGAATGTTATCGAGGCCCACGAGCCTGTGAATGTGGTGTTTTGTCCACAGTGCAGAAAGCAGTTTGGAAGAAAGCTTTGGAAAGGAGGAAGCTTATTCACATGGTATGCGATGGCATTGTAGAAGTCATTGTCACAGGGTAGGCTAGAGGTAGGTTATAAGCTAACAACTCTCTTTTCCGCTTAAGTACCCACTTAAGTCCCTGGAGTGCAGAGCTGCCCCCAAGGATATAAACCCTCTTTGCTAGAAAGCTTGTTCAGCCCTACCATAGATCAGGTTGACTGAAGAAAGGTGATGCCAAGCAGTTGGAGAATACAATATATCAGCAGATTTATACCTAGTTCACACCAGACTCTTCTTCCTGGAGTGAAATTCCTGTCTGAAATATGCCACTTCAGGATAAAGTCTTTGCAGCAGGTGGCATGAGTGGGGTCTAGTACCTGTCTCAGCTCCTGTAGGTATTTGACTGTGCTACTGGAACCTGAAGCAGTTAGTAAGGGAAGCCTGTGCCTTAGTGCCCCTCATCAACCAATTCAGAGACAACATGAAGCTATTTCTATCCATCACTATTGGCTCAAAGGACAGAGATCTGCCACCCAGCTCTAGGGATCCACGAGGGCACCACAGGCAAGCCAGTGTTGTTGCTACATTTGTGGCTTCCCAGGGGTTGGGTGTCTGGTTATTTTGTAGTTCTCCAGGGAGCAACAGATGAAATAACTCACGTTTGTGATGTCCAGCACTCAGGAGTCAATGAGATGCTCAATCACCTGGGTACCTCTGCAATAACAACTTGTCTCCTTGTGCAGCTGCATTCCTTGTTACAGCATCACCTTTTCTATTTTTTTCTAATTTAAAGGGTGGCGATCTGCAGTTACCTGCATGGAAAAGAGATTTCCGAATGCAGATGTCTCTTTAATGAATCAGGAATAGACCTAGGAAGTTCCAGTGGCTGGAAGCTGGAGCCAGACACATTCAGATGAGAAATAACACACTTAGAGGCTAATTGACCGTGGGAGCAATTTACTTAAGGTTGCAGTAGGTGCTCCATGACTGACAAGCATGGAATCAGAAGTATTTCAGAGATCTGCCTAAACTCAAGTGAAAATTGTGGTCCTGGGAGATGTGGCTGTGGGAGATGCTCTGGAAGAGGTCAGATTTGGCCCATGGTTTCTCAATGTAAAGTTTTGGTATCAATATCATCTCGTAGTGTTGCAGTCCTTCTGCTCCATTCTCCCACAGCTCATGAATGACCTGTGAGGTAAGTCCCACCTTGCGCTAGTATTACCATTTCTGGGACAGAACTGTGAACTGTTTGAATGACTGAGCAATACTGAATTATATTTTTCTCAGTTCTAGCTCAAAATAGAGCCCCACAAGTAGCAATAGTGGCATGGGATGCTGGTACATGGGCAGCTGCAAGGATAAGGAGATGGACATATCATAGAATAATGGAATGGTTTGGGTTGAAAGAGAACTTAAATATCATCGAGTTCCAACCCCCCTGCCATGGGCAGGGACACCTTTCACTAGACCAGGTTACCCAGGGTCCCATCCAACCTGGCCTGGAACACTCCCAGGAATGGGGCATCCACAGCTTCTCTGGGTAACCCTCTCCAGTGCCTTACCACCCTCATAGTGAAGAATTTCCTCCTAATATCTAATCTAAACCTACCTTCTGTGAGTTAGAAGCCATTATCAAGCTCAGTGACTTTGTCTCATCCTCAGTATCACAAACACCCTACCCAAAGCTCCTGTTCCTCCACGCGCCTCTGATGTGTTCTGCTTTCCCACCTAGAGATGTTGCCCCAGCAGATTTTGAGGACTGTTTTTAAGGACTTTCACATGTGCCCAGATTTCTGCTGTGTGGAAACCCAGCCAGGCAAGACTTGGGGCTGCCACCCATCTGAATTACAGAGCATCGCTACAGCATTTGCCCCTCTCTCCTGCACAGCGCGGGCTGAGCTTGTCCCACGGATCCTGGGAGGGATTTACTGCACATGTGCTGCACAGTCGACTGGTGCTCAGAGAGAGAGCCCAATGTGTAGGCAAATGGCAGATTTACTGTGCCAGCCCAGCCCATCTGTGCAGCACATGTGCAGGGATCTGAGCTCCCCCGGAAGCGTCTGGTTCGCGCTGCCTGCTCTGTGCTGCACACATGGAAATTGCGCAGTCCAGGAAATCCCAGATAAAAATGTCTTAGCACTGGTCACTTTGACCATGTGGAACTTCACTGGCCTCCAAATCTGTGGATGGAGCAGCACAGGTGCTATAGGAATAAAGGCATTAGTTAAATCTGTGTTCCTAAAACGAGGATATTCAGATACCTGTACTTTACTGCATCTCCACCAGCCCTAGGCTTTCATCTCCTGTTCCTGCAGTACCACTTTTTGGCTGCTGAGCTGCTCTAGGTTCCCTTTGGAGAGCAGAGACCATTACCCAAGTCATCTGTGGTGCTCCAGGAACAACTCCATCTCTAAGGCAGGGCTTGAAGATTTACCAGGAACTTTTGAACCTCATCTTACAAAAATTTTAGTAAAAAGGAAAAGAAAGAAAACAGAAAGGAAGAAAGACAGACAAACAAAAAGAAAAAACAGGCAAACAAAAGAAAACAAAATTTGAGATATGCATCTTTTACGATAAAATTTGAAAATTACAAGAACTGATTTATTTTGCTATTATGGAGGTAGAAGAGGAATACCAAGCAAGTCAGGGCCTTTTCTGTCCTGTTTTTGGTTTGCACTGTGATGCCTAAGTGATGCCTGTGTCCTAGAACAACATTTTCTTGGGAGCTTTTTAACAAGAGGCCAATTAGCTTCCTTGAGACATGGGAGATGACACAAATGGATATTCTGCTTCTGCTGCTCCAGGGATGCTGGTGGTTACACTGAGGGTTTGCTTTGCTTTTCTGTCCCTGCTCAAAACTACTGTAGAAATCCTGATTTGCAGCGGGCCTCTAGGAACTATGGAAATGGCAAGGAAAATGGGAGAGCTTCTTCTTCCAAGCTTGATCTGCTCATGGTTTTGGACTGTGAATGGAGATTGCCAAGCTGAGCCTGAAGAGGTGATTTAATAAAGTTCAGGATGGTTTATTTTCAGCCAGAATGTAAAGCATTTGAGTTTAGAAAGCAAGTTGGGCTAATCTTGCAAACCCAATTACAACATATTGATTTTCAAATCCAATATAGATTGTGTTCATAATTTCAGTTTAGAGTTCATTATTTCACTCTTGTGCACTTCATACCTTACATTTTAGGCAGCAGTCCCTGTACAGAGCATTTAAAACCTGGGAGTTGGGTTTTTTGACTCTTTTGGCGTATTTCTGCACGCTTAGTTTTATACAACAGCAGCCTCTCCAGAGCAATATTTGCAAAATCCCCTTTTTGCCAGGTGCCCGGTGTGAGTTGTGGGAAGCTCTCTCTTCTCCCTATGGCTGCACTAGGGCTGGTCCAGCTGGTCTCCTTGCCCTGCTCAGCTGTGGAGGAACTGTCCCCAAAGCATCGCCCTGCCACTGATCTTCTGGGCCTCAAGAGAGATGTAAAAGCATTTCAGAGAGGCTTTCACATCTTTTACAGAGCCTGGGAACTGAGCTCACAGCACTGCTAGGCAGCAGAATCGGGGATGCATCAGTGCTACAGAACTGAACATGTTATTGTTTTTCCATTTCTAATTGTATCTCTTCCCTCTCTGGCTGCAGGGATTTATTATTGCTGCCTTTGCCAGCATCCTCTTATGCTCCACAGGGTTCAGCTGCCCTTTTGTCCCAGTCTATAATTGACCATCGTCATTAATTTAAAGTTAGAATGATTGTTTCCAGGCTATATTTAGCCTGAAGCTTGCTCGCTCCTCAGACCTGATTAGAGGCTTGTGTGCCGAAGAGCTGCTTCTTGTCCCTGCCATGACAGCTAGTCTGATAGAAGGTCTCATCTCTCCTCACAAACCTTCCATTTCCTTCCTCACCCTTGGTCATGGGTTTCTCCTGGGGAAGTTGGGGTGGCTGGACCCAGCACCACCCACCCCTGTGTACTGTGCAGTCAAGACAGCAGTGACATTCCTGCTATGTTCCCAGGATCCTCGTGCATCAAATGCAGCCCAAGAAAATAGAGCATCGTTTCCTTTCTCAGCATATTCGCTTGCTCAAGCAAATGTCTCCTGTCATGTGTGCACATTGTCACTTCCAAAATCAGCAGCCACGCAGTGCACGTTGCAATCGTGCACAGAAAACGTGCCTTGTCTAGTCGGTGTGTGCCTTTATGTGTTTTCAGATCTGTGCCCCTAAACTAAGAATATAAGAAATGATTTGGCTTCATCGTGGGAGCTGCAGTTTCCCGAGGTGCAGTTTGGGTTTTGGAGCCGGGGTGGCACCCCTGCAGCTACAGACTCCTGCTGCAGAGGTTACATATGGTCCCCAAGATTAGTAACTGCCTTGGTTTTGAGATGAGCAGTGTGAGCAGGTATACTTGTGTAGCCTCAAGTCTGACTCAAATAGGAACTGTCTGGAAGATGGGTATTTCTTAAAGATAGTCGAGTCAGAAACCATCAGGAGACCAATACCTAGATAATAACTCACTTTAACCTTGTCCGTGGAAGTGCTGTCATTAGTTATAGGAATGGGGCAAACCAAGAGTGCACCCAAGTCAGAATCCCATCAGTTTACTAATATCCAATGGCAAAGAAAGAGTCAAAAAAGAGAAAAGCACTTAGCAGTATTTGTCTAGTTGTTCCTCCCTTCCTCCAGGACTCAGGAGTTTCTTGAACTGGAGGTGACACTTTTGCATCTAATTGCTTTGCTAGGTTTTATTTCCATTTTAGTCCATTTTTCCAGTCCTTGCTTTAATCCAGGAAAAGATGTCCTCAGCTTAAATACACTTTAGGGGAAGAAGTATCTCCTTTTAAGATGGGCATTTAAAACTTGTTCTTTAAGTGCTATTGAGAGTTGTTAAAGTCACAGAACTTAGTCCATTCCTCAAGATCCTATTCCTGAAATACTGTCTGAAAGCTCTCTCTACCTGCTCCAAAATGATGCCCAGAGCTCTGCTGCCAGTTGGGTTTCACTCTGTTGTTCTCAGCTGTGCTTGCTACAAGCATTTGTATTAAGTAGAATTTATTCCTTCCATTTAAGAACACAAAGGCTTCATTAGAAAGTATTTGTGGGTGCAGTGGCCACCTTTTGTATCCCATCATGGAGGATGTGCACTGGTTTTTTAAGGATTTCCCCTGTGACAACACTGGGCTTATGTTGTTTCCTCCTCTATTTCCCATAGGTTCATGAAAGTGGCTGGCGGCACAGTGGATGCTGTTACCTGGCAACAGTAGGTATTCACCATTCCTTCTACTTTCACACACCAAGTGTAGTGATTGCAGATGCTGAGGGCAGAGCTGATGCCCTCTCTGGGTGTCAAAAATACACTACGTGCATGCCTAGCCTTCCAGATTGCTGGAAACAGGGCTCTGCACTGGACTGCCAAGTCCCTGGAGGCAGCCAGGAGGACAGACAGCTCTGGGGGTGGCCTGAGTAGGGATACCAGGGAGTTAAAAGCCACATGTGACAGATGTATGGGACTATCTGAAAGCCCTTTTCCATTCACCCCTATCACTGTCTCCTCATGTCTGCTGGCCTAAAGCTAAACTGGTTTGTCCAAAGGAGGGAGAGTCGCCTTAGTCCAATGTTCACACGTAATGTCACAGTCCCCATTCTGTTTTGTAAGGGTGTCCACAGACACACAGTTGTGTCCTACACTGCAGGTGGAGCCCCAGGAGCAGATATCAGTGGAAAGGGAATGAACATCCAAGATCCTGGCCCAGGGGGGCTGACAGAGAGATGCTGATACCTGATTTTCCTTCTGTTTCTTACAAGTGCTGCAGTTCAGAAGCTCAAAACAAGCTCTGAGCTGTAGCTCTGATATAACAAGCACAAAGTAGAGGGAAAGGTTTTCTTATTTGAGGGAAAATTTGGAAACATCTCTTCCTCCTCTTATTTCCACCTGCCCCGGTTTGTGTGCTGCAGCCAGAAGTAGGGTCCCCAGCAGGCTGTGGCTCTCTGCAGGGGGAGTGCGAATGTCAGTGCAAAGGTGAGGCAGTGTGCAACCACAGCATTGACCACCAAAATGGATAGCAAAAGGATTTGTGGGGCAGGCAGGACTCTCTCCTGCCTCAGAAAGGACACATTTCAGAGACAAGGATTCACTGGACCAAAACACTGTGGTGAGACCCCCCTGTTCTCAGAAAAACTGGGTTTGCTGCCATGCTGCATTAAACTTCCCATGCGGGACACTGGCCTTGAGCATGGGAGCCAGAGGCTCAGGTCCAAGTTGTGCTTGTGTGTGCTGCTCATAGGTCTTGTTCCCAAGCTGATTCTTCCCAGTGACTCTTCATGGAGTACTAGAGTTGCTTTGCTGAAATGCAGCAGCAGGGTTTGTAAAGTCCATCTCTTGTAAAGGCCTTTTGTAGACCTGCTCTTAAATAGAGCTTGGTGGGTTTTAAGATATGAGGTTTTCTTGAAAGTGCACCCACAGTCTATGTTTTAGTGCGTTAACCTTGGAGGCTCCTGCAGAAGCATCTGTTGGTATCTCAGAGTGGTTTATAGCCCCAGGCATGACCAGCACCTGGTAAGTCCCATTCCTGAAGCCTGGCTTGCCTCAGTGTTACTTGCTTGGGTGTTAACGTCCTCGGGCTTCCCTGCCAGGCAGCAGCAGCTTGCTGCAATGGGGACAGCGGGGTAGCAGAGGATTTGGAGCAGAATTTGTGTTACTTACAGGCTCATGCTGTGCAATGATGATCTATCTCTCTGCTGGGACTTTGCTTTTCATGATTACACGATGTGCTGATCGCATTTACTTAGTCCAGGAATTTGCTTTCTGCAACAGGACTTGATCACTGCGCCAAGCCCTTGGATGAGTTAAAGGAACAAACTTCCAGGCTTCAGATGTGGAGTTTCATCTGGTGTGTAGGGAATCTGCCTGCACGGCTGCTTTGAAACCTTTTCTCGTAGGATTAGTGTGAAGTGCTGATAGGCTCTGGTGCTGAGCAGCCACGCTGAAGCAGCAACCTGTGAGCAGGAGGACTGATGCAGCTCCCCACAAGGGTCGGCAGAGCTGAGCTGCTGCTGCCGGCTACCCATATCCACTGCAGCATAGGAGCTGCTTCTCCCCCAGCCAGGGTTTGCAGCTCTGGAGATTGCACCCGTATGCAATTGTGTGGACTGGCAATAGCCACAGCTTCGAGCTGGGCTTCTGTACTGTTTATGAATAAATGTCAAAACAGTGTCTCATCCCTCTGCTCCAAACAGCAAAACAAAACAAAACAAGTTCCTTTGTATCCAAGAAGAAAATTATTAGCAGGAAACTAATCTGCTGTCTAACTTCAAGTATGAATATTTTGGTTCCAAACCCTAACATTCTCCTGGGATATTGGTTATAAATTTGTCAAATCTGTTATTCCTTTGAATAGTCTGTGCTGAATCCAGAAAGGGAATTGAGAAGGGAATATGTTGCAGGGATCCCTGTTCTCTGTGTGAAAACAGAATCTATCTGAAATATATCTGACAGAAAAGAGGCACTGGGTGGAAATAAGCAGCCTCACCAGCCCTTCTGAATATGGTTTCACTTAGCATGTGTGCCTTCCTCTTCAAAAGTGAAGTGTTGCTGGAGAGGGATGTGTGAATGGCTTCGGAGTGCTCAAGGAATTTACACTAAAGGAGGTTGTGACAGTGGCTCCAAGAGTTTTGTCATTTCACTGGTGATTTTGTTTGTTATGTTTGGTTATGAGTAACTGCAGACCCCCTCAGCCTTTGGATGTGGGTTTCCATTGCTCAGAATCCTCCCCACAGCCATCTCTTTGCTCTGTGCTGGTGTCCTCACACATGGTGAAGATTCATTGCCCACTAAACCTCCAGCTGTGCCCGATTCCATCCCTGGGCATACTCCCTCAGTCTGTACAACTGGTTTTCCATTTGAAGTCTTGCACAGAACTCCAAGTTTGGCATATTTAGTGGGCAAATCCTTATGCAATGCTGCCTCTGAAGCACAAATCCCTACTACAGGGAAAGTAAATATTTGCACCTTCAAAGTCAGTGGACATCTGTTTCTGTGGCTTCTTGGAGAATGCCATATTTTCTTCCAAGATAGAAAGTCACTTGTCGTGTGTAGCAAATCAGAGATGCCAGACACACAGGCATGTGTGAGATGTTGCTTAAAATGCTTTTGGCTGGCTTGGTTTGGGTGACTTCTGACTTAGTCATGTTGAACATGCACATGGAGATGCTCACAAGCAATAGCACAGGGCAGATTTCCCAAAGGTTCCAATTGCCCAGCATGTGTACACACACCAATGTATATACCCAGGGTATGTATTTGGGCTCTCATCAGCCTGTTGGGAGTGCTCAGAGTGCAGTGTCTTCAGAGGCTGTGACTGGAGGATGGGGCTGCATGAAGGAATTCCTGACCCATCTCCACCTATAAATAAATCTGGTCAGATCACAGCTTTGCCCACTGGATTGCCATCCTCTGCACTGTCTGATGGAGGGAAGAGTCTCTGGCAGCATCATGGCCTGGGCCACCAGCACAGTCCCAGGCAGTGCCAGGGCATGGCTGGGCAGATGGCACGGGCCAGGGATAGCTCTCAGTGGTAGGAGAGGCAAAGGCATGTTGTCAGGGGGCAGAGAAAGGCACGAGTATGAGTTGTGCCTTTAGGCCAGAGAGCAGCCCCCAGTCTTTCTTCATCAGTGCACTTACTAATTGACTGGAGCATTCTGCCTCTCCTCTCCAGTGGGAGCTGTGGGGCAGCCCCATGTCCTGTGCTGCAGATGAGGGTTCTGCCCTTTCCTTCGAAGATGCTCATGGATCAGGGCCATCTGTCAGCAGAGGTGTCTCAGTTTCACAGCTGCGGTGGCAGCAGGGTGTCGTGCTAAAGGTGGGGGTCTTCCCCACTTGGCGTTCCCGGCAGGCAGATGCCCTAATTCCTAGCAGACTCTCCCTGTAGCAGCAAGCAACAAAGTAGATCCGGAAATTCCTGAGCTTTGGGAAGTGGGCTTTAATGTAATTAACTGCAACAGAAGAAGAGGTCAGATAATAGGGGCAAAGGTTTCTCTTTAAAATGAAGGAGAAGGTAAATGAAACCAGCTGCCCAAGAATCAGTGCACTGCCTTCATTAAATACGGCACAATGCTTTTTGGTCCCATGCAGCAAATTGTAGATCTTTCCAGAAAACCATTTTGAATGCAGCGCAAGACCAGGAGGTGAGAGGGCAGACATGTAGCCAGCCCCAGAATCGCCCAAGTGCCCTGCCCTGCTGCCTGACACAGTCCTTCTCTGGGAGTCACTGGGGAGCTGTGTGCAGCATAGGCAGTGCCCATGGTGAGCATGCTGTTGTCTCCTAGGCTTTGGGGCCAATTCTGGTGCTGCACCATACCCAGACAACTGACAGGTCTGTCAGCCTGTGTTGGAGATGAATAAATTTTCCATGAGCTACATGTCCTCTGCCTCTGCAGAGTCACAGCTGCCAAAGACCCCTGCCCGTGCTGGGAAGGATCTGTCCATTCATGTCCTTTGGCACTCAGACCTTGCCGGACCAGGAGGGGAGGATGTGGATACCGTGACCCCTGGGGCTGGCTCATCTTGGCTGCCTGGGGAGGTACTTGTCAGCACTGGAGCTCTCTGCAGCTGCTGCTGGCTTTTTTTGCAGGTTGAAGAGTTGTGACTGTTTTAGGGGTGTTTTTTTTAAAGTCAAGTGCACTGAGTCATTGTAAATATCAGCAAAGCTGCAGCCTTTGCTCCTGGGAATAATCCACGCCTTATGAGCTCTTCTACTGCTTTAAAGGCCTGACAATTGTTTGCATTTTGTGGATTTCTATACTGCCTTTACTGATGGTTAAGATTTCCAGAAGGAAGTGCCCTCATCTCAACGATCTGCAGCTTACAGCTGGAAACAGCTCACCCATTCCTGAGTAGCCAGGTATCACCACAGTCCTCAGTTCCTCTCTCTTCCTTGTAAGCCTTTGTGCAACTGGTGCCATTTTCCCCTCTTACCCAGTCTGAGGAGATTGAAAGTACCTGTTGGTGACCAAGAACTCACTAGGCAAGAGATCTGCAAGAGATCCTTGCCCATCCTACTGAAGTTTGTAATTGCCTTCATGATCTGCTTAAATACGCAAAGCCGAGGTGTTCCCCTCCTCACTCTCCCAGGAGATATGCTACCAAGATTTCCTGATACTGAAGCAGGTTTCCTTCTGCCTTTCATGCTTCTACCAGCCTCTGTTTCTCTGCATTGTTAATGAAGCTGTCAAAGAAATGTGACCATGGCACTATCCCAGGGTGTTTCTGATCTCTGTAAGGTCTGGGCTGTGCTCAGCACAGCAGCACCTTCCCAGACTACCTCCATGTGGGAGGGCAGAGGCACCTCTGGAGCTGTTCCTGGTCCTCTCCCCTTGGCAGTGGAGCTTTGGTCAGAGAACACCTTGTGCTTGAATGAAGTAATGAGGAGGTATAAGCCTGTCGTTACTCTCCGAGGAGTTTATCCTGGTCTCCAGGACCATATTGGCTTGTGCTGACAAGCTAAACCCTGCACAAAGCCTGATGTATTGCAGAGGTCATACACAAACTGAGGTAACTCTAACTCCATCTTTTCCCTGTCAATGCAATCCTTTTATTGCCTTTCAGCCAGTTTTCAGCCCAGGTGATGGGGTTTTTAGTCCACAGCACTCTGAAAAAGTAGTTTCTGTTCTGTTTTTAAGTGCCGTGCTAAAATCCAAACATCTGCCATCCCCAGAGTCTATTGCTTTGTAATTTTGTCTTAAAAAGTAATCTGTGTAAACCCCACCACTGCCTGCTGCTCACAGATCTGCTTTCCTCCCAGCAGCCAGTGGTTCAATAGTGTGTAAGTGATCAAAATGATTTTGAATGCTTCCTAAGTCCTCCCTGGAGTTAATCTCTGCCCTTAGCACCTTCCAGTCACCAAGGACATACAGATATGCTCTTGCCTCCTTCCCTGGTTACACAGTGTTGGGATGTGCCTGGCATGTTTCTGTACTTCTCCGGGGATGCAGCTGGGACCGCACACCTGGGGGAGGGTTGACAGGGGAGGTTCTTCTTGTTTAATGCATTTGCAAGTTGAGCCTGTAATGCAACTCTGCTCTGGGACAGTTAGTGACTTGGAGCAGTGAGACATAAAAATCCTCTCTGAGCACTTGTGCATGTCGCACATGTGCCAGGTGCTCTGGCTGAGGCTGAGTTAGCCCACAGCATCCCTTGGGGATGCTCCTGCATTCCAGCACCCAAGTGAAGGAGCCACTATGTCTGCTACAGCTGCTCACCAGTGCAGATGAGATGCATGTTATGGAGAAAGCAGCCCTGGAAAGGTGAATTCGCTTTCCTTCAGACCCCAGGTCTTTAGCCCATTATGTATCCCAACACTCATGGCTGTGCTGAGGTTTGCACAGAAGGAAAAGGGTCTGTGTACCTCTGGTGAGTGTATGTATCTCCAGTGAGGGATGGGAGGCAATGACTGAGCCCCACCAGCATCAGTCACAGTTGCTGTAATTCCTGGAACCCTCCATCCCCCCAACATGGCTCTGACATGCTCTGGGTCTGGCAGATGGTGCACACTGCAGAACTGGGAGGAGAAGGTTCAGAAAGTTTCTCTTGCAAAATGTATTTATCAGCTAAAGGATCATTCTGGGGGTATGCCAGAATCTGGGGGCATTCTGGGGGCATGCTGCAGGAGGCATCCTCGGCTACCTGCAAGGCTGGGAGGAGCCTCTGGGAGATGTGCAAAACCTGCCACTGCCGCTTGCATGGGGCAGAGATGCCAGCCCAAGACACTTCTTCAGAAGGAGCAGGTTGGGATTACCTCCAGCCACAGGGTAGAGTGCACTCTGAGTCAGATTGCTTCACCTTATGGCCTGGAGCCAGGAGACAGTATTGAGGCATTTCAAAGCCTTCCTCTCACACTTAGATGATTCACATCGAGATGGGCAGCACTATAGCTATGCCTTATGTAAGCAAGCACGTGGAGAGCAGGAATCAGTCCCATGCATGGGAAACGCTCCCTGGCATTCCCAGGCCAGAAGGTATTTCTGTGAGAGCAGGATTTCCTCTGCAGGTAACAGCCACAACATTTCTTGAGTGGGGGAATTAGCTGTGGATTTTGCTGGAAGAGCAAGCAAGGAAGGTGCAGGTGGTGCGAGGGGGCTGCAAAGCCTTTGCAAGTGGCATTTTGCTCCCAGCCTTTGACATTCTGCTCCCAGAATTTCACCAGAAAAGTTAAGAAATTGCAAAACTTTCCATGGTTCCTGAAGTGCAGGATGCTCAGCATTTAGGCACCTTATGCTCAGCATTTAGGGCACCTTATGCCCTGTTTTGGAGACTGAAGCATCTGCCAGACACAGGTATGGCTGAAGGGCCAGGGCAGGACAGGGTGCAAGCAGGGACTCCCCCAGAGCAAATGAGGCTTCTTGGCATGGGACAGCAGCAGGAAAGGAGGACGTGGTTTTGGGGCAGAGCTACTCCCAGCTGTCTGATCCTCGTCTTTTTATTTTCCTTCCAGTTACTACATCGATGGTCGGGTGGCCAAAGTGACGGACTTCCTGAAAACGCGCCTGTTAGACACACTCTCTGACCAGATCAGGAAAATCCAGAAAGTATGTGAGTGCAAAGGGTCTGCAGGGGTGAGGAGGCACCGTGCCCGTGGTGCCTGGCCATGGCACAGCTCATGGTCGGGAACAGGGCTCAGCGCCAATGGACTCCCAGGGGAGCTGGTGTGGGATAGGGATGGAGGATGGCTGCTGGGGTGGCTGTGCTCCCAGACAAAATGCAGACAGCCCTCATGCAGGGATGGGGGCAAAGAACAGGCAGCACAATGCCTGGCCCCAGGGTGGGATGTGTGGCAGGTTGTGAGGGAAGCGGCAGCGGCCACGTGCTGCAGCACAGCATGGGCTGTGCAGGTGCGCTGGGGTGCAGGCTGGAAGCACGGGGCAGGGGGAGAGACAACATGCAAAGCCCTGCTAAGGCAGCTGACTGGCTTGAGCGTCCCATCTACCTGTTCCTGAAGGGAACAGCGTACAATGAGGGTGTTCTCTGAAACTGGCTCCCCGGGACAAGGGGATGAGCGAGCAGTCAGGCAGTACCAAACCATCCTGAGCACAGCTAGTGCCCAGCCTCCTCAGGAGGGGTCTCCTACTGCCATATCTTGCCCCACTTGTTCACAGTGCCTGAAAATGTTGCTTACAAAGTAGTGACAGTTGCATTCCCAGAGTGATTCTCACTAGTGGAGATTCATGACCATTATGAACAACTGTATTTTTTCGCTGATGATCATGTTTTGACTGTGTCATAAAACCCAGCTGTTGCTGGCATGTGGTGTCAGGGTCCATGGATCTGTCTGGTTAGTGAGCGCTCCTTTCCCCACTGGTCCAGGTGACTGAGCTCGCATCTCTAACACTGGAATAGGTGACAAGGGCTTTGCAGGGTCTCCCTGCTTTGGCTGATACAGGGACCAAAGCTGTGACTGACACGCTCAGCTGTCGGTCCTGGAAGAAATAAGGAACACCTAGTGAGTGGGAAAGGCTTTAGGGACTAGAGGTGTCTGTCCATCTGTCTTGTCTAGGTTTTCAAACATACCACTCACCACAATGTCTCACTGTTGTAATTCCTGCAGGGAGAAACCATAGAATGAGTAAACAACTGAAAGAGGCCCCGGGAAAGGGGATGAGAGGGTTGGCGCAGCAAAGCTGGAGGAGAGGAGCCGTTTTCTGAGTCCTCTGGCACAAGCTGGAAATCATCCATGTATGTGGATGATCCTCCTGCTTTTGGGAGGCATGGCAGGGTGGCCAGTGAGATCATTGTGGGGCAAGTGAGAGACATCAGCTGACCCTGCTTCCACTGAGGGTATAATACCACATGAAAAGTGGTGGCATGTGTCCCACCTCTGCTGCAGGTCAGGAACCTGCTGGGGAGAAAGCGGGACCCCATCCATCCCCAGACCAGAAGCAGCAAGGAGTTGCCCTTGATGCAGGTTGAGGGAACCCTCACACCCACAGGGCAGAATTGGCTCTGCACAGGGCAGGGCTGGGGAAGGGCTCTCCTGGGAATGCCAGTGTGGCTGAGCAAAAGCACAGCACTGGGTGCTAATAGCCTCCAGCTTGGCTCTGAGTCTGTGCATCCTGCCGGGGCTGATTAGAGCAGCTGGACTTGTCCACTTCCCTGTTTTATTGCTTCCTCTCAAACCGGGGAAGGTGGCGGGCTTAGATAATTACAGGCAGGATGCCAACACCTCTGGGGCTTCAGTCAGGGTTGTCGACTCTCACAGGCTGTGAGTGGGAGGCAGCCCAGAGCTGGCGTATTTAACATCTTTGAGGGATCCCAGTCCATCCAGCACATTCCAGCGCTCCTCACTAATGGGGCAGGATCCATCAGGCTGCGCAGAATGTTCCTGGGGCCTCTGGGTTCGCAGACATCTGGTCGTGCAAGTTTGTCACCCAGCCTGGGAGAGTGGGATTGCAAGAGAGAGGACAGGGTGTTGCACGGTGCAGAAGGTTGCTCATGCCAGGAGAGGGCAGCTCTGGCCATCCGAGCCCTCCTGTCCCGTCTGGCATCTCACAGGTGTCTGCGCTGCTGGCTGAAGCCTTGTAAGGAGTGGGCCAGCATGCTCAGACCTGCATGTCCCACCTGTGCCATGGCCCCCTTGGGTGGCAAAGAAGCCCCTGCTCAGCCATGGGGCTGACTATCCGTGACCAGAGGCATCTCACTGCTTTCTCTTTGGGTGTCCACCTTTCCTCCATGTGGCTCCAGTACATGACCCAGTGCTCCCACACTGCAGAGCCACTGGGACTTGGGGGCTCCCCATGGCTGGCAGCCACCTTGCATGGGGATATGGAGAGCTAATGTGACATGGGAGGGCAGTACGTGGGATGGAGTGCATAGGGAGGCTACAGGGGAAGAGCAGGGTCCGAGACTGGGAGCATGAGAGCACGTTTGGAAGGGCATGTTTGGAAAAGCTCCAGAAGATGGGTAGTGGGCATGTGTAAGTGACAGGAGAGAGTGAGGAATAGTCTCCCATCACCCAGCTATGGTGAAGACAAATAGTGATATGCCAGGGCCAGGCAGGCACTGATTGCCCAGCAGCACCATCACCAAAGGTCTCCATAAGTCTTCCTAGGGTGTAGGACAGGAAATGTATGCCTTGGCTTTAAATCACAAGTGCCCCAGAATAACTTTCATTACTTTTGTCTCCTGTGCAGGTAGTGAACACGTACACACCAGGGAAGAAGATCTGGCTGGAAGGTGTTGGCACAACCTCAGCTGGAGGCATGAACAACCTCTCCGATTCCTTTGCGGCCGGGTTCCTGTGAGTGATGCCAGCACCAGGGCACTGCCACCCTCACTCTGGTCGGGCTGCAGCACCAGGCTCAGGTGCTGCAAAGCTGCTGCAGCTGACAGAGGGCGAGCTCCATGCCCATCAGTGCCCCCTTAGTACTCCCTGGCAGCCTGGGTATTGTTATTTTCTCCATTGCATCCCTATTACCCCTCCTCAGCCCTGCTTTCCTGTAGGTGACCCAGCCTCTGGCATACCCAAAGAAGCAGAGTAAGGAGGGAAGAACACTAAATCCCACACTGCTACCACGCCTGCAGGCCATGGGCATGAACAGGAGGTGTGATCCAAGCATGCCAGCTGTGGGATCCCAGGGCTGGCATCCCAAGAGGCTTGCCTCACTCAGCAGCTTGGGATTGCCTGGATCTGCTCCCGCTCTGTGTTTTTGATTCAGGTTGCAGCCACTCATCTTTGTGTGCATTCACTCCCAGGGAATCCACTCTCCCTGCACAGGGAGAGGTGTCATAGGTTTAGCCCCTGTGCTTTCTGCACAGTATTATCAACCTATCAACGACAACAACCCTTCTTTTCCGGTTTGAGTTAAATTATGTAATTCGTAGAGACGTCACAGAAGTCTCTAATTGGCTACCTAGCCGGAATTTCACCTGGAACTAACCATCTTCTACTCTAAAACTGAGGGGGATGGGCTAAACCATGACAAGAGGGCTCAGTGGGAATGTCAGGGCTTGGCTCTGGAAACTGTTTTCTCTCCTTTGAAGATAAAACTATTCCTGGCTCCTGGGACTTGTCTACTGGCACAGTCCCATGGCCTGGACATACTACTGCAAAGCCTCAGTTCAGATCCTCAGCACCGGCCATGATCACAAAAGATGGAGGAAAATTATCCAGGCTTTGTAGGGAAGCACAGGGACATGCCTGGGATATCAGGGCTGTAAAGAGACCTGTCCCAGGGGGTGTGAGAAGACAGGCTGGTGCAAAGTTCCAGTCTGCCATCCTCAGACAGCGGATGCAGAGTGCTGGCAGGCTGTGGGAACACCCTGGACTCTGGGCAGAGGGGTGAGATGTTGGGGTGTATGCAGGGGCTCAGGAGTGGTGTTGGGACATGCAAGCTGAGCACAGCTGAGGCAGAGGTGGCTGCAGTGGGGGGAGAGGCATGCAGGCTTGCCAGGGCAGGAATAGTGGGAGCCGGTTAATACCCAGCTCACAAAACCATCTGAAGGCTTCAGCTCAGGTGCTGGAGCAGACATCAGGTGAGATGCACAAGAGTGGCCATGCCACTGAGGCCAGGTCATCCCTCCACGGTGCCCTGACTCTGTTCACTCTGTCCCCAGGTGGCTGAACACACTGGGCTTGCTGGCCAGCCAGGGCATTGACGTGGTGGTGCGGCATTCCTTCCTTGACCATGGCCACAACCACCTGGTGGACCAGAACTTCAACCCCTTGCCGGTAGGTCTTCCCACGGGCATTGTGCTGGTGCTGGCTTCTCCTTGCACATCGGGGGGGGATTCTCTCATTGTGGCCTCTCTGAACTCTGCTGAAAAATGAATTTTCCAGGTCTGTTTCTTGCAGTGTTAATAGAAGACGTTAGTTCGTGTCAAGTGTAACATGTTGGTGGCAGGTGGGAAAGCGATACCTCTGAAACTTTATCTAGTGTCCAGGGTCGGTAGCACAGGAGGGAGGCTGGTGCCACTGAGGGGGGCTGGTGCAGGCTGTGGGTTTGGAGGGACATATATGGCAGGACCATCACACATGACATGGGGCACATGATCAGATCGCTAGCATTGAGCTGGCCTGGGGGAAGCCAGGCTAGAGCCTCAGCACTCAATTTTAGATCTCTAGAAAACAAGGTGAAAGCATTCGTAGCTTGACAGTGAGCAGAGGTCCTCACCAGTGCCACACAATATCCCTCACTCTTCAGAAACACCTGGGCAGAGGGAAACTCCCAGAACACATGGTGCTGATAAAGAAACCGTACGAAAAACCCTGTTAAAAGTAGCAGGTTTCCTTTTCATGTTGGGGCTAGTAAATGCGGTGCCTTGTAAGCAGAGTG
Source organism: Oxyruncus cristatus (assembly GCA_013399855.1). NCBI lineage: Eukaryota > Metazoa > Chordata > Aves > Passeriformes > Cotingidae > Oxyruncus > Oxyruncus cristatus. The sequence goes on from VXAY01003448.1 coordinate 173,603, forward strand.
CCTGGCAGAGCAGCTGGGTGCTCTGCATCTGCACTTGAAGGGATTTATGGGTCCATGGCCCAGCAGGCGCTGCTGGCGGGCTGGGGATCCCTGTTGGAGAGATGCACAACTCTGACAGTCTGAACTTGCCTTTGATGCTGTGCTTGGATCTTGATGGGTGGCTGCAGGGGAACAGAGGAGGAGGGAGCTGTGTCTCAGTCAGCTCTACTTACTTGGCCAATGAAAATGGCATCCCTGTGACAGCATCCCTGAGCGTTGGGGTGGACACAGGAGGTGTTGATGACACGAGGTCTGTGCTAACCCTCCCAAAATGGCATGGGGGGGTGGTTCAGGAGAGCAAACCAGTGAGCAGGAGAGCATGGTCCCCTGCCTGTGCTGCTCCGGGTATCTCCTGGAGCACCTAAGTCTGCTCACACATGCAGCCTTCCAGCAAGCATACCTGCCAAATCTAGGGGCCCGGGCTGGGGGAAGCCTTGGGGACTTTGAGCTTTGTTTGAGATAAATCTGAGACTGCAGCAAGCACTTGATGGATTTCTTCTGAAGAGCAAGTTTCCCTGGCCAAACCACATCTTCCCCTTCCCCAGAGCTTCAGGGCCCCCCTGGATTGCTCCCGGGTGCAGGCCAACATCTGCCTGCTGTGTGACAAGGGCAGCGGGTGGCTGTGGCTCTCCCAGCAGAGCAGGTCAGAGGGTGGCCCACGGCCAGCTCTGCCAGCACAGTGGGGCAGCGGCCCCAGAGTGGCTGGAGCAGGCATGCAGTTAGGAACGGGATTAAAGCCAGGGAAGGAGTCAGAGGAATAAACCCCAGGCTGTTAAACAGAATGAAAGTCTTTAAATTGGATTTTGCTGTTGTTTTAAAGATAAGTCTCCCGATAAGTTAAATGTCAATCTCCATCATGATTGTTTCCTCACTCTCTCATGCTCCTTCAGCCCTGGTCCCACATACCACCACTGTATTCCTGCACAAACTGTGGCAGTGCTTCCTCAAACCTTTCCCTCCATTCCTGTGCTGTAAAAGAGCCACGGGCAGGTGCAAACCGACAAAGGGTTTAAAAGCTGTGAACTCCACAAAGCCCAACGAGACCGGGCCATGACCTGCTCCGCAGGACAATGTCTGCTCTTTTCCCGTGGGAGCTATCAGGGAGATGAAAGCCGCTGGCTGTACCTGCACGGGGCCGCGGCACTGTGAAATACAATCTGCTCATTAGCTGCCATGACAAAGAGGTTTCCGCACGCCGGCTGGGCGAGACAGCTGCCTGCTGAGAGAAGGGCTGCACCACCACAGCATCAATCACAGCTCCAGCTGACAGCCCCTTAGAGAACTGGGAGCCAGGGCTGGGCTCCCCATAGCAGTCTTTGCACCTCTTTCTCCTCCCCTGCCACTGCTGATGCCTGCTTGTCAGATAACAGGATGGCATGTTTCAGGATGGTGAGGTGAAGCTGAGCCTTTTACAGTGGTGTCCTTAAGTACCAGCTAGCTGCATGGTCCAGAGAGAGTTTCCTGACTGGTCCAGCGCAGGATGCAGACACAGGCTTTCTTTCCTCTCTGAAAGAGACTCTCATAAAAACCCAAGTGATTTGTAGTCTGTCACCATACAAGAACTGTGCTTGAGCCACACGAGCCCTCCTCCCTGTCCTTCAGCTAGATCCCTTGGTTCCATGTCAGTACCATCTCTGTTAGGGCATGTTCCAGTGGATGGCATAAGAAAGCTCCTAACATGTGGCGTAGGTGTCATGTGGGGGATCAGGAAATGCAAATAACAGGGATCCCTTGGTGGACACCACAGTGGGAGTCTCGGTTTCTAAATCACCCTGTTTCTTTCTTCCTCTCCCATGGGAGTGCAGCAGTGAGTGGATTTTTGATGCACAGTGGAAGGAGTGGGCAGATCACCACACCGCTCTGTGTACAGCGGAGCGGCAGTAGCTGTTGCGGACTATGCTGTGAGCTAGTGAGGGTTGCCAGCGCATCAGGTGGGTAGAGAGCACGTCTGCCCTCTGGGCACAGGCACCAGGCCGTAAACACAGGCAACCTGGTGGGGTTTGCTCTGTGTTTTTTGAAGGCTAGCCTTGCCTTGGCTTGAAAACAAACTTGCAATCTCTGTTCGTTTCAGTGGGAAATGCAAGAGCACCTGGGAATAGCTGCTTGCCAGCAGGGTTGCAGTGAAACCTTGAAAGCAGAGGTTTAAATAGGTCTATCCCTGTCTTTGTACAGTGCTGGCTTGCAAGTGCAATGCCATGAAAATGGTCTCCGGTGGCAGAAGTGTGGCCAAGGGGCATTGCAGCTTCCTGGCGAAATTAGGAAGATGCTCACACCTCTCCTGGGCTTTCCACACACAGCTGACTCATGAGCTAAGCAGTGTCTTGTGGCTTATGGGGCATTTTGCAAGGTGCATGGCCTTTGTGCCCCCCATCCAGGTCCTTCACACGTGGAAGAGCAGCTTGAATGTCCATCCTGGCTGCCAGAATTGCCCATTCACACTCTCTCTGAGCTCAAGTGTTTTACTGTCTTGTTAATTTTGAGACAACATTTTCATGTATGGTTGGAGTGCTTTTTCTTCCTGAGTGATTGAGGCAGTCAGTTGTATAATAGTCAGGGCTCGTGCTTGAGAAGCCCTTCAAATACGAAAATACCTTTCACGGGTACATCACTCTGCCTGCCTGCACTTAAACCCACCTGTCCATGTGAGGGACTGAGGAGTGGAGGGAGAGAGGGCAGGAACAGCACCAATATTTGTTCTTCACAGGGCAGTGCCTTTGAAATGCTGATCTGGCATTTGGTAGCTCTAGGATCATTTCAGGCATGCAGCTTACACACTCTATCTCTCTTTCCTTAATATCTTTCTGAAACAGTCCAGAGGGATGCCATACATTTATTCACCCCAGACAGGCATAAGATTTCTCTTCAGATTGTTACAGAATGTTAAAGACCTTTTTCAATGCTCTTCCACGTGGTACTCACCTCTTTTTTATCCATCCTTGGTAGTGATTTCTGCTCCCTTAAGGTACAAAGCTATAAGGTTATATCTATGCAGAGAAAAAACTTCAGCATATTTCTAAGCAGGGCTTGAGGAACATAAGCCCCATGGAAAAGCCAAAGCTGAAAACCAGACTTCCACTTCCTGATAACTGTGGCTCCACTTGGACCTTCCCCTAAAGACACTCTGGACAATAAGATACTAAAGTAGACACTAAAATTTCTTTTCTACATGTAAGTTTCATATGCAGCCTGAGAAAGTCCCAGAAGGATCACAGGGTGAAGCAACAGCAGAGTCTGCCTGCTCAGCTGTGGTGGTAGAAGACAATATGATGTTGCCTGTGAATTGATGGCGTCCTTGAGAAAGCATCACAGGAGTGTGAAGGTCTGTGCCCAATGGTGCTGTGATCAGATGATTGAAGGCTGCAGGTGATTTTTCACCTCCTTGGCTTTGTCCAAAGGCACTGAGGAGAACTCAGTGGGAAAGAGTATTACTGTCTGTCCTGGAGGAGGGGGGACCTTAGTGATCTGTCTCCTTCCCCATGGGGCTTTCACAAAAGCCTTGGTGTGAACAAGCTGAGTGCCAGGCTGCAACCATTCATGGAATCTCTTGGGGTTCCAGGGGCAAAGCTGTGGTGCAAGTTGTGCACTTGGGCTGCAGCTGGCAATTTGGTACCAACAGCGCCTGCCCAACATGTCCCAAGCATCAGGGCACGGGCTGGGCCTCCCAGTCTCTGGGTTCGCAGAGGCAAGGAGCCCTCTAGTGAGGTGCCAGGAGAGTGGGAGCGGGTCCCCCAGCCATGCTCCTGCCTGCTGCATGTACACACTCCCCGGTGCACTCATTAGCTGAGCTGGCTTGGCAAGAGGCACTGCTAATTGCAGCTGGAGGTCCCAGCCGTCTCCCCACATGGTGCCTCTCTCACCCCTGTGCTGCACCAGAGAGACCCCACCCGGGCCAGGGCTGCAAGGGCTGGGTCCTTGCCCATCTGTGCCCGTACCCACCCCAGGGGGCCAGGGGAATTCAGCCCTGCTGCTGCCCCGGCTCATCTGCACATCCAGCACTGAGTCGCCGTGCTGCACACACGCAGCCCTCTGAGCTGCCAGAGTAGAACTGTGGCTGCTGTTCCTCCCCTGGGGACCCTCAGCTTCAGGTCACCGTCGAGGAGAGGGTGGTCGGGTCAGACTGCAGCATGCCATGGATCATGCAGGCAGAGGCATGGTCCCAAGTATGGGAGTGACAGAGGGTAGGGAGAGAGAGCAGGTTCAGTGGAGCTCGCACACACATGGAAACTGTTCCTGGTGATCACAAATCTGCTGCACGGGTGTATGGCACCCCCATCTGCCCTGCGTGCTGGAGCACTAGCTCTGGTGGGAGCGACGCCTACAGATAGGGAAGGGGTGGGAGAGGCAAGGACTCGCAGGAGCTGTTGGTATAGGATTTTCGCTCTGGCCGTGGGAGGCAGGGATCAAATCCACTTGTGCCTAAAGCAGGTTTGAGCAGGGCTTCCCCTCCACTTCCTTGTCCTTTCTACCTTGTCTCAAGGACTGAGGCATTGTCTGCTTTCTACTCTCTTGTTGCATTCATCCCTCCAGGAGTTCCGAGTTAGCTCTGAGGATCATTTTATCTGTGAACAAGGAGACAGATTTAAACCACCTAAACTCTTGCTCGCTATCACAGTTGGTTAAGGGACCTGTCCCTCTTATGCACCAGTAAAAAGGTCTCTGAAGTTCATATGCTTGGACTCTCAAATGCATCGAAGTCGTGCAGTGGCTAGCAGCTCTGGCACCCACCTACTGGAGCTGCAAGATGTGCAAACCTGGAGCTGGGTTGCTGTGCAGGAGGTGAGACAGCAAGACCTTTCTCAGGAAAGGTTGGTGTTCTGGAAGAACAGGAAACAGAAAAGTTGTGTTTGGTTTCCAAGCTTTCTGATCTGGCAGCTCCATCCCTGTAGCCTCCATTGCCTAGACCCTATTAGGAAGAGGTCATGACAAAAGAGAGGTTGAGCTGTTCCTCCATCTGCTCAGCTCCCCAGGAAGGTGGAGGCCACTGACTGGGGCCAGCTTATGAAGGGCAGTAGGCAGGGGCCACTTCCCACTTGCCACTTTCCCAGTGCCTGGGTAGACTGTCCCCTCAGTGCCACTGGTGCCTGGCAGTGATTCCTGTAGCTGCTGCTCCCACAGCAGGAATTTTGCATAAATGTTGGTGTTCAGTTTTCCTCTGGGATGGAGAAGAAGAGCAGAAGAGACAGAGACAAGGAAGAGGAGCTGAGCGAAGGGTGCAGTGGCTTGAAGGCTGGAAAGAGCTCCGGGAGACCATGGATGTGGGATGAGGGGCTAATACTCAACCCAAAAACAGAGCTTGCAGTGCTGCTGGCACCAGTGGCTGAGAACTCTGCTTTCCAAGCCCATGGGAGCACACACATTACCAGGTTATTTCGGATGAGAGGGACTCTCCTGTCTGTCTCTGCATGCTGTGCTTTGGAACTTATTGCAATGCTGTTGTAAAATTTAACATGGTTTGTTTTCCCAAACCATGAGTGGACATTCAGTTTGCAGGGCCAGGAAAGAGCAGCCTGCCATAACCCCCCTTAAGCACACAGAGCACACAGCATAGCCACAGCAGCAGCTGCTCTGCTCTACAAAGCTGCTCCTGCCTTGAGTAGTGGAGCCATTGCCCTCCCTCACCATACCTGTCTTCTCTTCTCTTCCTCCTGAGCCAAAAGGTGCTGGGGTGTGGGACTGGCAGTCCCGCATTCAGCCTTAGAGCACTTGCTGAAAGAGAAAGCTGCAGGAAGATGTAAAGGAGTATGGCAATGCAGAAAAGAGTGGTGTGAGATGAGGCATTCTCAGCCATTGGAGCAGGAAGGAAGAGGCTCAGCACAGTGAAAGCAACAGATGCCCAGGTAGACATCAGCAGCTTCGGGGGGCTGGTGGTGGGCATTTGCTGGGACTGGGGCTCAACGAGAAAGGAATTGGGCAGCGTCAGCCATACCTTTCATAACTGGAGGTTTCTGGTTTAAAGCAAAGGTCTGTGTCTGTCCTGCCCAGGAGGGTCAGGGCTGCGTGGGCAGAGCAGAGGGAAGAGGCAAGGGGCCACTTCGCTGCAGCTTCTCTGTGTGTGCTGGCCCTGTCCTCCCCTGCTGGTGTCACCAGGCCCTGGCAGCCCAGGCCACCTGAAGATCCCTTGTTTGGGGAGAGGAGCCTTGTAACCCATTCAGAGACCGTCTCTGGAGTGACCCCCATGGTGCTCACTAGCAAACTCTCCGAGTACAGCAGCAAATGTTATAGGTGACTGCTCACCACTTCCTCAGCTCTTCCAGACCTCCACACAAGGAGGGTGCAAAACGGCAAACAGTTTATGTCCCTGAGGATGGGAGCATGGGAGCTCGTGAGGGCAGCATCAGTGTCTGAAGCTGATAATTTTGACTTCAGCAAATGTTCCCTTTGGGTTGAGGCTCTGCCCTGCTCTGCTTGTCTCAGGACCCTGCACAGGGTTTGGGTGAGAAAACCTCAAACTCCCACAGTCCAAGAAGCACATAAAATTCAAGGATAATGTTAAAAGCAGCATTAGTCCAGCCATGCTGAAGGAACAACTTGCTATGGCTTGAACGGGATGTAAGGAACTCTGCAGGGAGAAAGCTTTGGATGCTGAGGTTCTCTTTAATCTACTGGGAAAAGAGAGAACAAGAACCACTGGTTGGAAGCTGAAGCCAGACAAATTCAAGCCGAAAATAAGGAGTGGGATTGTTAACAATGCGGATGTTTAACCACTGAAACAGACTCCCTGGGAAGTGGCAGCTTCTCCATCTCTCCAAATCCTCACAACCACAATCACCATTTTCTGGAAGATGCTTTTGCCAAAAACAAGCAGTTGGGCTCAACAGAGTGATAAAAGAACAAAGCTCTCTGCTGCAATGTTCAGACCAGCCAGGCCTTGTCTCCAGTTGCTTGTACTGTGGAAAAATGGAGATGAAGGTACAGGAGTGGAGCAATCTGTAATAGGCTGTTGAAACTGGAGTGTGCCTGAGGCATGGAGGAAGAGCCCGGGCAGCTTCAGAAGATGGAAGAAGCAAGAGAAAGAGGAATAGGATGAGCAGCAGCCAGCTGATTCTGTTGGTGACTTGGGGAGATAGAGCCATGCCCCGACAGCCCCAGCCAGAGGAGGCTGTGCACCACAGGGTCACAACCTGCTCCTTTGAAATTCAGCTGCCTTTGCTAGTTATAGCCCCCAGGGGACTGAAGGGCTACAGCTCTGCTACCCTGGTTTTCTGATTATGGAAACACCTTCTCACACGTGATTAGCACAGAGCTGAACAAACTCAGGTGGGCTGTAGAGCTGCTTTGTTGCCTCTAGGAGAGGGTGGGGATATGCTCCTACAGTCCTCCTTATGGCTCTGGAGGTGGGAGGGTCTGGTTAATAGTTATGCCTAAGGGTCTGCCTAATCAGCCTTATTTCCAAAAGCTGAAGTCACCAAAAGCTCCTGCAATTAAGTAAAATGTGCAAAGAGATTAAGTGGCAGCCTCTGGGCTTTCCATGTCTAGTGGAAAGCTTGTAGGTCTTCTCTGGCCCCACGGAGCTCAGAAGATGATGCTGGCCTGAGCTCTGTACTTGAGAGCTCACTTGAGACAAATGCCCCTCCTGCCCACGAATCAGGGGTCCTGCACGGGAGACCTCTTGGGGCCCAGGAGGGCTCTGCCTTCAGGTGCTCCTCACCTGCAACACTGCTTAACGGGTCTGCAAAGTAATTAAAGCAAGAAAGCTGCCTTGCTTCCCATGGGACTAAGAGCAAGCCAGCTTCCTGTCTTACTATTCCTCCTCTACCACTACAGCTCTATTGCTGGCTCAGCCCTCATAAGAGAAGCCCTCCAAAAGACAAATCCTTTTTGCAGTTGCCTGGGAGCCACTCATTTCCCTGGGCATTGCCTGGGCTGCCTCTGATGGGATGTCTGACACCACACTACAACGCAGGCACGTGTCTTTGCAAGGGATACGTGGGTGCTGCCAGCCTGGGGAACTTGCTTGCACAGGGTTTGCCACATAGGAGTGGGTGCCAGCTGCTGTCAGGGGCCCAGGAAAAGGCCACTGATTAGCAGAAAAACCACCCTGTTTGCAGCCAAGCTGGTGTTCAAGAGCAACTGTTTCCCAAGCTGGTCACCATTTGAACAGGAGCAAGTAGCTGCAGGTGCCCAGCAGCCGTGGTGTGATTTTGACTGGGGTTCATTCCAGTGGCCAGTAGAAGAAGCAGCCCTGGAGCACCAGCCCAGATGGGGGAAGTGCCTGCACCCAGCAGGTTTGTTTCCATCATGCTAGATGGGTGTGTAATTTATCATCCAAGTGCTTGGTGTCACCAGGTCCTGGTAATTTATTGCAAATAACGTGATTTTGGCCCCTAACGCAAAAGGACTTGTGATGACGCAAAAAGATGCAGCTGTCTTCAGTGCTTCCCTGCAGTGATCTGAAGAGTTGAAGTGCCTCGAGACCAGTGCTGATGACTCCTTTTTCAGCCCCAGGTCATTTTGCTCACCCTCCTTTGAACTCTCTTTGGTATTTTCACATCCTTCTTGAAACTGAGACTCCGGAGCTAGTCTTGACAGCAAGGCGAGGTAAAATCACTGCTCTTCCCTCACCTCTTGCAGATGGTGGAAGGACAGGCCGGTCCCTGCACTACACTGCAGGCCTGTGTCAAAATACTGCACGCTGAGCCGTGATCGTGTGACACTTTGTAGGACAGCTCACCCTGCATCACTCATGACTGCCTTCCCCATCTCACAGCATCTGCACATTTTTTTCTCAGGAAAGCTGTGTACTCTTAGCTAGACCAGAAGCTCACAAAACATAGCCAACACTTTCCAGAGAGATAAGCATCTGTCCTTGTGCCCAGCCCAGGAGACACTGAATGGTGCAGCCCTGCCCATGAGACATCATGGCAGGAGCCTAGGGCTCAACACCCCCAGCTCTGCAGGGTTTGTCAGAGCACACTTGGGATGAGTGTGTGCAAATGTGAGATTTGGCAACAACTGGGGGAGGTTATGGGGCTGGGCAGCTCCCCGTACCCCCACATTACAAACTTTACTGCTGCTGAGCCTTGAGAGTGGAAGGATGCTGATGTCGAAGCAGCAAATCACTAGGGACCACACAGCCCAGAGGGATAGGTGCTCAGATGGAGGCTGGTGCTGCTGGTGCCAGTTCCCCATGGTGACAAAACCATCAACAGCCCCCTGTGGAACAGTTCTTGAGACCCATAGGGAAATCCTGAGGCCAGACACCACGTGCCTGGCCCCTATCACTCCCATAACCTGTGGGTGAAAGCAGCATCTCATCAGTGGAAATACTGAGGGGAGGTGGGAAACCCCATGGGGGCGGCTAGAATGACCTAAGAACCTGAGCTGACAGGTAGGTTGGGACACCAGACTCATTTATTTATAACTCATGATCATGGGACTAAACACTGCAGCCTGTGCTCACCTTTGGCCTAGCTGTAAATTCAAGTAATTACTCATTTAATGATGCCCCCTAGTCAGAGTGTCTCACCAGAAAGCCAGCACTGTGAAGGGCACTGTTTCTCCTGTCCCATGAGCCTGAGCAGCATAGGCTGGCAGATTCCTACAGCAGGGGAAGGCTGGCAGAGCCCCTGGCTGCAGAGCAGTCCCACCAGCCAGCAGGGTCATGGACAGTGGTATGTGCCTTATGGAGAGCATATATATGCAGCACTGAACTGCAGCTCATCCTCCCTGGGAGCTATGGCCTTGTGGCTGAGCCTCCTCAGGCTACAAAACCTCTCCCTTCAACCTCACATCTACTTCAGGGCCCAGAGTTTGCAGGAGAAGCAGTTAGCAGGCTGGTGTAGCCCAAAGATCCATGGTTTTGACTGAGAGCAGCAAGAAGAGAGCAGAAGGTGGCTTTTCCTCAAGCATTGTGAAAAAAAGCTTACGTAGAAAGTGGGAAGTGTGCTTGGATCTCCCTTTGCCAGGACAGCCAAGCACTGATGGAACGGATTAGCTTTTGCTGAGCTGGGCTGGAGAGAGGATGGGGCTGGCAGTCCAATCTGGACAGTGGGGTTTCGCCTGGTGCTGGTCACTGCTGCCCCACTGCTCAGTTTTAGCTGCCGACCCCTTCATCTAAAATGTGCGTTAATCAGCAGCTGTGTGAGGGTTCTCCACCCAGAGGATTCGTAACTGTACCTGTACAAGGGATCTGCACTTCCACTGCCTGTTCTGCTCTGCATGCTGGGGCCCTGGAGACCCCATCTCCCCTCCCACATGCTCCTCTGGGCTTTCCTTGACCTCCCCAGGCAGTGTGCAGAGCCACGGGGTGCTTGTTCAATGCTCCATTCCTCCTCAATGTGCAGTGAGGTCAGACACTGATGGGCAGAGCAGCTTCTGGAGCCAGTGTGGCTATCACTGCTGGGTGTTTGACATTTCCAACAGGAAGGGGAGATCATCCCAATTGCCCTGGGACATATGGTCCCTCTAGGACAGAGGGGGTTTATCCAAAGTGCTCATGTGTGTGATAGTGCCTCAGCACCCACAGGCAGCACCCAGAGAAGCAGCATGAGAGGCTCCAACTACCCAGCATCACCTGGTGTGCCTGGATCAGCCATGGGGCCAGAGCCCCATCCTGCAGAACAACAGGCGAGCGCCTGAGCCTGCCCTTTCCCTTCCCACAACACTGCTTCATTTATCACACACCTCCCAGCCTCTGCAGCAGATGAGTGGGGGGCCCTGCCGGCAGCGGCCTCCATCACCACACAGCCTCACCTCCCTCCCCAGGGCTTGGGGTCCATCCTGTGTGCCGAGCAAGGCCATGCCCTGCGGGAAAAAGTAGTATGTGGTGATGTAATTAAGGCTGCATCATTTACACATGTGTGTAGGGTCTGAACATTTCCTATTTCTTGAGTGCTTGGCTTCCCCATGCTCCATGGGAGGCTTTAAAATGGGAGAAATACCTCTGGGAAGCTGAGCACCCTCAGCAGTCCCAAAAGCCAGTGTGTGGCTTCAAACAGATGAAAAGCTGGTATGCAGCAGCCCTGTGTAGAGAGTGGGGGAAGAGCCTGCTCCGGAGACAACACGCTCCTGCATGCATCAGCTGGAGCTGGTGCACAGGTCCACAGCATGGCTACATATGGGTCAGTGGGAACGTGTGAGGGCACTCGTGCTGCTCCCCATGCTCTGCAACACAGCCAGAAGCTGAGCTTCTTTAGAGGGTATCCATGTATTCCTCCCTTAATCAGTTTCCTGGAAACAGCGATGCCATTATGGCTTGGACTGCACAAAAAAAGCTCACCACAAGGCAGACATCTGGCACACAGTATTTTCACCCCAACAGCCAAAATTTTGCTAGGCTGCAAGCAGGGAAGCCAGCCTCTCCTGCCAGCTCACTCTGTGAGCTGGGGGACTGTTGTGCTGTTGACTGTCCCCTCTGCCCCCCAGGATTACTGGCTGTCCCTGCTCTACAAGCGCCTCATTGGTCCCAAGGTGCTGGCGATACACGTGGCCGGCCTGCAAAGGAAACCCCGCCCCGGCAGGGTCATTCGAGACAAGCTCCGGATTTATGCCCACTGCACCAGCTACCACAAGTAAGCGGAGCAAGGGAACTGTGGGCTGCAGGGTGGGATAAGCGGTACCCCCCGGAGATGGAGACCAACAAGGACACGCTGGGGCAGGAGCCTGGCAAGGCAGCTTGGCTTCCCAGGGTATTCACTTGGGTGGTGCTCTGGCTGCTGTCAAAGTGAAGGGAGCGCACAGGAGTGGCGATGCCTCCGATGAAAGTCGTGGCAAGCCCGTGCCTGGGAACGGGGCCGTCCGGGACCGGTGAAGTGGCCGCCGGGCAGCCCGGGCAGCAGAGATCAAGGGAGTGGATTTCACACGAGGGGCCCCCGGTCGGTCGGATTACCCGCCGGGCCGCGCTGCCGGGGAGCCTAGCCTGGTTATTGTTTCGCTGATAAAGTCTTTGAAAGCACCCCAGCGAGCCAGGGGGGCGGCCACCTCCTCCGCGGACACAAGTTGCTATTGTGGAGGAGGAGAGACTGTTTCTTTACACAGTCCAGATGCTTTCAACATGCCTCCAACTCGGTAGGAAACCTTGTCCAGTAACTGACAGGTGCAAAGTGCTTTATAGCCTTTGTTTGGGGCTGCCTGATTAGGAAGGGACAGAGGAGCAGTGTCTGAACCTGTCAGTTAGGTGCCTGGGCTGGTGGGGGCAGACGCCACTCACACGCAGAGTTCCCCTCCGTTCTCAGCTTCCTCCTTGCAAGGCTGGGGGGGGGGGCCTGTCCTGGGACCATCACCCCCGCTCTGGACACCATTGTAGCACCCTCTTAAGTTCTGTCACCCCTGGCTGAGGAGCAGGGGTGCCAGGCTTTGTGATGGAAAGGTGGCATCTGCCTGCAGAGGGGCAGCTGGGATGGTGACATCTGGATGGCTGCATGAGGCCAGTTCTTGCAGAGATCCCCAACCCCCTCCTTGGAGGCAACGCTCCCAGGGCACATGGCAACGCAGCCCTCACCTCCCATTCTCTCCTTTGCAGCCACAACTACGTTCGGGGATCCATCACCCTTTATATCATCAACCTGCATCGCTCCCGGAAGAAAATAAAGCTGGCAGGGACGCTGCGGGATAAAATCGTCCACCAGTACCTGCTGCAGCCCTACGGCAAGGACGGGCTCCACTCCAAGTAAGTGTGATGCCGGTGGCTGGGGCTGCCACCACTGCCACATCCTCAGTGCCGCTGCCCTGACCCTCTCTCTATTGGTCCCACAGGTTGGTCCAGCTCAACGGGCAGCCGCTGGCCATGGTGGACGATGGGACCCTCCCCGAGTTGAAGCCTCGCCCTCTGCGGGCTGGCCGCACCCTGGTCATCCCCCCGCTGACCATGAGCTTCTATGTGGTGAAGAATGTGAACGCGCTGGCCTGTCGGTACCGATAGCCCGCAGCCCAGAACAGACTCGCCAGCCCCGCTCCTGCCCCCGCACACTGCCCAGGTCACGCTGCCTCCTTGGCAGCCCACGCAGCCTTGCCGCAGGGTCGTGCTGGGCGGCACCACGCCATGCCCTCATCCTCACACCCTGGATATCCTCTGCCTTGGCACCCACTCCCGCTCTGTGACTGCCGAGCTCCACGTGCCCTGACCACCATTCTTCCACAGCAGTGTGACAGACAATCTGCCGGGCCTGCTGCCACCCATCCTGTGAGCTGCAAGAAGCACCCGGGACCTAGTGCCCACTGGCTGCAGCGAAGGCTGGGGTGCCGAGCCCCGGTATAGCCTGGGGCGGGCACCCTCATGGGTCCCCTGGTCCCGCTGCCCAGGTGCTGACCCTTCCAGCAGCCGGACCCCCTTCCCCGGAGGCGGGCAGTGCTCCGGTGCAGCAAGCGCATGGAAGCAGCTCCCTCTACTGCCGCCGGGATGCCGCCAGCCGGCCTGGCCCGCCGCGGGATGCACCGGGAGGGGCGGGGAGGGGCGGGCCAGGGGAGGGGAGGCCGGGGGTCGTCCCGAGCGGGCGGGCTCGGGCTCCGCGGCGGGAAATGTTGATAATTAAATTATACGTCCCGGAGCGGAGAGGGGGGCCGAGAACGTGTCCTGCCCAGGAGAGGGGCGGTGTCGTGGGCAGGAGCAGCCGCGACGCGCCCAGCACTACCGGAGATGTAATAAAGTTGGGCTGTCAACCGCGCCGGCGTCTTCTGTCCGCTGCAGGCCGGGTCCGGGACCGAGACCGAGACCGAGACCGAGAGCGAGAGCGAGACCGAGAGCGGGACGGGCGCAGCCGGGGCGGGGGCGGTGCCGCCGTGCAGTGCCGCGCCGGGCCACCGGGGGCGCTGCGCGCGTGGGCGCGGCGGTCACGCGCGGCGGAGCAGGAAGCGGCGCGGGGCGGGTGGGGCGGCGCCGTCACGGAGCCCCCGGAGCCCCCAGCGCCGCCGGCCATGCGGTGCGTCCTGATCGCCAGCACCGCGGCCGAGCTGCTCTTCTACTGGGCCGATGGCGCCTTCCTCCGCCGGCTGCGGTCGCCCCACGCCGGGCAGGTGGGGCGGGACGGGGTGGCACGGGAAAGGGGGCGCGGGGTGCGCGGTCGCGCGTGGGCGCTGACCGGGAGCGTGTGGCGCAGGGCCCGGCGCTGGAGGACAGTCTCAACACCCTCTTCGCCCCGCTCATCATCTCCTGTGCGGCGCTGCTGGAGAAGCTCGCCGACACCTACACTTGCTTCGCCACCGAGGGCGGGCGGCACCTCCACGTCCTGCAGACGGTAGGACCGGCACCGGGGACCGGGGATCCCCAGCCGGCCCCCGCCTGACCCCCCCTGCCGGTTGCAGTTCGGGGACTGCCTGTACATCGCAGTGAACGGCGACGGGACGCAGACTGAGGACGACCTGCGCCGGACGCTCTTCGTGCTGCGGCGCTTGGTGGAGGCTCACTGTGGCCTCGTCACGCTCGACTCACACCTCATCCGCAAAGAGTGAGTGGGCACGGCCAAAGGCACGGGCTGGCATGCCGGGGTTCTGGGGTGGCTGCCACGCGGTGCCTTCGTGCAGCACCGAGGGGTGTGAGTGGATGTTTCCAAACTGGGACCCCTCTTTTCAGCAGGACCCCCTGCCTGCTGGGCTGCAGCTGGGTTTTGGGGTGTCCGTCCCACACAGGGAGGGGACAGCTGCCTCTCACTTCACACTCTGTGACCGGTGCAGGTTGCGGCCAGGTGACTCAGAGCAGCGAGAGCGTGTATGGAGCCTGCTGCGGGGCCTTCTGGAGACCTACAGCCACCTGCGGGAGGAGGACCAGAGCTTTGCAGTGGAGGTACCAATGTCCTAGGATGTCCAGGATGTCCCTCACTTTTGGGGCATTCCAGGAGTGTGAGGCTGCATGGAGTCCCGGGATGTGAGGAAAGACTTTAGGCTGGGGGCTTTGGGGCAAATCCGTGGAGCAGTGGAAGCTCAAACTTGCCCCTGGGACTGTGAGGCTGGGTCTGGGGGAACTCAGCAGCCTTCTTCCCATTTGCACCCCAGGCCGTTGAGCGGCTGATCCACCCTCAGCTGTGTGAGCAGTGCATTGAGTTCCTGGAACGGCAAGTGGTGCAGTACATCAACGCCAGTCCTGAGCGTGGTGGGGACGAGGTAGGCCATGCCTTCCTTCTGGTGCACACCAAGCTGCTGGCCTTCTACTCCAGGTACACCCGGCCCCACCGCCCTCCCCAAAGCAACCACTTGTCCTCCTGGCTGACCCTTCCCTTCTCTGTCCTGCAGCCGCAATGCCAGCTCCATCCGCCCGGCCGACCTGCTTGTCCTCATCCTCCTGGTGCAGGACCTGTACCCCAGCCAGAGCGCCGAGGAGGAGCTCCACCCCCAGGTGGTCTAGAGAAGGATTGGGGTCCAGAGCAGGTCAGGGTGCTCCTGTGGGGGGATGCCTTGGCAGCCAGGGCTTAACTTTTTTTCCCACTTTTTGGAAGCCCATGGCAGGGAACCTTCTCCCCGAGGGACCCAAGAGAAGTGAGAGCATCCCTGTGAGTGGCCCTGGCTCCCATGGAGCTGCAGAGAAGGACTCAGGTGACCAGGTGAGGCCATGGGATCAGGAGTTGTAGGGTGGGATGCTGGAAGGGCTGCCTGCATTGCTCCCATTGCTGATGCATCTGTTCTCATTGGCAGGACACAGATGATCAATCTGTGCATGAGGTCTACTACACACCTGAGCCCTCACCAGGCAGACACAGCACAGGTGAGTGCCCAGTTAGTCAGCAGCCCTGCCCCATGCCCCCAGCCCTGCAGAAGCTCTGGGGCTGTGAAGGGGCCTGGTGGGAAGGGTGACTTGCTGTTGTGTTCCCTGCAGCCAGCGAGAGCTGGTCAGAGGGCGCTGAGATGCTGAGCATTGGGGAGGCAGATGCTGCAGATGTCCAGGTGAGCACAGAGTCCTGCAATGCCTCCAAGCTCCACACCTCATCAGCCTGACCCAGTGCTCTTTGTGCTCTTTGCGGTCTCCAGTCCTCAGCACTCGTCTCTTGCTGTGCTGCAGCTGTGGGTGCCCTGTGTCCCCCATGTTGTGCCTAACTGTGACAGCTCTGACCGCCCTCTCTGAGGCATTGCTTACAGTCTCCCTGTCCAGAGTTGTCAGCAGAGAGGAAGCGGGGCTGCCTCACAGCAGTCCAGTGTCTCCCTCTGCTGCCTCTGGGCTTTCTGGGCTGCTTCTGTGATGGATGCCGCAGCACTTCACACACTGCAAGTAAGCATTGGCCTCACTTTAAGGCATTTGCAACATTTGTCTTTGCAACAGGTTTCCATTCTATCTGGTGCTCTTTTGGGATTCCTGGGCACTTCCCTTGCTGCTGATCTTCTGTTGCATGGCCCCTTCAGCTCCTTCAGTTCTGTCATGCCTGGTTGCAGCTTTCAGGGCACTGCCATGTCCCTGCAGAGCATCATGGGCTGGTGCAGGCTGCCTCATCTGCAAGGGGGGCTGAGCATCTCCCTTTTCTCCCCAGATGGCAGAGGACTTGCTCCAGACCTTGGGGCCTCTGGTTCCTGAAGCTTCAAACCCCAGAAGGATCTTCCTGGATGCCAGCCTGCGGGAAGGTTACTGCCCCTTGCTGCCACACACCATGCACTGCCTGCCACTCTGGCCAGGCATCTCCCTCGTGCTACTGACCAAGGTGAGCTGCCTCTGAGGTGAGGGAGCCAATGCTGGACTGAGTCCTGCCTGACCCACGTCTCCCTTCCCTGGCAGGGCCCCATGACCCAGGTGGCCATCACCTTATACCAATTGCTGGATGGGTTCTTGGTGCTGGAGAAGAAACTGGAAGAGGGGCCAGAGGCAGGAGTTGCACGCTCCTACCCATTCCTGGCTGAGCTGCGGCAGCGCATGGACAAGTTTGTGAAGAAGCTGAGTGGACAGGACATCCAGGTGGGAGTGGGAACATGAGGACCCTGTCCTGCTGTCCCCACAGTCTGACGTAGTCCTGTCTCTTTAGTTGCAGAACACCTGGTTGGACTTCAAAAACAAGATATTTTCCCGGAGTGAGCCTGGGAGCTCCTTGGAGTGAGTAGGGGGTGGCCAGGGAAAGTCTCCAAAGCAGGCAGGCACCTTTCCCAGGCTGGGGCCAGCACAGCTGTCCCTGCCGTGCTGGTGACCCAGTGTCCAAACTCAGTACTCTCTGTGTCTCCTGGCTCAGGCTGCTGCAGGCAGTGGCCAGCGTGAAGCGCCAGCTCTGTTCTGTGTACCGCCAGCTCTTCCTGACCTCTGCTGGCCACAGCCTGTCCCAGGGGCTGCGGGACCATGCTCAGAAGCTGATGAGGTGAGTGCATGGGGGTGGCCAGCATCACCAAGGGGCTGCCTCACATCCATCTGTGCTGGAACTTGGGGGTCCTGGACTCTCACCGTGCCTCTTCTCGGCAGGGAGAAGCTGCTGGACTGGCGGGACTTCCTTTTGGTGAAGAGCAGGCGCAATATCACCATGGTGTCATACCCATTTCTGTGGCTGGAAGCACAGCCCAGGGAGGAGGTGTCCCCAAGGGAGTAGCAGATGTGGGAGTGGGACCCTGTCCCCCAGCATCAGGGTCAAGGGGAGGAGTGTGGTGGGTGAAGGCGGTTTCCCAGAGGTTCAGGGGCTGTTCTGGAAGGGCACCAAAGTTGTTGGACACCCTTAACCCACCCCACATACCTGGAGGACTTTCCTGGCCTGGTGCACTTCATCTATGTGGACCGCACAGCTGGACAGATGATGGCACCATCGCTCAGCGTGACAGAGAAGTCCAGCTCAGAGCTGGGCAAGGGTCCCTTGGCCAACTTTATCAAGAGAAAGGTACTGCTCATGGTGCTAGGGGTGGCGTGGAAACCACCAGAGGGGGTGGTAATTGGAGGATTTTCTGCTCAGGCTTCAAGTGTCCCATGTCCCCCAGGTCTGGTCCCTGATCACATTGGCCCGGCGATACCTACAGAAGGGCTACACGACACTCATGCTGCAGGATGGTGACTACTGCTGTTCCTACTTCCTCTGGTTTGAGAATGAGCTGGTACGTGGGGCCAGGAAGGGGCTGAGCCCCTCTGCCCCAGCACCTTCTGGGACAGGGAGAGAGGCTGTAGGCACAGCCAGCTCTGGCTCCTCGGCAGTCCCATCCCTGTTTCTGCTCTCTGCTGTCATTTCTCCCCAGGGCTACAAGCTGGAGGTGATAGAGGTACCAGTTCTGTCTGATGATTCTGCTCCCATTGGGATGCTGGCAGGGGACTACTACAGGTGAGCAGTCACCAGCCCTGTGGTTTGGCAGCAGGGCTTGAAGCTGGGCTGGCATGGGGGTCCCTGTGAGTGATGTTGTCCTCAGCAGGGTGTCACTGCAGGGTGATACTAGTGCTGTGGTGTCACTGGGGTTGCACCAGCCCACGTTCCCAGCCTGGTGCCATGGTTCTTCTGTGTCCTTGCAAAGGACTTTCTAAAGGGAAGACAGCTAGAAGGGGGGTGCCTGTGTGCACTCTACCTGCCAAGCCCTCTGTCTTTTTCCCAGGAAGTTGCTGCGTTATTACAGCAAGAACCACCAGGCAGAGGTAGTGAAGTGCTACGAGCTGCTGACTGTGCACCTGGGCATCATCCCCTCCGAGCTTGTGGTCCAGCAGGCCTGCGACTTGGCCCGGCGCCTCTGGGAGCCATCCCGCATCCCTCTGCTCTGAGCTGCCTCCAGCCACCTCGGGGATTAAAGCGGGTGTGGGTGTTCCAGGAGCCTGGGCTGCTTTCTCAGTGTCTGGGCCGTGGGCTGGGTCTGCAGGCAGTGACAGGCAGCCTTCCCATCCTTCAGCCTGGCAGGGCTGGCAGTACCCCCTTCCCTGCTCTCCATGGGTTTTCACTGCCACCCAGCAGCCTCTAGGGACAGGCAGAGAGTGGGGCTGAGAAGTTGTTGGCACATCACCATCTTGCTCAAAAGGGCTTTCCCAGCGCAGGATTTATAGTGTTAGTTTGGCATTGCTGCTCGGCTTTGGCCGGAGCTCAAAATAGTGTAGCCAAACGTGCGTGCAGAAATGGTCCAGGGTGCATCCCCCTTCACCCCCAAATGTGGGGTGTGGGGCCCTCAGAGGTTAAGCAGGCTCTGGGGAGGTGCATCCTGTCCTGTACCCCCTTCCCTGCACCCACACTCCCAGGCACTGTTTAGCCACAGGTCTAAGCTCCTCTGGGAACTGCAAGTAAATCTGAGGCAGCTTATGTGTGTCCCAGGCATGTCTGGGCTCAGTGAATGTGCAGACCTTGGGCACAGTCAGAAATGAGGCCAGCCACAAGGGATCGGGCAGCCACTGCTGCTTGTTGCTCCCGTGCTGCTCGCTGGAGCTAGGGATGGCTCTTCAGGGAGCACTGGACCATGACATGTCCTTTGCCCCATCCTGCTGGGCAGGAATGTGCCCTGCTGAGCAATAGCACTGGATTCAAAGCCAAGCTCTTCCCTAAGGTGCCCCTTTTCCTGCTGTCCCCACTTGCTTGAGGCTTGCCTGCTCAGGGTGGGGCAAACTCACTCTAACCTGCAGTGCTTGGCCAGTCACCCCAGCCACGTGCCTCTGGATCATCGCTGGAACAGAACAGGGGCTGGGGGAGGGGAGGCTCTCAGCTCCTGCCTGCCTGCCCAGCGCCTTCCTGGAGTATAGTCTGGGGAGTACCTGGCACCCTGGTGAGCCTCAGACCCTGTCACCTTCTCAGCGTTGGGGCTGGTCTCCAGCCCTGCTGCAAGCCCCCAGCAAAACTGTGCCAGAGTCAGTGCCAGCAACGGACTGTGCTTGGCGTATGCCCCTGTCCTGCCTAGCGTCCCTGCAAGCCCCAGCACACAGGGGCTGGCCCTGCCTCAAGGCGTTCCCTGCCCGGGCCCCCCCATCTCCTCCCCGTGCCCGGAAGCCCTGGGAAAAGTTCCGCCAGGAAAGCAAAGTCCAGGCTGCGGGACTCAGGGCAGCCATGGCCAGGCACTGTGGGGAGATGGCAACCAGGATCCAGGCAAGACTGAGCACAGTCTGCTCTTCCCGCCGGCTGCAGGACTGGCATCTGTCCCTGGGGCTGTCAGGAGCACGTTTGGCCCACGCCGGGGCTGCAGAGCGGCTGCAGCGGGAGTACGATGCGGTGGTGATCGGGGCAGGTAACGGAGCAAGGGAGCAAGTGAGGAGCCAGCGGGGACCCCCATTTGCCCTTCCCCACAGCAGGTGGCAGGGGAGTGGCCAGGTGGGGACCACAGCAGTGCTGGGCATGTTGCAAACCCCCAGAATGTTCCTCATGCCAGGGACAATTCGGGGGTCTGGCACAGCTGGGCACACGTTGCAGCTCCCCAACATGCATGGCACAAATGGAGCATCTGCCTTGAGCACTTCTGTCCTCCTCCCCTGCACCATTAGGACCAGGGCTGTAGGGCCAGTGGAGGATGCCCCTTGTCACCTGTATCCCTGTGTCCAGAGCCCGTTATTTGTGTGGCTGTGGCTCCTCCATGCCTCAGGCATGGCAGGGTGCCCTGTCCTGTAGAACTGTCCCAACACTGGACTCTGCTCACCTCCCTCTCTCCTTGCAGGGCACAACGGGCTGGTGGCAGTAAGTACCAAGAATGGCATGCTGCCTCTCCTCTATCCCCGGGGAACAGCCAGGAACTGGGAAGGGTCTGCATGGTGGTCAAGGGAGGGCTTTCATGGCAGTGCCCATGGGGCTGCGGGCTCCCACAGAGCCTTCCCTGATGAGGGGGAGCACCATGTGCAAGAGGGTGCTCAGACTGTCACGGACACATCCCAGCTGGAGGGATGGGCAGTGTGATGCCATGCTCCCCACAGGCTGCCTACCTGCAGCAGGCAGGGGTGCGCACAGCTGTGCTGGAGAAGCGCCACGTGCTGGGTGGTGCGGCTGTCACGGAGGAGATCGTGCCAGGTACCCCTGCATGCCCCTTGTCACCCTGGTCCTGACCAGCCATGGCTGGGGACACCCACCTCTACCCCTCATCTTCCAGGGTTCAAGTTCTCCCGGGCATCGTACCTGCTCAGCCTGCTGCGGCCGCAAATCTATGCCGAGCTGGAGCTGCAAGTATTGGCACCCACCCCTTGCTGGTCTGCCAGCACCTCCCAGCATGCAGGCAGGGTGCCCCTGCTGCCAGGCTGTCTCTGCAGGATGGGTCCTGTAGCGGGGACATCCCTGTCTTGTAGCGGCATGGTCTGAGGGTGCTCCCACGGGACCCCTACTCCTTCACCCCACTGCTGGAGGACCGGAGCCCTCCTCGCTCCCTCCTGCTGGGACACAACATGGCCCAGAATCAACAGCAGATTGCTCAGTTCTCCCAGAAGGATGCCCAGGTACTGCAGGGGCATGCACCTGGCACAGCAAAGCCATTGAGGTGCTGCCCTGTCCTTGAAGCAGCAGGGTTGCTCCTGGGTGTGATATCCATTGAACCTACCATGGTGCAGTACTTGTTGTTCCCCCTCTGTCCCCTTTCAGGCTTACCCTGAGTATGAGGCATTCATGGAGGGCATGGTGTCGGCCCTTGACCCACTGCTGGATGCTCCCCCAGTGGATACAGCTGCCCTGGGGAGGGGGTCCCTGCTGCAGCAGCTCAGGAACCTGCGAGCCCTGCAGCCCCTGCTGCAGGCAGGTACATCTGGGGTGCCAGGGAACCGCAATGGCAAGGGGTGTTTGCCAGCACCTGTGCTGGGCACTGCTGAGCCTCCTCAGGAGCCCCAACTGGGCTGGCAGGCTCTGGTAGGCTTGCCCACCTTGGTCCCACTGCCTGTTCCCCAAACCCAGCTGGGCACCAACAGCCCTGGTGCAGCAGTGCAGATCTCACACCACCTCTCCACCCCCAGGGCTGGCGCTGGGGCGGCAGCTGCCCCGCTATTACGAGGTGCTCACAGCCCCCATCTCCAAGGTGTGTGCCGGTGGTATCAGTGTGGAACCACCCACTGCCTCAGGTCCTGCCTGCCCAAGCCTGGCATGCTCTCTTTCTCCTGGGCCAGATCCTGGATCAGTGGTTTGAGTCAGAACCCCTGAAGGCAACTCTGGCTACTGACGCGGTGATTGGAGCCATGGCTAGCCCCCACACCCCTGGCAGTGGGTGAGGATCCCTTCCCCCTGGGGCTCATGGCTGAACTGTCCCCCCATGCCATGCTCTGTGCTTGGCTCTGCTGCACCCTGGTACCCAATGCCCTGACTCCCTGCCTCTCCCTCCCATTGCCTGCTCAGCCTTGCCAGGGTGCCTCAGGGGTTGGAACGGGGCAAGGGGCCATCCCTGCCATATGGCTCTTCTGGGTGGTTCCCAGCTATCCCTTTGCTGTTTGGACACCTCTAACCCTGGGTCAGGTTGAATCCTGGCTTGTGGGTGCTCCCTGTAACTGAGTTGGCATCCTATGAGCTGGCACGGTCCCATCTGTGCGGGCTGTGGCACCGTCCTCACTCTGCCCATGCAGGGGACAGACCCATCCCCTCATCTGGCAGCTAACCTAGGGTCCTGCTACCACAGGTACGTGCTGTTGCACCATGTCATGGGTGAGCTGGAGGGACGGCGAGGAGCCTGGGGCTACGTGGCAGGTGGGATGGGAGCCCTGTCCCAAGCCATTGCCCGCGCAGCAACAGCCCGGGGAGCCCACATCTTTACTGAGAAGGTACGGGGTGTGGGGTAGAGGGGAGCTGCCTTGCCATCCCTGCAGGAAGTAGGGATGCTCTTGGTGAAGTCTTGTCCCCTCTGCCTGCCCAGGCAGTGTGCCACGTGCTGCTGGGCAGGGACAGGCGGGCGCAGGGTGTTGTGCTGCAGGATGGGACAGAGGTGAGGAGCAAACTGGTGCTGTCCAATGCCTCCCCCCAAATCACTTTCTTGGAACTCATTCCTCAGGTATAGTGTGCATGGAGCTGGTGGGGGCTTGTCATGTCAGCATGCCCATATCCACACTTGCCCCTCACAGTCTCTGCACCGGCATATCCCATCCTAGGAGCAGCTGCCAAAGGATTTTGTCCAGCGGATTCGGCAGGTTGACACACGCTCCCCTGTCACCAAGATCAACGGTAGGTACTTTCAAGGACATTTCTGCTGCCATCCCTGCTGGAGGAACACCAGTGCTAGGCTCAGCAAGAGGCTGCACCCTGCTTCCTCCATCTCCCCATCCCATGCCCAGTGGCGGTGGATCGGCTGCCCAGCTTCCTGGCTGCCCCCAATGCCCGTGACGGCCAGCCCCTGCCCCACCACCAGTGCTCCATACATCTCAACTGCGAGAACACCCACCTCCTCCATCAGGCATTCACTGAGGCTACCCATGGACACCCCTCCAACAGGTAGGAGCCTGCACTGGCACACCTCGGTGCCCCAGGGGAAGGGACAGGACAGTCATGGCAGGTGCTGCGGGGGAAAGAGGTGTAGGGTGGCTGGGTCTCTCTCTGCCTGTCCTGCTGGTGTACTGCTCTCCCAGGCCCATGATCGAGCTCTGCATCCCCTCAGCGCTGGACCCAGGACTGGCCCCACAGGACTGCCACGTTGTGTCCCTCTTCACCCAGTACACCCCGTCCGTGCTGGCGGATGGTCACTCCTGGGATGAGCAGGCCAGAAATGCATATGCAGACAGGGGTAGGTAATGCACATACAGACCCCAGTAACACCAGGAGCACTAGTCCCTGCCCGTGGGTAGAGCTGCCCTGGAACTGCACATGGGCTTGATCACGTCCCCCCAAGCTGCCCACCAGTCACTTCATATTTCTCTAGTGTTTGACTGCATTGAAGACTATGCTCCAGGGTTCAAGGCATCCGTCATTGGCAGGGACATCCTGACACCACCAGACCTGGAGAGGATCTTCGGACTGCCCAGTGGAGTGGGTACCATGCGTGTCACCTCTGAGCATCACTGTGGTGCCAGTACTGGTGGGCACACAGTCCTGGGCAAGGCACAGCCAGCTCACTAGAGCTTTGTTGGCAGAACATCTTCCATGGAGGGATGTCTCTGGACCAGCTGTACTTTGCCCGGCCAGCACCATCTTACTCTGGCTACCGGTCCCCAGTTCCTGGCTTGTACCTGTGTGGAAGTGGAGCCCACCCCGGTGAGCAGAGCCAGGACCCTTCCGGGGGGCTGCAGAAGGAAGGCAGGAGCATGTGGAAGAGGTGCACTACCGCTCCCCATTTCTGCTTTCTTGCAGGAGGAGGAGTGATGGGAGCAGCAGGACGCAATGCTGCCCAGGTGGCCCTCAAGGACTTCAGGCACCTCTGATGACAGCGGTGACACTGACTTTACCAACACAGGGTTGTGGCAGCAGCAAGCCTTGTTGATCCCATGCAGAACCTTGTCCATCCCCAAATTGCTTCCAAGGCACCTCAGGGCAGCATCCCCAGAGAGATGGAGAGTGCAGTCTGGCAGGGTCCCTCGTGCTCTCAGCTGCTACTATCATCTTGAACAGGTGGCTGCTCCCAGCCTACCACAACCCAGCTTTGCTGCAGTGACTCATGTGCACTGTGTGACCCTGCTAAGCCTCACTGAGCCCCTGCCTGTGCCCATGGAAATAAACTCTCATGACGGGCTCTGTTATGAGCACTCTTGCTGTAGTTTTTGAGCAATTCACACAGCTCCCGCCATGCCAACATGAGGACCTGCACTGTGGCTGGTGCTGCAGCCTCAGTGGAGGTGCCAGAGGGGACAGGCACATTTCAGAGCAGTGAACAGGGACAAACAGCTCCTCACCCTCCCTCTGCTCATTGATGCAGGCTCAGGTGCATGCAGGGCTGTTTGTACAGAGTACCGCAGTTCTGGGCTGGCCTGGACCTTCCCAAGGTGCTTGGAACAAGCAGGCAGCCAGGGAGCTGCCTGGGACCTGCTTTGGTACCTGGAAACCCCAGCTGTCCTCTGTCCCCCAGCTCTTGGCAGGTGTGTGTACAGCAGACACGTACAGAGACCACAGGAGCCAGGAGTGGCAGCTACCTTCTTGTGCCCCACACTTCCTCCTGTTCCTGCTGGGTGCTGCCTGCACATGTTCTGGTTCTGTCCCTCCATCACCAGGGCAGATGCCCTGTGCTGGCCAACCCTCAGCCACAGCAGGCCCGGGAGCCACTGGCTGCAGATTACAGAGCTCACATCCTCTCCCTGCCCTCTTCCTCCCCCAGACAATACTCCCGATTCAGCCACCCACCTCGCCTCCCGCCGGGCCCTAAATACGGTGCTGACAGGCTGAGCTGCTGCACCTGAGCTGGCTGAATCAATATTGACTGGCCAGGAATAGTCCCGCAGCCCTCTGAGAATAGCCCCGCACACCCGCCCGCTGCCCACAGCTTCCCGCGCACGGGGCTGCCCTGCTCTCGGCCGCATATTTTTAGCTGCTGCCGCCGCTGGCTGCCTGGGGTTGCAGGTGCTGGCACCCAGTGAGTCCCGAGGGAGATGAGGGGCTCACTGTGTGACACCTCAAGGCAAAGGGGGATGCCTCCAGCCTGCCACGGTCACAATGAGCAGCAGGACACAGTGCCCCTCTGCTGCGGGGTGAGGCCGGCAGGTCCCAGGTGTGGGAGAGCCCATCAGCCCCCTCCCTGCCCTCTTCTTGCTTTCCCCAGGAGCAGAAGCAGAGCTGGGAGCAGTACCCAGCACCCGCCTGCCCTGGACCCCTGCCGGCATCTTCCGGGTGGGGAGGCCAGGGGGACTTCTGGCCTCACACTTTAGCAATTCAGCTCCAAAACGTTGAGACACGAATGAGTCACGGGCCTCACTGCTGGCTGCAACCCTGCCCTTCCCCAGGGCTTTCCTGGTCCCCATGCTGGGGCCGGCCAGGGGCCACTATCGCAGAAGTGGCTTCAGCACATGCCCTGAGCCCGGCCGAGGCAGAGGGCTGGGCTGAGGGTCTCCTGCGAGGGGTCCAGGTGCCGTGCACCCATGCACACCCAGAGGTGCTGGAGGCTCTTGTGAGACGTGGCGATGAGCTCACGGGCTATTCCCGGCCGTGTTGATCCTGGCTCCTCCCGGCAGGATCCAGCTGCTTTGACTCCAAACAAACAGCCCGGTGGCCACCGGCACATTCCTGGCCGGTCCCTGGGCACAGCCAGGGCACAGGGTTTCCTGTTTATCCCCATCCCACGGCGGGGCACGGCGGGCGTGTGGGCAGCAGGGTGCCCCGGGGACTGACGGCACCCCAAGCCAGAGGTTGCTCCCGGGGCAGGTCTGGAGGGGGGCATCTCCAAGTCCCACGGAGAAGGGCTATGCCTGAGGACCTTCACAGAGGGACCTTCACAGCCAGCCTGGCTCAGGAACGGCCCAAGTGATAACCCGAGCCCTGGGAGAACCATACTCCGGACTTCCAATGCCATCCCACAGCGTGCCGTGGTCTCTGTGCCCCGTGATTCCTGGCCCCATCGCAGCACCCCCAGGCACCCCATGCCTGCACGCCCATTTGAGCCACTGTGTAGGTGGGAAGGCAAGGGGTGTCCTTTTGGGGTGTCCTTTTGGGGTGTCCCTAGTGTGACAGTTTGTCACCTCCACAAAGTCCATGCTCTGCCTGGCTGGGGGACAGACCCATCGGGTCTTGGCAGGGGGCACTGGGTTCAGACTGGGAGGAGGTCCAGGCTCACGGCAGGTAGGGGTATCCGGGGATCCTCAGCCCCCCCGGGCTGCGGGGAGGACAGGGCTTGGGGCGGGGACAGGTTTGCCCCAGTGTGGCAGAGCACGGCCTGGGGAGGGCAGGGAGCTGGGAGGGCGGAGGCCCCCCCCCCCACGGGGCGGCCCACCCCGCTGCAACATAAAAGCGGCTGCAGGCGGTGCTCAGCGGGAGTCAAGAGCTGCGGGAGCTGGCAGTCGCGTCTCATCGCCACCGCCTGCTCCGTATCGTTCCCAGTCCCTCACCGCCATCCCTTGCCAGGGTGAGTGCCGGGGGTAGCCCCGGCGGGGGGAGATCTGGGCTCCTGGAGAGGGTCAGCACTAGTGCTCCGAGTGGGGATGCGGGGGAAGAGATGGGATATCGGAGGCAGAGCTGTGTGCAGGATGGGGAGGGGAGGGACCCTGGTGGTCGGCAGAGGATCCAAGCGGGGCATGAAGTGTGGAGGGGGGCTCTGTCGGGCCCCCACCCATGTCCCGAAGCACGGGGCAGGCAGGAAGCAACAAGAGCACAGGGCAATGGATGGAGGGGGGGCATGTTCGTAGGGCTGCCCATGGCTGTCGGTTCCTGGGAGGGCTGTGCCAGGATTGGGTGACCCAGTGATAGGTGAAGGGCTGGGGCTGAGCCCTGAGGTAGGGCATGCTGCAAGTATGGCAGGGTCCAGCACCTGCATCCCCCACAGCACAGGGACAGGGATGTCACCACTGTGTGAGGGGGCATGATATCCCTACAGCATTGCCCAGCTCCTGGGGCACATGGAGCACCCCCACCCCGCCATGATCCCCAAGGGCTCATTGTCAGGCTGTCCTCAGGCATCCTACCTGCAGAACCGCGATGGTGATGCCAACTGGCACAAGTCCCATCCTTCTGGTGCTGCTGCTGTGCTGGGTGGCCCCCAGCGGACAGGACCTGGCCCCAGTGCAGCTGCGGCTGGGGGGACCACGGGGGCCAGCAGGAGAGGGCCGGCTGGAGGTGCTGTACCAGGAACGCTGGGGCACCGTCTGCGACGACGGCTTCGACTTCCACGCGGCCACCGTCGCCTGCAGGCAGCTGGGTTACACCGCAGCCATCACCTGGACCCATAGTGCCACCTACGGCCAAGGGGAAGGTAAGGGGCAGGTGGGGAGTGGAAGGGTGGGGGATCCTGGGGAGGGCAGTGAGGAGGGGGAGACTGCCCTAGGGACTGTAGGTGCAGGAAGCCAGCGGGACACACTGGATGGTGCCCATGGTGCTGTGTTCCCCAGGCCCCATCTGGCTGGACAATGTGCGGTGTGGGGGCGGTGAAGGCTCCCTGGCAGAGTGTGTCCACAATGGCTGGGGCATCAGTGATTGCCACCATGGCGAGGATGCTGGTGTGGTGTGCTCGGGACAGCGACTGCCTCGCAGCTCCCCCCAGGCCACCACCTCTGGTCACCTGGGAGAGGTGAGTGGGGTGTCATGGAATTCCCTTGTCCCCATCCTGAACACCCTGCCCTCGATGACTGGAGTCCCATGCCCACCCCTGTGCCCACTGCGGCAGGTGCCGGGGCTGAGCCTGGAGGAGATACGGCTCAAGCCCATCCTGGCACGAGCCAAGCTGAGCATGCCAGTAATGGAGGGAGCTGTAGAGGTGAAGCACAACGGGCACTGGAGGCAGGTGTGCGATGCCAACTGGACCAGGAACAACAGCCGCGTGGTCTGCGGGATGTTGGGCTTCCCCCGTGAGAAGCAGATCAACACCAGCTTCTACCGGTAGGGATGTGGGAAACATGCTTTGCACCTGCACGTGTGGGGCAGGTGCCTGGCTGGGCACACTGAGGGGACAAGAGACTGGAGGGGGTGTCAGGGAAGGGCTGCGCATATGTGTGGGTGGGCAAGGTGCCTGGCCATGCTTAGGTCCCCTTCTTGTGGTCTTGACAAGGGGCAGAGTTGGGCTCAGCAGCATCCAGGGGACTCTGGGGATGGTCACCAGCTATGGCTGGCAAAGCGTGGGAGAAAGGAAAGGAAAGGCGAGCGTCTCTCAATCCCTCCACCCCTGTCTCAGACTGGGACTAAAAATACAGCCCATAATGAGCCCCTACCAATGCCAGGAGTCACACAGTGCTGCTGGGACACATGGTACAGCCATGTTTGGCACGGTAATTGCCAGTGTGAGAGAACCTGACATGCCGTGGGAAGACCCCTCGGCTCCAGCTCCTGCTGGGGAGGGCAGGAGTGATGGGGTAGGGGGGTTCAGTTGTGCAGTGTTAGCATGACACCCCCCAACCTCCTGGTTCTGTGCATCCACAGGAAGCTCTGGAATAGGAAGCTGAAGGACTCCAACTCCAGGTAAGGCTCAGCCTTGGGCAAGACAGGCAGGGCACCTTGGGTGGGCACCCAGCATGGATGTTGGGTGGGGGTGAGTCTCTGGCACCCAAGCTGACACTGCCCCTGCTCCTCTCCCTCGGTAGCCTGAAGACTCTCATCCAGAAGAACAGCTTCTGGGTCCACAGGGTGCAGTGTCAGGGCTCAGAGCCCCACCTGGCCCGCTGCCCTATACAGGTGGCCCCACCAGCCCCCCGCCAGCATGCCTGCCCCCACGGCATGCACGCCATTGTCAGCTGTCTCCCTGGCCCTGCCTTCCAGAAGGGCACAGGCAAGGGCAAGAACAAGAGCAAGGCCTCCCCAGGAAAGGTGAGCCCTGGCAGAGCCCCACACCTCATCCCACCGATGGAGGGTCCCAGAGCTGAGCAGCACACCCAGCCACTCCAATTGCACTTGTGCAGGTGGGTGGCCATGTCCTGGGGGTGCTGACCAGCTGCTTCCCATGCCCAGGTGCTCCCGGTGCGGCTGCGAGCGGGTACCCATCCTGGTGAGGGCCGGGTGGAAGTGCTACGCCACGGGCAGTGGGGCACCGTGTGTGACAAGCAGTGGGACCTCACTGCAGCCAGTGTGGTGTGTCGGCAGCTGGGCTACGGGACGGCGAAGCAGGCCCTGGTGGGAGCCCAGATGGGACAAGGTGAGGCAGTTGGCACAGCATGGACTTGGGGCACTACTGGACTTGGAGGGGTATGATGGGGAAAGCCACTGTTTTGTGTGTCCTTTTGAAGCATCCTGGGTTCTTCAGTCAGCTCAACCCTGCCCTGGCATGGGGCTCCCTTGTCTGCTCCTGCCATGGGCAGCCACATTCCCATAGGGAATGCCCAGACCAGGGTAAGGAGGGTGGGGGTCCTGCTCCAGGATGGTCATGGAGCAGGGAGCACTGACCATTCCTCTACTTCAGGTCTGGGTCCCATCCATATGAGCAATGTACAATGCACCGGCCGTGAGCGCACCCTGGGTGAGTGCCGCTTCCAGGATGCCGAGCGGAGCGGGTGTCAGCACGAGGCTGATGCTGCCGTTCGGTGCCACATGCCCCACATGGACTTCAAGAGCCAGGTGAGCCCCTGTGCCTTCCCCAGAGCCAAAGTTCTGTTGCACAGCCCCTGCTCTTCAAGCTCTGTGTCTGGTGTGGATGCTCAGAGCAGGCCCGGGGTGACCCACGGGCTGGGGGGGGGCACAGAGCAGCACCCCAGTGGCGTTCTGCAGGATGAGCTGGTGGCAAAAGTGGGGAGAAAAGGAGGAAGAAGAAGGCGAGGGAGGTGTTCAGCTGGAGATATTGGGCTGCCTATCCCATTGCAGTGCTGAGAGTGGGGCTGGGGTCTGCACCACATTCCAGCTCAGCCCCTCTCTGCTGGCAGGTGCGGCTGGCCGGGGGCCGCAACCCCGAGGAAGGTGTGGTGGAGGTGCTGGTGCCGGTGCAGGGACGGCTGCAGTGGGGCGCAGTGTGCGGTGCACAGTGGGGGCTGAACGAGGCCATGGTGGTCTGCAGGCAGCTAGGGCTGGGCTTTGCCAGCCATGCCCTCCAGGTGAGTGGGTTCCCATCCTGGGGCCAGAACTGTCAGGGGTCCTGCAGGATGGGTAGTGTGGGCATAGGGTGGCTGAGCCTCTGGGATGAGACAGCTGGGGCAAAAAGCCCTGGTAGCAGGTTTAGGGCAGGGAGGGAGGCAGGTGGGTTCTGGCAGGGAGTGGGAGGACTGGTCCAAGCACTGTGCTCCTCCTCTGCTCAGGAGACGTGGTACTGGGCAGGCAGCCCCGATGCCACCCGGGTTGTGATGAGCGGGGTGCGCTGTGCCGGCACCGAGCTGGCCCTCCAGCAGTGCCAGCGCCATGGCCCTGTCCACTGCCCCAGCGGCGGGGGACGCTTCTCAGCAGGGGTCACCTGCACTGCCCGTGAGTAGCAGGAGCCCATGGGGTACTGCTGGGAGGGGCACCCCCATTCTCCTAGAGAGTAGGGGGAGCTAAATGGGGTGGGGATCACCTTCTCAATCCCTGCTGATCCCCTTCATGCCAGATGCCCCAGATCTGGTGATGAATGCCCAGCTGGTGCAGGAGACAGCCTACCTGGAGGACCGGCCCCTGGGGCTGCTGTACTGCGCCCATGAGGAGCGCTGCCTCTCCCGCTCTGCCGACCAAATGCAGTGGCCCTATGGCCACCGCCGCCTCCTCCGCTTCTCCTCCCAGATCCACAACCTGGGAAGAGCTGATTTCCGACCCAGGATGGGACGGCATGCCTGGACCTGGCACCAGTGCCACCGGTGAGTAGCCCATGGGCAGAGGCTGGCAAGGAGTTGCCCCCTCCCAGAGCCAGGCAGGGCATGGTCCCAAGAGACTATCTCACCCGGGGTAGTTAACAGCGTCCACGTCAACACTGTCATTATGGCTTTATTTGGCTTCAAGGCTGTAATTTGCTGAGTCCCTGGGTGCTGCCTGCTCTGGCAGGGCAGCTGGGCCGCCCACGTGCTCCCTGGCCAGGCACCAGCCCTGTAGTCAGTCCCTGTCCCCACAGGCACTTCCACAGCATCGAGGTCTTTACCCATTATGACCTGCTAACTCTCAACGGTTCCAAGGTGGCGGAGGGGCACAAGGCCAGCTTCTGCCTGGAGGACACCAACTGTCCCGAAGGTAGGTGCTGTCTGCAGAGCTGACAGCAGCCCCTCATTCTGCTCCTTGAAGAGGGCTCTGTCTGTGCCCTTCCTCACTTCCCTACCCTCCTGCAGGGCTGCAGCGACGCTTTGCCTGTGCCAACTTTGGGGAGCAGGGGGTGAGCGTGGGGTGCTGGGACACCTACCGCCATGACATCGACTGCCAGTGGATTGACATCACCGATGTGCCACCAGGCAGCTACACCTTCCAGGTATGGGAATGGAGGGTCAGGGGGGCACCAAGCCACTGGAGATCAGGGCTGGGGGCTGCCCTACATGAGCACCAGCAGCCCCCCCTCATCCTGCACATCGGGGTGCAGCTCTGCACCCCTCTGCGCACGCACCACAGCCCTGCCTGGCCAGGGCATGGCAGAGGTGCCCCCAGCCCTGCCTCTTGCCCTCTCAGGTGGTTGTGAACCCCAAGCATGAAGTGGCTGAGTCAGACTTCTCCAACAACGTGATGCGGTGCCAGTGCAAGTATGATGGGCAGCGTGTCTGGATGCACAGCTGCCACACGAGTAAGGAGGGACAGGAGCGTAGAGGGCATGACAGGCAGGGTGGGAGAAGTGACAGGGTGGGGGTGCCGCAGGTTCCTTGTTCCTCCCCCATCACCACCCATGTTGCTTTCTCCAGGTGATGCCTATGGTGCTGATGTGGTGAGTGACCTGGAGAGACGGGAACGCCTGGCCAGCAACCTCGTGTGACCCCTTGGTATCGGCATGGTCCCAGCAGTGCTGCAGGACATCCAACTCCCACGCCCTGGTAGCACCAAACTGAGCTCAGGGACTAGCAGACTTTTGTATTTATTGATGCTGCTGCAGAGGATGGAGATGAGCACCGGGGCTGGTGGGGAGTGCCCAGGGGTGCCCAGTCCCGTGCTGCCAGTGGGACTTGCAAGATTGGTCCAGGTACCGCAGCAGCTCTCACCTCCACGGCTCCAGTGCCCCCCCAGGACAACTACCTCAGCCTGCCTGCCCAACCTCCCTTGCTCCAGCAGATTCAGGACAGTCACTGGCCACCCATGCACCAGTCCTGTCCTCAATAAAGGTGCTGTGAGATGGGAGCAGGGTGCTGTGCTATGGGAGAGGGTGTACTCCTTTATCAACCCCATCATTCCCTGCTCTCTCCGCTGCGCTCTTTCCCATGAGGACCATGGAGCCAGTCCCCAGCTGAGAAGAACAACTCTGGTCTAAACAATGGATCCCTAGCTAGGCAGTATCCCCCCTGTGCCACCCAGGGCCATGAGCCCCTGGCTGTCTGCATGTGGCTGGCATCAAGCAGCTCTGGCTTGCCACCAGCAGTTCCTGCCAGCCAGGGTACCCTGGCCCTGAACTGGCTAACCCTGTGCATGCAAAGGACCCCAGCCAGCTCTGTGGCAGCACGGGCCAGCAGCCAGCCCACCAGCTGCAGTATCTGCAGCCGCCATGGGCTTTCCCAGATTGTCCTGGCAGCTTCCCAACCATGGGAGCAGGGGTAAGGCCACTCTGCCTCCCAAAGCCCTTGTTCATGGGCAGAGGGTGCGTACAGGGCACATCATACCCTTGCTCTCTGTGTTTCTTTCCCCTGTGGTTTCTATCTTTTTTTTATAACAGCAGATAAGAGGGAATGTCACCAGCCCACTGTGCACTGCCCGTTCCCCAGTGAGCCAGCCACCAGGCAGTGCCACCCCTCTCCTTGCACACCTCATTGGCACGCACCAGCCCAGGCTGGGGGGCTATCAGCACCCACCTTGGCCCAGGACAGGCCAGGCTGCCCCCACACGTGATGGTCCCTGCACGTGGAGGAGCTGCTGGGGACAGTGGTGACGCACTGAGGTGGCCTGAGGCCAGAGACCGTGGCAAGGCACGTGCCGGCGAGAGGCTCACTCTGCCAGGGTCAGGGTTTGAGGGATGCCGGATGGTGGGGAGGATGTTTTCCACATGAGAACAGCTTTGCGCCCTGAAATTTCCACTGGCCAAGCCACAAGCATCCGGGAACGGCAGCTGAGATGGCTCCCAGCTGGCAGCGCTGCTGGACGGTGCAGGGGCAGGCAGCCACCGCCACAGGGTTGTGACCAGCTCCACTGCTGCCAAGCTGGGGGACAGCCAGGGGACACAGGGCAGCCACACAAGCCCTTCAGCAACCAAAAACATGCAAACCGCTGGCAGGGGTGGCAGAAAAGCATCATCCCCATCCTCACCTCCTGTGAAGGGCCCCAAAGCCACGGCCCTGAGAGTGTGCAGGGCTACAGGGCAGGAGTGCTGGGGCACACAGGGCTGTTTTTCAGATGCTGAGAGACGATGCAAAGCAGAGGAGCCAAAGGCAGGTCCCAGCCACTGGCCTCCACCCCAGGGCAGGGCAGGAAGCCCCCAGCCCACCATGGCTGGCAGCGTGGCCACATCACAGTCCTGTGCGGGGCCAGGAACGTGGCCCTACCCCTGTTCTGACAAGGGCCCTGCTGTTCGGGGCC
Source organism: Oxyruncus cristatus (assembly GCA_013399855.1). Lineage (NCBI taxonomy): Eukaryota > Metazoa > Chordata > Aves > Passeriformes > Cotingidae > Oxyruncus > Oxyruncus cristatus. The sequence continues at coordinate 207,514 of VXAY01003448.1, forward strand.
ACAGCTGCTCCGTGGAAGTAAACAGAGTCCCTGCCAGCACATTCCTGCCTGCCGCCCTGCCCGATCCCTCCTGCCTGCACATCCCCCCTCCCTGCTGGGGACACCCACCACCTGGGAGGGGTGGACATCCCCAGGCACTCCCAGCATGGATACCCATCCCTGGTACGAAGGAAACGGGAGCCACCACCCAACCAAGCAAATAAAATATATGGTATTTATTAGCAAAATAAAGGAGAGAAACTCTCATTCGCAAGGCCCTGCCAGATGGACAGGGCCGTCCCACACAGGATCCCCCTGCTCTCTGATGAGTTCCCTGCATCCCCCTGCTGCTCCCACTGCAGCTGGCAGCCCTGGAGGTCCTGCCTGGGGTAGGGTGGGCAGCGGTGCCTGACGGCAACAGCATCCCCACAGCAACAATCCCACACGCGTCCTGCTCAGCCCTTTCGGTGGAGCTGCCCAGAGCCTTTGGATGTGGTGCAGGATCTGTCCCAGCTCTGAGATGCAGAGTGCCCTGCCTGCCTACAGAGAGAGGCCCAGGCAACCCAGGGAGGTTTCCAGTGGGGCTTAAAGTGCAGCCTCCTGGCTCAGTCCCGGCCCTCCCAGGCATCCTCCCGCTGCTTGTTCTCCAGGCGCTTCCTCTCTGCAGAGACAAAAGGGTCAACACCATGTCCCCATCGCCCCACAGCCACACACTTCCTCGTGGAGGTGGCTGGAGTCCCCCCTGGTGCAATCCCTCCCACCTAGCACCCTGTGAGAAGGGGCATCCACAAGGAGGGTCCCCCCATACTGCAGCCCCTCCAGGAACCCAAAACTCACCTTGAGCTTCTTGCAGCTTCCTCCGCTCTGCATCTCGCTGAGCTGGAGTCTGGTTGCTGCGTACCCCCAGGGCACCGATCACCAGCCGCCTGGCCAGGACAGCTGATGTTTCAGGGCGCTCCTTGGCTGGCTGCAGGTACTCTGAAAGTGAAGATGGGGGACATCAATGGGGCATCCCAGGAGGGACAGAGCAGCTGACATGGCCGTAGAGCCGTCCTGGCTGCCCTGTCCCTCCTCAGTTATCAGGATGATGTTGCAGCACAAGCACGACGGCCCAAGCTGGCACAGGGCAGCATCACTCACCAGCATATGCCCTGGCTTTGGCTTTAGAGGCACGGGTGCCCTGGGAGAGTGGACGTGTCTTCACCATCAGGTGCTTGGTGCTGAGGGCATCACGTGCTGCAGGGAGAGAGCAGCAAGTTCAGGTGCAGGGTCAACCCTATGCCCAGGATCCGGCTGCAGGAGAGGGATGCCTCCCCTCTGCCCACACCCAGCCAAACCAGGAGCAGTACCTGTTATGGGGCTGGAGAAGATGCCGAGGGCGTGTGTATCATCCACCCATTTAATATCAAAGCCCTTTTTCCTGCCAAAGAGAGGGAAGGTTAGCAAGGCATTGGCACCTGGTGAGCAGGGGTCTGGAGCACAGCCCAGGCAGGGAACCCCAGCACCAGAGACACAGCATTGCTGGCAGACTCACTGATAGCTGCAGAAGACACGCATTAGGTCCTCAGTGCGGAAATCTGAGGGGAAATCATAGATCTCAATGACGTGGGGCAGCTCATCATCACTGATGTCCGGAGCAGTGGGTTCGGCCCTGTAGTAGTCGAAGCGGGGTGACTGCAGGCTCTCCTGGTGCTTCTCACCCCCCGAGAGCTGCAGTGGTAGGAAAGGCACAGCATTGAGCAACCCATGCCCACCTACTCCACAGCAGTTCCCAATCCCTGGCAAGCACTCCCTGGAAAGTGGCCCAGCCCGCTGCACCCCATCCCACCATGCAGATAGATTCACAGCATTGAGAATTAGGAGTTATTGAATAGGGTTCTCAAGCCACACATTTGCTTTTCCCATTACCAGCATGCCTTCACTTGTTATGCCCTGTGGCCCTGCCAAGGGCACAGCAGGAATGGCAGGGGTAAAACAGTGCATGCACTTCCAAGCACACCCCTCCTTCCACAGTGATGTGATGGCCTGAAATACATTTAGGGAAGAAAAATGAGCAGGACAGCAATGGCAGGAGGAAAGACTGATGTCTGCCTGCCACATGGAAGCACCAGGCTCAGCATGCCCTGGCTGCATGGAGCAGGCCATCAGCACCCCAGATGCCAAAATGAAAAGCCAGCACTCCCCTGAAGTGCAAGTTCTGGTGGTTAATCACCTGTGCAGCTAAAAATTTACACTTATTTCTCATTTGAATTTGTCTGACTCCACTTTCCACCCGGCAGTTCTTGTTCTGCTTCTCTACTGGATTAAAACACCCTCAATCCCTCGACCCCTCCCTGTGACAGCACTTACTAATGTTATCAAGTCCCTTCTCAATCTTCTTCTTGATAAACTAAACAGGTTGTGTGCCTGTAGCATCTCACAGTTGGGCACTTTCTCCAGCCTTAAAAGATGATGACTGTAGCACTTTTCTACCTTGCCATTTTTCATCCTTCATTTTAAAACACGAGCAGCAGCCTCCCACTGTCACAATACAGGGATGCAGCCAGCCCCTATTTCCCTCTGTCCCACAGCACCAGTGCTGGTAGGCCACGCTGCACCATCTCCTGCCCAGTGGGCCATCCTGATTGCTTGCTGCACCCCTGCTCTTTCCAAACCACGCTGTGCCAGCCATCAAGGGGATTCACTGCCCTGCTTCAGCTGAGACACCAGGACAGGTGCCATCCAAAGCTGCTGACCGCTCCCCTGTTTCCCCTGGAGCATGGGGCTGGCATGGTGCCAGGAAACAGGTACATAACTCAGCCGGGTTCCCAGTCTGATCCCCTAAGCGATCATAGTGGAGCACACCACAGCTGCAAGGTTAGACTCCATAAATCCCAGCCAGCTCAGTCGATAAAAAGTGCTCATTCCGACAATTTCATGGGGAAGATGGATTCACGGCAGGTGAAGGAGTGCTGCCAGGACGGCTGGATGCTGGCGGAGGGTAGAGCTGAGTTATGGAGCTCACGGGACAGGCCCAGCACTGCTGGCAGAGCCATCTGCCCCACCATCACCCCTGTGCTGGGCAGCACACTCACCAGGCACCCTGTGCCTGCTCAGGGTAGGCGAGGGAGCCATTCCCTGGCAGGATGAAGCCCTGCAGTGCCGCTTGAGGGAGCAGAGCACTCAGGTAGTGCCAGGCACCGGGAAGATGATTAGAGAGCAGGAGCACAAAGTGCCGGAGCAGTCCTTGACCTTCACAAATCACCAAGTGTGGCGGGGCAGCAAGGACAGGAGCCGTCTGGCAGCAGGGCTCAGCCACGCAGCAAGCAAGGCTCAACAGGTCCCCTGGCGCTGTCAGCCCCGGCATGCAGCACGCCTGCAGCTCCTCAGCAATGGGAGTGGGAACCAGGGTACAGCCCGTGGTCCTGGCAGGCATCCTGGAAAGGTTCACTGATGGATAGACAGACAGATGACAGGGAAAATAAAGCCTGTCCATCACATCTCGCTGCTCTCTAAAGATGCACCCTTGCTGGAGCACATTAGCGGGGTTGGTGGCTGCTCCCTTACACCACAGTCCCTGGCACACATGCAGCCCCCACCATGCTGCACTGGCTGATGGAGAGTCCACTGAGCCTGCAAGGAAACGGTCGCAGTACTTAATTACTCTCTGTGTTCAAACTGATTTCTGCTCTGAATTCGTCTGGTTTCAGCTTCCAGCCAATGGCACTCACTATGGTATTTTTTTCCTGCTAGATTAAAGAGCCGTCTGCTATCAGAAATCTCTCCTCCACACAGAACGTCATAAATCTTGCTCTCTGCCGGCTATCTGCATCGCATAAGGATTTGGTTACGAGGAAGACACTACTAATTTTCTTGTCCTTTTTTGTTAATTAATAACAGCTCCATCTCCTTGAGAGCCTTCACCTTTCCAGAGCAGCCACATCCCCCTGCCGAGTTCAGAGTGCTCAGGAAGCACCAGACTCTATATGGGAATCAGCAGGGGACAAAGATGGCAACTTTTAATTGATAAATCCCTATTTCAGGTTCTTTTTCACCCATTTTGGGAAGCTCCCTGGAAAGCTCAAACTTGGCTCAGAGCTTGTGCATGGGGGAGCTAATATGGATACTCTTTGAAGTACTGCACAGCATAACCTTGTCCACAGCATCCTTCAGCTGCACCATAACACAGACCATCCCTGCCCTTCCTACTCTGAGAGCAAAGCCATATCTATGGCACCAGCCCACAGAAAGCCAGCACCACGTGCACCAGCTTCCATCAGAGCAGCAATGCATCAGAGCATCCCAGCTGGAGGGTGAGGGACCACAGCTGAGGAGAGCACAGCCAGGCAAGGATGGGGGTACCCAATGCCCTTCCTCATTCCCCCGAGGTGAGCCCTGTGTGCCCCACACACCATCTCAGCACTATGCCAGGCTCAGAGAGGGCACACAGCCCAAGGAAGGCCTTGAGGACAAGATGGGTATCAGTGTCCCCTAGTAAGGATGCTCTTGAGTTAATCTCATCCCTTCATGGATGCTGTTACAGAGGCACCTGCCACCACTTCACACCCTGCTTTCAGCCTGGGGTGGACATTGCTGTAACAATATTAGCACCGTTTGTTACTTCAGGTACATTAATGTCATTCGGAAAATTACTGGTTTGACACTCCTGATTTAAAATGCAATAAGGGATATCCAGCCTCATTGCAGAAGCTGAGCTTTCTTCATGAATGGCAGGAAAACAGTGTGGGTGCTGGTGCTAAGCAGCCAACTGTAGTAAATTCAGCTGCATGTGTGCAGGAGGGAATGGCAATGAGCCACAGATGATTAAGAAGCCATAGTTTCCAGGAAACATCCTGTTGCTGTTTCATACACATCAGCCCATTTCTTTATCACCAGCCCTGGTTTCATCAGGGTGCAGTTGCAGTTTACAGCACTCGAGCAGGTTTTACTAGGTGCACTTTAAATACTGTGAGAGACAAAATCCCCAGCCTTCACCAGCACTGCGGGATAGCATGGGAACCAGCCAGGGGGCAAGGTGGAGGTCCCAGGTGTTTTGGCACCACAAGCAGCTCATGACCTCGGGAATGGCTGGCGGTAACAGCAGGTAGCACAGCCAGGCTGACTGCATGCCCTGGATGCAGCCCGCCCACCCCTGCACTCACCCCAGATAACATAGGAACAGAAAACCCCCAGAACCCAGTGGGCAGCAGTCACCGTCCCTGCAAATCCCCACAAACATTGGCTTGCAGGAAGTACCTCCTCCAGCAGGCGTGGGTCCAGGCAGTCCCCATCATCGTTGAACAGCACATCCCAGCTCTCCTCAGCACCCGGGCTAGCCTGGCTCACAGTTCCAGCACTGGCACTGGTCTGTCCTTCCTTTGGGGAGCTGCTGTAGAAACCTCTCTCTTCCTTCTCAGCCCCCTGGGTACACTGGTGCTTCTGCAGTGAGTCGACATCCTCATCTGCCCCTGCCAGCTCCTTGGCCCAGGACGCCGGCAAAAGCCCCTCCACACCATGGCATAGCAGCTCCAGGAGTGGTGGGGGCTCACAGTTCTCCAGAGGTGCTCCCTTCTCTGGGCCACTCTCAGCCCCAGTGCTGCTGTCTCTGCAGGCAGAAGTGCTGCCCAGCTCCTCTACAGCAGCCACCAGATCGCCCTCCCCACCGGTACCAGTAGTTTTCTCCTCTGTGATAGGCAGGAGCTGGGACAGGCTGCCCTTGCCCTGCCCTGGGCTGCTCTCCCCTGGGAGTACTGGTACATCGCCTGTGCTACCCCTCAGGAACACAGGTTCACAGCTGACTCCTGGTGCACACAAGGTGCTCTCTCCGGCAAGCTCAGCCATGCCTCCCCACCTCGCCCCCTCCTCTAACACCCCAGTGGCACAGCCCCCTTCACTCTGCTCTGCCAGGAGAGAGCCCTCCTTCTCCCTCTCCTCCTTCTGGGCTTTCAGAGCCACTGCCTCCCTTGCCAACCTGGGCGCACTGCCCTGTTTGCCCACTCTTGCTGACTGCAAAACAGCTTCTCTCAGGCTCTGGGAGAGGTCCCCAGCTGGATCTGGGGTGCTGTCCCCCAAGTGCTCCAACATGCCACTCAGTCCTGTCTGACAAACCAGTGTTGGGCTAGTGGCAGGTGTCGGGCCAGTGAGGTCATCCCCAGGCTCCAGGGTAGCCTTCATGGGCCCAGCCTGGGCAGTTGCTGGGGATGGAGGGTCAGGCTCAGTCCTTGTCATCTGGTGGCCACAGCTGAGCTCTCCAAATTCTTCATCATGGGATGTTTTGTCCTTCCCGTCCCAGGGCTGGACAACAGTTGGATCTGGGCATGGCTCACACATAGGGGGTGATGCCTCCAGGCTCTCCAGTGCAATGGGGCAGCTGCCTCCCATCCTCTGGCACTGCCTGGCAGAGGCTGCCTGCAGTTCCTTCGGGGCAGCATCTGCCTTGCTCTCCCTCCTTACCACTCTGCCTGCCTGTGTTCTGGCATGGGGGCTTCGCCTCTGCCCCTCGCCACTGCCCTGGCAAGAGTCCTGTGCCAGGCGGTGGTTCTCAGGCTCCTGGCGGTGCCGGACCAGTGCACTGCCCGCTGCTTGTGCCTCTCTCTCCCGCCGCGCTTTGGGCACATAGAGCGCCATGTCAGGCTTCCTGCGGCGCGGCCGGCTGCCCTCCGTCTCCTGCTGCATGGTGCCACCACTGCCTGCCAAGGAGAGACAGCGTCACTGCCCTGCCCATGTCCCAGCAGTCCCACAGCTGAGTGCACAGTGAGCAGCCCCTGCCTGGGTCAGAGCTGGGGTCCCCACCCAGCACCCACCCTTGCTCCCCAGGCAGCTGCACAGAGTGATGGATTGTGAAGCCCTAACGCTGCCCCACGATAGCATATCTGCAAAGGGGGTTTGGCACCTGGAGCACCCCACAGCCCTGCACAGCTCCTACAGCCTCTGGTGGGGTGTGTCAGGCTTGGGGGAAGTAGGAAAACCCTGTCAGCATCACCGGGGCACCTGCCCTCCTCTGGCAGCTGCTACCTGGGACCCTCCAGCCCAAAGGGCCCACATCTGCACCCAAAGCAGAACACAGAGACCATGCACTACTCATGCATCAAAAACCACAGAGAAGCCTGTGGCAGCCATGGAATACCAAACACCAAACCCCAGCCAAGGGATACCCTGGTGTGGGACCATGGCTGCCACCCTGGCACACTGCAGCCCTGCTCACCTGCTGCCCCATCCAGAGAGAGATTTATTTTTCATCATCTTTGGCAGAAGCAGGCACACCGCAAGCGGCCAGGCCCCCCTGCCCCTATAAATATGCATCAGACAGGGTTTATGGAGACGGATGGTGCTGGGGGCTGCACTGTGGTTGAGGGGAAGGCAGAGTGGGGCTGGGCCGGGGCCCTGTGATTAATCACTGCCCACTCCGTTTAGGGGGATTCATCACGGGCCACTGTCAGGTAAATCACTGGAAAAACACCTCTTCAGTAATTAATGTGAAGTGACGGATGGACAGCCCCTGGGCCCATTAATCTGGACCATCAGCGCCGACTGAGATTATGAATGTCAGGATGCATAAACTGCCGGCAGATCAATAGGGCCAGGAACCCATCCAAGGCTCTCATTTCCGAGGCACCTCCGGTACATTAGCCTCCCCTCCACGGAGCCCCTGACCAAGGCGCGAATGCTCTCCATGGCCCCTCACCGAGAGCCAGCAGCGGTGCCAGGAAGGCGAGGGGAGGCCAACCACTGGCTGGAAGGTGGCTGGGGCTGCCCATGCCACACGGCATCATCCCCTCTTCCTGATGGACGGACATGCCTTGGCATGACGGATGAGTCTCTCATGACTCACTGGAAAAGCCCGGGCAGGGCAGTACACCCCGGCATGACCGCGGTGCCTGTGCCTGCACCTCGTGCCGCGGAGGTGGGCAGGAACACGAGGTGCAGGCACGGGCGCCGTGGTGATGCTGGGCACCATCCCAGGGCTGCCCCAATCATTTTTCTGTCTCCGCAGCTCTTGTCATTTTTTCCCCCCTCTTTGATACACTAATTTTGCTGGCAGAACGATCCCCTTTATCTTTATCGACCGCAAGAAAGGAACGTATCCTACAAACCTTCCAAGGTCTGGATTAGTCATTTTTCAGCACCGAGGCATTATACATTTTCTCACCGAGTGGCAGCCCGGATGCCAGAGGGGAGGGGGCACTGGAAGCCCCCCCCGGCATCACCATATCCAACCACAGAGAGCTTCCAACTATGCTGAAGCTTGCTCTGCTAAAGGACTTTTCCCAGCCAAGCCCAGAGCCTCAGCTCATGGCACATCACCAAATGCCTTGGGGGCATCAGTGATCTCTCCAGACTCTGCTTCCCAAGAATTTCCAGCACGGGGAGCAACCAGGAGCAGCACTGCTCCACACGTCACCTCCAAGAAGAGCCTTTGCTCACAGGATTTATGGGCTCCTCAAAAGCTTGGCGTTCACCTTGCCTCACCCTCCAAAGCAGATGGTGCAGCATTAGCCAGACGGCTGGTGCTGGGAGCATCCTCTCCCCACATATCTTTGCCTCTGCCTGCTGCACACTGCTGGGGAAGAGCCACTTCCCGCAGCCTGGGAAGAAGCACGGCAAGGTGGTAGATGACCCACACCAGCAGGGATGCTGCAGCACTTTGTTTTTTCCCCACAGGGCAGCACAGCTCCTGCCCCCAGCCTATTACACACTTCATCGATGCCACAGCCACGGGTCGGCACTGACATATTTCATGCTCCGGGAGGCAGAGCAATGGCCCTGGCTTTGGGTCTCATTCACACTACGCTGGGCAGGGCAACCCTCCCACTTCCAAAGTCTGGGACCAAGCTTGCCCCACAAACTCAGGCAACAATGGGCAGCAAGTCCCCAAAAAGGCCTGTGCTGCCCCAGGTGCTGTCCTGCTTTGTTGAGTCAACTAGCAAAATAGATCAGCATTGTGGCAGCAAGCAGGGAAAGGCCACGGTACCGTGGTAAAGGTGGTGACGGGAGTGCTGCCAGCCTGGCACGTAAAGCCCACCAGCCCATAACATAGCCTGGCATGGTCAGGAGGATGCTGGAACATAAGCGAGGTGGCAGCCAGAGCTCCCTGCAAGTACAGGCTTCCCTCGCACTGTTCCCAGGAACTCGTTGCTCACACTGCTCAGGGGGAGCTTGTGCTCCTGGAATTGTTGGCGAGGTCTCAGCTAGCTGCCTGGTCAATATACCAGCCTGCATTTCTCCTCTAGCAACCATCTGCAGCACATATGGCCAGTGTTTTCTCCCTGATTTCTCTATCCGTACAGGGAAGGACCCCACAAACAAGAGCAAGACAGGGCTGGCTATGTCACAGACCCTGTTTCCCAATACATAGTGCACTGCTGAATTCCTCCATCATTTGCATCCCTGCCTGGCACATGAAGACATCTACACTGCAGCTCTGACAGCGAAGCCAGAAGTCCTGCCACCTTCTCCTGCTGTGGGAGGGATGCTGGCCACAGTCTGCTCAGGCAACCTGGGAACAGGCACAGATGCTGGGCTGTGGGGCTCATGTGGAGCATGCCACTTCCCACAGAAGTTTCGGTGCCACGCAGCACCCTCTCAGCAGGCTGCCGCATTTCCTGGCAGGGAGCTGTATTTTTAGCCTTCAAGGTTTCTAATTCCACTCAATCCATATTCCCATAGATAGAGTAGATAACCTTAAAGCCTTGACAGTGAACAGGGATGGTAATACTGGGGGATCAGGAGCCTTGGGAGACCTCACGCAGCCTTGGCATGCAGCTCGCACACCACAATGTCATTCTTTACAGCCTGCAGCAGATTGGGCTCTTTGAAGGGGAAAAAAATAACTGTAATAACAAGATTAATAAAAAGGCAGGTACAAGGAGAGTCTAAACAGCTCCGCTGGGGAACCCGCTGCTCACAGAACTCATCCCATGCCAGGCACGTGCCATGGCACACTCATCTACTGCACCAACACCAGCATCTGGTAGCCCAGGTAAGGACTGTCAGAGGTTCTGGTTACCCTGCACCTCTCCTGCTCTCAGCAGAGCTCCAGCCCAGGCCACCCAGCTCAATAGCAAGTGACGGAGCCAGGGAAGGACCTGAATACCTGATGGAGACAGAGCAAAGGCAAGAACATAGAGCCGCTGTTATGAGGCAAAGCAAAGCACTTCAAGGAGCAAAGAGATGCATCCCATCCAATGTCTGCCTGCAGCCCTGTGGGATTTAAGGCATCTCTGTCCCCTGCTGCCAGGAGAAAGATGCTCTCCAGCAGCCACAACAAACATTGGCTACGTGAGGAGGTAGCAAAGGTGTCAAATGCGCTGAGAAAGAAAGATTTCAATCGTGCCTTTCATTTGCAATACTCTTAGGAGGTACCTGGAACAGATGCTCTTAGGAGATACCTGGAACAAGAAAAGGGGAACATTCCAGACAGGAAAATGATTTGTAAGTCAATAGTGTCCCCTCACAGCTGCAGGGGGAAAAAGGGACAACAAACCAGTAAAAGGAGTTAACAGCCAGAGCACTAAGGGGAATACAAAGGACTTTACAAATATACCCAGGCAGAATCAGCACAAAAGTGAAAAGGTCTATTAATAAACAAGTAGGGAGAGAAAATTAATGATGGTTCAAAAATAAAGATGACTCAAAAGGGAAAAATCACTGGTTTTAACCAGAAAAATGCAAATGAGGCAGAGGCCTCGCAAAAACAGCTGCAGGGAAAGCAAAAACAGCATCTCCACGTAGACACAGTCACCTGGCCGGCACAGCCGGTGCTGAGATGAACCTATTAACCTGCTGACACACAGTGACGAGAAGAAACCAGGGCCCTGGTGATGGCAGAGTAAATCAGCCACTAATCTTCTGTGCAATAAAGAACAACAAAACCAGACCCAGGTACGGGATAAACCCTGTTCCTATCCCTGGTGGAGAACAAGACTGGCAGGTGAAGGAGCCTGCATACCCACCGCAATGGGCTTCTGGATGGTGTATGCTGGCTTGTCCAGAGGAGCTATTTTAGAACTGCTGGGCAACAGACAACTTAGCTGAAGTTCAGGGTATCGTTTTATACCATCTCCCAAACTTTCACTTGAATAATGAATTGTAATTAAATGTGCAGATGAAACTGAGCAGAGAGTTGTTGCAAAACACCTCCCAGAGCAGATATAAAGGATCCAAGAAATGTAACCAGGAAGCAAAGCCAGACTCAGCCCGAAAAAATGAAAGTAAAATAACCCAAAGCAACTACTCAGGGGGCAAGAGGAGCCTGGAAAGCAAAGCCTAGAGCCACACAGTGCACTCAGACCAGAAAGCAAGACCACCCCAAAATGTGCAAGGGGCAGAATCTGATCACCAGCATAACGCCATGGGCCGCCCCAGGGCTGTGACAGCCCCACAGCAGGCAGCACGCAGAGCCTCGCAGGCAGCATGTGGCATGAAGGAGAGAGGGCCAGGGGCAGGCAAGGAGCCATGAAAAACAGTGTCCAGCACCTGTGAGCACCAGACGTGCTTTATAAGGCATGGCCACCTAGCACACTGAGCATCCAGGGATATGTGCAACTCCCCTGCACCCAAGGGCTGAACACTGCCGGCATCGCCCTGGGACTCTGTACAGTGGGGAGAATTAAGGGGCCTGTAACGTGCCATGTTATCCGGGTATGCCAGGGGCTGCACGCCGGCGGACTGGGGGAGGTGGGACTTCAGGTGGGGGATCAGGGCTAGGGCAGGGCGGGGGGGACATGGTTAGGAGAGGGGATGGGGGACAAGGCTGGGACAGGGTGTGGGGTTCCGGCCTGGGTGAAGAGATGGCAGACAGGGCTGGGAGAAGGGACGGGAGACAGGGCTGGGACACCAGAGTGGAGAGGAGCAGGGCAGAAGCACAGCGTGCAGTCGCAGGACCGGTGGGCAGGGTGCCCACCCCGGGCTGCAGTGCCCCCGTCCCGAGC
>VXAY01003448.1:230984-248397 GCA_013399855.1 Oxyruncus cristatus
CCCCGTCGGGAGCCGGGAGCGGCGCAGCCGGAGGCGGGAACCGCGGCGGGAGGCAAGGCGGCGGTGCGGGATGCGCTCCCGCCGCCGCGGGGGCGCCGGGCGGCCCCCCTGGCCCGTGAGTAGCGGTGTGGTTTTACTGCTCTATGAAGTTTCCCGGGGACTCTGGGGCGGGGAGGGGCGGCTCTCAACTCCGGCACGGTCACCGGCCCGGGGAGAAGTTGGTGGAGGGCGGAGCGGGATCGCAGACAGGCAGCCTGTCCCCGAGGCGTGGAGGTGATGCGGGAGAGCGAGGCGGCTGGGAGCGGGATGGAAGGATGCTGGGCTGGGGAGGACCGAGCTCAAGAGGCTGGAGCAGTGGTGGGGGGGTGTGTGTGCGGGGACTGGGGAGCGCTGGGGGGGGCAGCAGGGTGGTGGACAGCACCTCTTTAAAGTGGCGTTTGTGCTTGGTCGTGATTGAGCCTGGGGACCAGCTAGGGGCAGTGAGCAGAGGGGTCCAGCCCTGTACCTGCCTGCGTGGGAAAGGGGTGGCTGTGTGCTGGTGAGTCTGAGACCCCGAGGATCTGGTGTCCCTTTGGGCTGAGCTCAGAGGCTAAGGTGACTGCTCATCTCCACACTGCATTGGCTGCTCCTGGCTGAGCCCCAATCTGCCAGGTCCGGCACTGAGGAGTCCTGCATAGGAGGGACAGGCTCACAGCAGCGAGCAGACGTAGCAGCAGGACCCAGGCTCATGGGCTTTGGTTGGAGCAGAGGCACTGCAGGGTCTGGGCTGCTTGGGGCTGAGGTACTGTGGAGGGGACACTGCTGGCACTCCTGGATAGCCCAGCTGCTATGGGAGAGGGGCTGCTGGGTCTGCAGGACACCTACCCGTCCTCTGCCCTGGCAGGTACAGCTGTGACAGCCTGGTAGTAGCAGGAGTGGGCATATGATGTTGCTGGGCCACGTGCAGCATGATGGCATGAGTTGCTGCGATGTCACCATGTTGTCACTGCTTTGGGGGGCCTTTGGGGTGCAATGAGGCCCTTGCTGCATGATGTCAAGAGATGTCGTAGAGGTGCTGGAGCTGACTGCGGACTGGGATGGGATGTTGCTGCAGTGGTGGAGCATGACATCATTTGGGTGCATAGTATGGAGGGCAGCAATGTCACGGTGGCATGCAGGATGGGGTGGCTGCACAGCGAGCCAGCTCCCACCCTCCCCATGATGTGGATCAGAGGCTGGGGATGTGCGTGTGGGTACAATGAGGAGCCCCAGGAACAGCACCTCCCCAGTCATGGTGAGGAGTCTGGAGCACAACCACCTGCCTGCTTCATGGCTCCCATTCCAGTCCCATCCCACCATCCTTACAGGGCACTGTCATCCACAGCAATGCATGGCAGCAGATGAGCCCTATGCACTGCATCCTGGCCCTGGAACCAGCACCCTGCCCCTGTGCTGCTGGACTGCACCCTGTGTGGGTGCCCATGGCATCCACCCACTGCCTCTGCTGCTGCCTGGCACCTTAGCTTTGTGTTAGGAGGTTTAGCCACACTGAGCAAGCACCTTGGGGTGACCACAACTCCTGGGGTGACCTTGCCACCAGATGCCACAACACAAGCCAGGACATGGCTCTGCTGGGACAAGAAAGACTGAGGTCTACCCTGTGTACAAGCAAAACCCATTAGCTTCAAATATCAGGTGGAGCTTCATGGTGGGGCCTTGGTGCTATCAGCAGCACGCTGAGAACCATGAGGCCTTTCTGCATGCAGAGCCTGAGTCTCCCTCCCTCTTCCCAAAATGGCCTGGCTCTGGGTTGTACATCCCTTCCCCATGGCACCAACCACCGGATCCACTGGGAAAAGTCTTTTGTCTCCAATCACGAACATTATTTCCTTCTGGAAAAGCTCCATCCAGCTTGGAGGGATTTCAGCTGCAGCTGGATGAGGTGACGGAGTATCTGGGGAACAGGCCAAACTCTGGGGAGTGGGAGCTGGAAGGGGGGAAAGACAGGGAGAGCCCTGCCAGTGGCCTGGGGACAGGCACCCTTTGCCTGGCTGTGGCTGTGAGGTGGCACTGCCCTGCAGGGCCAGGGGCTCGTGTGGCAGCTCTGCATCCGTACGTCCGCAATGCGGGCAGCTCTCCCGCATGCTTACTTCCGTGAGCCCAGAGTGGGGCTGTGGCAAAGGCTTCTCCTTCTCACTATCTGGCACTGCAGAGTGACATCCAGGGACTGTCCCATCCCAGCATAACCCAATGAACCCCTGTCCCCATCAGATGTGTCTTGAATGGAGCACCTGCACCAGGGAAAGCCCCAGGCTCCTACCCTTGGAGACCTGCTCCGGACAGTATGGCAGAGTGATGGGCACAGTGCCTCAAGCCAGGCTGAGTGGTGAAGAGCACAGAGGGCAGCTGGCTGTGCCTGGGTCTATGGGAGAGTGTGGGTCATGCCAGGAAGCAAATAGGAGCAGCACAGGGTAAAGCTGGGGATACACACACATCCACCTTGCAGCTCTGCCTGGGGTACAGATGGGGTTGGAGAGGAAAGGGGAGCAGGACTGGTGCAATGGGATGCAGGGCTCTAGGTGTGCTGTCCAGTGGGGTTAAGATTTCCTCTGCAGCTAGAGGACAGCCCCTTCCTGCCCTGCCAGGTGGGCCTGAAAGCAATTTGGTTGAGGCAGGGGAGTCCTGGCCCGCCAGAGAGCTTTGGGACCATTCTCATCCCCAGGGGAGGCAGCAGCAAGCTGTTTTCCACAACCTGGTGGGTCTGCCATGATCTAAATCTGGGGCACCTTCCCCTCCCCAAGGTGGGTATATGTGGTACTATGCAGCTGCCACAGCTTGCTTTGCTTGCTGTCAGAGTCCAGCACCATGGGGATCAGCTGGCAGAGGGGTCATTCACCTCTGCACCCAGAGGGTAGTTTTGGGGGGTCTGTTCCTGGCTGGGGAGAGCAGTCCTGCCCAGAGGCATGTCATAGTCACATAAAGCAGTGTCCCCCATCTTGATGTCCGGGTGCCCCAGCCATCCCTCCAGTTTTTGAGAGCAGGACAGGCTGTTTTTTCTGGTTTTTATCCCGACTGGAGCACTGGCATGTGGGTTCAAGCCCATAGCCTGAGGATACCCAGCTGGTTGCTGGGCTCTTCCCCTCTGAAGGGGATTGCCTGGCCTGGGGCGAGGGGTGGCCCTCCTGATCACCTGTGCTACAGCCAGGTAGAGCCAGCTCCAAAATCTCCGCAGCCTTGCCAGCAGTGCTGGCAGACACTGTCCTCCGCAGTCCAGGTTAATTGAGCCTCTCCTCCCAGTCTCCTGTTCTTCCCAGCATCTCCTTCTCAGGGCCACATCCCTGTGCAAAAACCTTCTCTGGCCAGGCTGGAAGGAGCTCACCCTGCAGAGGTACTGGGAGGAACAATGCCAGCAGGCTGGAGAAACTGAGGCACGTAGAAGTCACCCAGCAGAGTATCCTTGTGTTTTCCCCACGGCCTTCCCCAGCTCTGGAAGGCCAACTAGATAGAGAACAAGTTCCTCAGCCCAGTGAATGCCAGCTTCCTCTGGTCCTGCCAAGAGAGCAGTGATTGGTATCGTGACTTGCCAGGAATTGGATGCCAGTGGCCCCTTGGGGCAGAGTAAACTGGGCCTGAGCCCAGCTTTGTCAGCATCCCATAGCCCTCCTTCTGCCTCCCCAATCCCTCCCATGGGATGGGCTCCCAAGGCTGTACTCCTGCTGAGCTCCAGCTCACTGGTCTTGTCTCAAGGAAGCCCTGAGGGTGAGCACCCGGGGGTCCGTGCATGGGGATCCCAGAGCTGTTGCAGTGCTCAGGGGTCAAGGGGCAGGTGGTGTGGCACAGGTTGGGGTGATGTGGCAAGGGGTGGAAAGAGAGTGTCTCCTATGCAAGGGCAATGGGGCTGCTTGGGCATTGTGCATTGTGGAGCAGGGTCTCCTGGAGCTGATGAGCTACAGGTCTCTCCCAGGTGCCCAAGATGCTGGCACTGTGCCTACTGTCCCTGGCCTGGCTCAGTGAGGGCTCCCAGCGCAGCGAGCCCATGTTCACAGCCGTCACCCACCGCCTCCTCCCGCCTGACTACGACAGCAACCCCACACAGCTCAACTATGGCGTGGCTGTCACCGACCTGGATGCTGACGGTGACTTCGAGATTGTGGTGGCAGGGTGAGTGGTGCACTAGTACCTCAGTGACTGCAGGATCTGGTGGCCCTGCAGGGCCAGGAAGTCCCCCCTCTTCTGTGGGCTTGTGGCTGGCTGGGTGGTTGTGCACAAGGCGGGGTGGGGTGGGGGTCTGCGTGTGTGTGTGTGTGTGCACGCACCCACACAGGGTGTTGGTGCCAGCTGAATGCCTGTGTAGGGCCATGTGAGTGCCCTCATCAGTCCCCCCTCTGGAGCAGCGGCAGCTGCCCAGGTGCTGGGGTCCACCCTGCAGTGCAGAGCCAGTGTGTCCCCAAGCTGTCTCAGCTCCGCTGACAGGACTCAGCGCTCTCCGGAGATTCAGTTAATTGGCTGGAGGTTTTTTATAGCCCTTTGTTGGAGTGATAGCTGGGAAGGACTGGCAAGAGCCAGGGAGGCAGGGAGCTGTGTGCTGTGCTGCCAGTGCCCAACTAGGGCTGGACACAGAACAGCTGTTGCCAGTGGGTCTTGGACAGCAAGGACCGTGGTGCAGGCTCTGCGTGTGTGTGCTGGCACGGCTGTGACCTGCTGCTGAGGGGTGTCTGTGTAGACACCGCCACTGCCATCCCCAAACAAGGCTTGCACACACAGGTGTGCCCACCTGGAGAGGGTCCCTTACCCCCACAGCTCCCATCCAATGGGATTGAGGCACAACGGTGGCAGGCAGAGTCTAGCTCTGCTGCTTCTCTGAGCATCACCGTGAGGCAGGAAACCATGGGCAGCACTGGGGACTCCAGAAGGGTCTGAGCCACTACTCCCGGCCATGCTGAGTCAAGAAGCCAGCTGGGGTTTTGTAAGCAGTTGTGGTGCCCGTTGTATAACTTGTTTACTGGTGTGTTGAGCAGGAACGGGCGGGGAGCCAGTGGTACGCTCCTTGCTGGGAGGATTTGCCTTATGTGCCCGTTTCCCTGCCCTGGGAAAGGGCTGCAAGCAGGGACCTGCACTTCATCCTGCCCTGCTGGCTGCCTGGCCCTCACCACTGCCCTGGTGTTGCTCTGTGATATGCAGGCCGGGTAGACAGGGAATGCCTGACACAGCCCTTGGCCTCCAGAGGCCATGCAGGCCTCTGCAGTGCCCATCAGGGGGAAAATCCAGCTTCACATCCAGTGTCCCCCTTGGGATGGGATGGGATTAGGGGGGCTTTCATCCTGTCCCCAAGCCTAAGGAAGCCATCCCCCCTGCTCACGCTCCCAGGTACAACGGTCCCAACCTGGTGCTCAAGTATGACAAGGCGCAGGGGCGGCTGGTGAATGTGGCGGAGGATGAGCGGGGCTCCCCATACTACGCGCTGCGGGACCGGCAGGGCAACGCCATCGGTGTGACAGCCTGTGACATCGATGGCGATGGCCGCGAGGAGATCTACTTCCTCAACACCAACAATGCCTTCTCTGGTGAGTCCCACTGGCAGTCGTGCCCTGAGCCCCCGGCACGGCCGTCCGCGACCTTCGGCGCATGAGGGATGTGTGCGGGCTGGAGTTAATTTCTCAGTTGAGTGGCTCCATTGATTGATGGCAGCACAGGTGGGACACTGAGCCCAGCCAGCCACCGAGTCAGCACTTCCAGCTGCCCATTGCCCTCCTGGTGGTACCCCAAGCTGGACAGAATCTTTCCCCAGGGCTGCCCTGGCACAGGGACCCTGCACTGCAAATCCCCACTGTGCACTGCAGCAGTTGTGCCTCTCTGTCTCGTGGCTCTCCTGTGCCTGCTGAACCGAGTCGGGTCTAATCCTGCCCTGCTGGTGCTGTCCCAGTTTCTGGCATGACTGTCATGGGGAAAAGACCTAAGTGCCCCAGCCTGCCACTGGGAATCCCGAGAGCTCCCTGGCTTGGTGCTTCAGCCCAGCTCTGCCCTGTGTCCCTGACCTCCAGGCAGCAGATCTGTCTCCCTGATACTCCTAATTACCCAGGCTGGCGGTGGCTGCCGGCACACCTGTCCCTAAATCAGGCGCTGCCATCGGCACTGTCACAAGCAGTGCAGCTCACTGCCTGTGCCTGGAACTGAATCGATTCTTTTTTTTTTTTTTTCCTTTTACCTTCCTGGGATGATCTACAGGGCTGCACCCCATTGGGACACATTTTACTTTAATGAGTTGATTCTTTTGTGTGTCTCCAGGTGGCTCTTAAGGGTCATGGGGGCTCTTGCAGCAGCAGCCCAGCCCTGGGCGCTGTAGGGGGCTGTGAAGACAGCAGAGGTTTGGGATGCTCTGGGAAAAGTGTACCTCTTCCACAGCCTCCCCTGCTGCAGGGCACCCTCCTCAGGAGGAGGTGGGATGCTGCAGCCTACTGACCCGTACCCCCCTCCAGGCATGGCCACCTACACAGACAAGCTCTTCAAGCTCCGCAATGGGCGCTGGGAGGACATCCTGAGCGATGAGGTGAACCGGGACGTGGCCAGCCGCTTTGCTGGGCGTTCCGTTGCCTGCGTGGACCGGACGGTGAGCAGGCAGGGCTCTGCTGGCAGGGGCATCTCTGCTCCCTTCTCACCTCCAGTGCCTCTCCAGTGGAGTCCTGGGGGACCACTTCCCTTGCTAGCCCCATCCCACCCCCACAGTGGGGCCACGGGTGCCCCCCAGCAGCCTGTGACTGGCAGGACTGGCAACTCCCCCAGCGGTGGGGACCGTGGATGCCTGTCCACATGGTTGCCACCAGCTGATAAACGTGCCTGTCAAGGTGATTTATGCTCCTGTCACCTGCTCTTTCTTCTTCCTCCTCCTCCAGTGGTTTGTTTCCAAATGATTATCACTAAATCAGGGTGCAGCTGCTGCATGGGACAAGGAGGGCAGTGGAGATTGGGAGGACCTGGCACACCGGAGATGCTGGGGGGGTAGCATGCCCCGTACCAGCACTGAGCCTGTGGACCAGAGGGCTCCTGAAGGAAAGAGGGCACATACCCACTCCCAGGATGTTTTGCCCTAGGCTTTGCAGAGCTCTTGCTCAGCACACAGGAGCAGTGCCTGCTTCCACGGAGCGATGAGGGCATCCACGGCAGGGATCCTGTGATCCCCGTGGAGATGGGTTTTAGGTGGCTGGGTACTGAGGTGGTGCTGCTGACTGCAGGGCTCCGGAAGGTACTCCATTTACATCGCCAACTACGCCAGCGGCAATGTGGGCCCCCATGCTCTGATTGAGATGGATGTGGCTGCCAGTGACCCTGCCCGTGGTGTCGTGGTGCTGGTGGACGTGGCTGCCCAGGCTGGCGTCAGCAAGTACACAGGTACCCGGCAGCTGTGGCTCTGTGGAGGGGACGGGGCACTGCTGGGCATGGCGAGCGTGGGACCCCGCTGTGGCGGGGCGGTGCAGCCGCGCATTGGTCTGCCTGACTGCCCCATCTAGTGGCAGCCCCAGAGCCGGAGAAGGGACCGGGGCCACGGGATGCACACCTGGCAGGACCCCCGTGCCCACCATCACTTGGGCTGATCCCTCCAGACCTCGCAGCATCCACAGGGCACTTAGTGGGACTTGGGGCTGTAGGCACGGGAGCGGGGCAGCGGGGAGTGTGCCAGGCCCACCGCCGCGGGGACCGCTGCATTTCCCAGTGATAAATTGTCACTAATTAGGAGTGTTGTCACCATGGCGATGGCAGTGATTAGGGTTGGGAGTAAAACAACCGGCTCCCAGGCTCAATTAGCTCCTGATGAGAGGGACTGGAGGTGGGCAAGGAGGGACACCGGGAGTGGGAAGGTGGGGGGGGGCTCGGAGCACTAGGTGGGCAACACTGAGGGAACATGGGGAGCACAAATGCTTCTGGGGCAGCTGTCCTCTCACTCCCGGGCTTCTGTCTCTAGGGGGCCGTGGAGTGGCTGTGGGCCCCATCCTGAGTGACAGTGCCTCTGACATATTCTGTGGTAATGAAAACAGCCCCAATTTCCTCTTCCACAACTGGGGGGACGGGACGTACAGGGACGTGGCCGCGGCTGTGGGTGAGTAGAGGGACCCTGGAGGAGCACCCAGGCGTTGGTGACCTCGGGGCAGGGCTGGTTCTGCCTGTCCCTGCCTGCACGGGATAAGTGCAGGGTGGAGGAAAGGCTTTGGGCAGGGCGAGCCTGACCACCAGGTGGGGGCTGAGGTGCATTGGGGCATCCATCAGCACAGGGGTGCAGCCCTGCCCATGGGAGACCCGTCTAAGGACCGTGGGGCACATTCTGGGAGGCATCCTGGGGTGAAGGAGGCAGGAAAGGGTTCCCGTCTCCCCCTGTCCCCTTGCGGTTCCCCAGGGCTGGATGACCCCTACCAGCACGGACGCGGTGTGGCGCTGGCTGACTTCAACCGTGACGGCCGAGTAGACATCGTCTATGGCAACTGGAATGGGCCGCACCGCCTCTACCTGCAGAGTGGAGCCCCTGGCCGCATCCGATTCCGGGTGAGGGCTGGGGTTGGGATACACCCACCAACGGCTTTGCCGCTGAGCCACCTCAGCCAGGGGAGCTGGCTTCATCCTGAGTTGTCTTTGAGCCCCAATTCCCAGTGAGGAGGGGACCTGAAGAACCAAAGCAGGACCCAGTGTCCTACTTCCTGTGCCCACTGTCACACCATGCCCATCCCTTGTGCAGGACATCGCCACCCCCAAGTTCTCCATGCCGTCCCCCGTCCGCACTGTCATTACAGCCGACTTCGACAATGACCAGGAGCTGGAGGTTTTCTTCAACAACATCGCTTACCGTGGCTCCTCTGCCAACCGCCTCTTCCGGTAGGAGCCCTGTGGGTACTGGGGGAGCTGGGGAGCCTGCACCCCGCTCTGGGAGACGAGCAGCCCTCACACCACAGCCAGGCTCACAGGGCTCCTCTCCAGCACTGCCACGGCTCAGGCTCAGCTAATAAAAGACGCCGTGACTGAGCCCTTCCTGGTGTCATTACCAGCCACCGCGATCGTGCCTACAGCAGCCCCTGGGGTCCCCAGCACTGCTGATTAGCTGCTGTGTGGAAGCTTGTTCATGACTCCTGTTAATTGTGGGGGTCAATTCCTCATTACTGATGTGTAGAACCTCCTTGCCTGGTGTGTGGGGTGGTGGGAGCTGGTTGTCTACCCGTGCTTGCACCTGTGGGTGGGTGGAGGGCAGTGGCTTGTCAAGGAGCCCTTTGGAGACATCTCCAGCTCCTGGAGTATTTGGAGATGGTGCTGCTACTCTGCAGTTCAGAACCACAAGCTCTCATGAAATTCCTGTTGCCCCTGCATTGAGTGGGGACGTGCCAACAGGGGACAGTTACATCGCCATCCCCCCTGCATAGTCACCAGGGCTGTCACCTCTACTGTGATTCTACGGGAGGGGTCAGACACTGCCCAGGAGGGTTCTGAGTACTGCAGAGACTGGCATTAATACCCTGTGTGTGCTTGGCAGGCTCATCCGCAGGGAACATTCAGACCCCATCGTGGAAGAGCTGAATCCAGGGGATGCACTGGAGCCTGAGGGACGGGGCACGGGTGGGTCCCCCTGGCTCTGCTGATGGAGGTCCAAGTGCCACAGCTCCACCTGGCACCTTCTATGACTGGGGATGCTGCATGCCTGGCTGAGTCACCTGCCTGCTCCCCACCAGCATGCTGGAGCTCCCATCACCCAGGAATGGCCCCATCTTTCTCTCTCCACCCATACCCAGCTAACAGTGCTATCTCCAGTTCCCCAGGGATTTGCTCTTGGGGGGGCTCCTTCCTGGGTGCCCACTGTTCAAAGTCACCCTCTGCATTTGGGAGAGGGTGAGGCAGCTTCCTGTGTCCACAGCCCTCCAGCCACTGCCTATCCCCTCCCCTGCCCAGGATGCTGACACACCTGATTGCAGGATGTCACCCACACAGAGACCCTTTACTCCTACATTGGAGTCACCCCACCTTCCCCATGGCCCCTGCATGGTCAGGAATGCTGCTGTTGCCTGTGGAAGGCTGCACCAGCAGCAGGGTGTAGCAGTGGTAGATGTGGGGCCAGGCCCCAGGCATGACATGATCCTGTCCTTGCAGGAGGTGCAGTGACAGATTTTGATGGCGATGGGATGCTGGACCTCATCCTATCCCATGGCGAGTCCATGGCGCAGCCGATCTCCATCTTCAAGGGCACTCAGGTGAGTCAAGCGGGGGGTCCCTGTGTTGTCCCCATCGCCTCTGCCTCTCTCAGCTCAGTCTCCTTGCTCCCTCCTCCCTTGCAGGGCAGAAGCAACAACTGGTTGCGAGTCATTCCCCGCACCCGCTTCGGGGCCTTTGCACGGGGGGCCAAAGTGGTGCTGTTCACGCGACGCAGCGGGGCCCACCTGCGCATCATCGATGGCGGTTCGGGGTACCTCTGCGAGATGGAGCCCGTGGCACACTTTGGACTGGGTGAGATAGAGGGTCAAGGGGCTGCCTTCACCCTCAACCTTCCCTGGCATTCCCCTGGGCAAAGGTCATGTCTGCTGCTCTGGTGTCCTGCAGCACAGAAGTTAGTCATCCATGCCCATCACGCTGGGTATGGTGGGCTCTGTGGGAGACTGTGAGCAGGATGCCCAGCTACTGCAGCTCTGCTGCAAGGGGCAGCTGCCCCCTTTCCCACCCTTTGGCTGCTGCTTTGCTCAGACACTAGGCCTTTCACTGTGCTTTAGCCCTCCCCTGGCTCAGCATTGCCAGCAGCCCAGCCCACAGGGGTGTTCCTTACCCCCTGCAGGTCATCCCATTGTCCTCACCTACACCCCTTGGACTACATCCTTGTACATGGGCTGCAAGGATGAGCACCGGGGGCCAGGCTCAGGAAGCAAGGGAAGCCTTTGCCCCTCCCATCCCTACCACCCCACTGACCTCCTTTCAGCCCCTGCCCACCCCGAAGACCCCCCATTTGATGGGCTGCCCGCCTGCAGGGCATGACGAAGCCAGCAGCCTGGAGGTGACCTGGCCAGATGGCCGTGTGGTGTCACGAGCTGTGGCCAGCAGTGAGACCAACTCTGTCCTGGAGGTGCCCTATCCCCTGGATGTAGAGGAGCCACTCATGCCTGCCCCGCTGGAGGTGAGGGCTGGGTGGGGGTACAAGGAGGGAGACTTTGGGGACAAGAATGAGGGGTTGGGCTCTGCTGGCTCTGTGGCTGCCCAGGGCTGATTCCTCCCCATCCTGGCGGTCTCTGCTTCTCCCCAAATGCAGTGCGGGCAGGGATTCTCCCAGCACGAGAATGGACGCTGTGTAGGTGAGTGGCTGCTGGGACACAGGTGTGCCTGCTCCTGGGATGCTGCAGCGTGGCCCCAGGGGGGACACGGGGACAGCACTCTGCGACGAGAGGTGGCTGCCTGCCACATGGCTCAGTGCCGGGTACAGCTGCCTGCCTGGCACGTGGCCTGGGATCAGAGCAGCAGCACGGCTCCAGAGGGGGACCACGGTGTCACAGGGAGCAGCAAGAGCGCTGTGCTGCGGCGGGAGGCATGGCTGGCATGTGGCAGGCGTTGTGCTGGAACCACGAGCAATGAAGGGGTGGCAGAGATGCAGCAGGGTGGCTGTGGCCATGCTGTGAACCTGCTGGGGAGTAGGCATGGCTTATGCACGGCTGCCACTGGGGTGGTCATCCAGCATGTACAGGGAAAACTGGAGGGGCCATGACTGGCAGTCCCAAGCTCTCTGCCCAGCCATCTAATGCTGAGTACTCTCTTGCAGACACGAATGAGTGCACTGAGTTCCCCTTTGTCTGTCCCCGGGACAAGCCCATCTGCATCAACACCTATGGCGGGTATCGCTGTCGCAGCAACAAGCGCTGCAGCCGGGGCTTTGAGCCCAACGAGGATGGCACAGCTTGTGTGGGTGAGTGATGGCTGGGAACCCTGACCCCATGCCAGTTGGCAGCAGCCCCAAAGCACCACCTTGGGATGGTGCTGCACTCCTGATAAAGGCCTGGCCACATTCTGCAACCTGTTGGGTGGCTGTCCAGCCACCTCCACCCTGCCTCTGTCTGTTCATCCTGTGCCTCACACTCAGTCACCACTGACTCGCCTTCTCTTTCTCTTTGTTCTTCTCTCTTGCTCCTTCTCTCCTCTGTGCAGCTCAAGTGGCCTTTTTTGGGGGATACCCCTCTGTCGGGAGCTGGCCTGGGCTCCTCCACAGTGCCCTCTTCCCTCTAGTCCTTGGACTCTGCCTTTGCCTCTATGCACTTTAACCCCTGCCCGGAACACGCCAGAGCAGCCTGGGTGGAAGGACCATCTGGCTTCTGCCTGTCTCTCTTTCTCTCTTTTTCTCCATGTCAAACTGCCCTGGAAGTGCTGGCTGTGACCTATCGGGGTGACCTGCAGTGGGATGGGCACGGACCTGGCTGTCCCATGCACCATCTCTGGGAAAGCAGCCCTGGGGCCATGCAGCAGAGCCCCTTCCCCAGCACCCCACTGCCCCAGTGCTGCTCCCGCCACGCTGGCACCTCCCAGGTGGTCGCTTGCTCCGTCGCCTCAATACTGTACCATGTGCCTGCTGGTTTGGCCTGCGACGTTTGTGCTTTGCCTGCCCCCTCCTCAGTGGTGGGGAGCACCTCCCCAGCCCTGGCAGAGGAGGGTCTCCCCAGTCCTGCAGGGGCAGGACCCTCCTGGTCTGTTTTTTAATATATTGACCCTACTGTTTGGAGTCGGACCCTGCTTAGTCTTCCAGCCCTTCTCCTGGAAACCCCCCCAATAAACTATATCCCATCTATTAACCTGGCCTGCTGAGCTGTGCGGGGCAGGGCTGTGCCCATGCTTCTGCCCACCCTGCCCTAGGGCTGCATGGGGAGGGAGCTCATAGTGGGGAGCATCCCCACTATGCCCCAGCTCTCCCTGCCCCAGGGCTGGGAGCTGGCTGGAGGGTGACAGTGACCCTGGGCAGCTCTGCACTGGGGACATAGCCAAATGTGTGGCACTGGAGGGGCCGGGGTGCAGCAAGAAGCCCTGCCTGCACCCCAGCAAAAGGGCTGTGCTGCCTTCTGCTGGTGTGCTGTAACCCCATGCTGCTCTCTTCCCCACTACCAGACATCGACGAGTGTGCTCAGGGCTTGCACAACTGCAGCCAGCTCTGCACCAACACCCCTGGGGCACACACCTGCCGCTGCCACCCAGGCTTCCGCCCCCTTGATCCTGCTGCCAGCCAGTGCCTGGGTGAGTACCTGCAGGCAGCAGCTGGCTGCCCACTCATGGCACCCAGCCACCTGCTGCTGCCTGGTGCAGCATGCTGCCCTGGGAGCAGAAATGCTGTTTCCTAGGGTGCCCAGTTGTGCTCACAGCCCTAGACCTGGGGGGTGGGATGGACAGACTGTGGCTGTGCAGGAGTTTGTGGAGTAAGAAGGCATTTGCCACCCAGCAGCCTTGGGGACAAGCGGTGGGAGGACCACCCGCCTTCATGTCCTAGGTTCACTCAGCCTGCCCCCCTCGTGCACCCTCCCTCCCTGCCCATGCCAGACAATCCCTGCACCCTTGGTGCTGCTCTGACCCTCTCTACTTCTTTACCAGACATAGATGAGTGCCAGGCACAGCCTGGCCCCTGCGACCACATCTGCCACAACACCCAGGGCTCCTTCCACTGCCACTGTCACCATGGCTTCTCCCTCGGTGCTGGTGGGCGCTGCCGACGCAACTAGCCTGCCCTGGCACAGCCAGGTGTCCCCTGCTCACCCCCAGCCCTGTTCCGGTTGCACCCCATGCCAACTGAATAAACCCTTTCCTGCACTGGCTTCCTCATGTGTCCCTGTCACTGGAGCCACGTGACTGCTACACAGGTCTGTCCCTGTCACCCCATAGACTGCCCCATCCGCCCCATCCCTCCCCCTCATTTCCCCCATGCTCACCATCCTCGTGGGGATCCATACACACCAGTGTGATAAGGGATACCCAGCTGACTTTGTACCCCCACAGTGTTGTCCCGCTCCCCCGCCCACCAGCACAAGAAGATGCAGGGCAGGCAGTGGGGGAAGAAGCGTGGGGTTTATTGAGGAAGGTCTCCATGCAAGGGGGCTCCAGCAGGAATGTTGAGGCCAGGGCCACCCCTCACTCACATCATGACCAAGCCACAGGGAGTCCCACAGGGCAGAGTCCTCCCTCCAGGATTCCAGGAGAAAAATGCTGGCTCGGTTCAGCCCTGCACCCGGACAGGAGTTCTTCTCCTCGAGGTGCTGGATGTCACAGGGACCCTCCTATTTCCCCCTATCTGACCCTGGACCATGAACCTCCACACCTTGCAGCCAATCCCAGCTGCGCCTTGGGGTCCCCACCACCGGCCAGGCTGAGAATTGGGATGCTGGTGGCAGATGCATGCAGGACACGTGGGCGGGGGAGGGCTCAGCAGTGTGAGAGGAAGGGTCCTGGTGGAGATGCTCCACCAGGCACTGTCCCTGCATTGGAGCAGGTCATGGGGCAATGCAGGCAGGGAGCTGCAGCCAGGTGTGGGCAGGCTCTGCCAAGACTGGGCAGGGAGCCTGCCTCAGCCATGCCACAAGCTCAGCCTCAACTATGCTGGGCCATGCACGAGCCCGGGGCACATGGCACAGGGGCAGGAGCCTGCCTAGCACTGCACCTCCCTGCCTTGGACACGTGGCTGGGGAGCTTTCTGGGTCTAGCTGGGAATGGCACCAGGTCAGGGAGGGAGCAGAAGCAAGTGCCCAGTGTCATGGCAGTGCTGAGGGACGCTGCTGGCAAGGGTGCACTGCCAGATGGGTGAGGGCATGTGGCCAAGGCTGCGGAGAAGCAACGGGCAGCATGTGGGGCAGGGCTGGGAAGAATGTATGGCACCATCATGCAAAAGAAGCGGCACCAGGGCTCTGCAGGCACCCTGGGCAGTGAATGCGCAGCAGCTGAGCCCACACCACAGCACCAAGAGCAGGGTGCCCCAAGGAGGGGGTGAAGCAAGAGCTCAGTGCCTGTGGGCATGGGGCTAAGTGTGCATCCCCCTCTTAGCGCTGCTGGGGGCTTTTGCAGTCCCATGACTCCCTGATGCATGGCAACAGGGCACTGCCAAGTGGGGCTGCCCACAGCAGGGCAAGCCCCCTCCGCTTGGGGCAGGGACAGCAGCACCAAGAACACGGAGGACTGCAGGAGCCCCTTGGAAACAGTTTGGCTCAGTGGGAAGCACCTGGGATACCCCAGCACCAGCCCCTGCCCACAGTGGGTCCGAGCAGACACACTGTGGGGGGGCGTAGAGCAGCTGGGGGTGGGCAGCCCCACTGGGTAGCCACAGCCTCCCCCTCCCGCTCTCCCTGGGCTCAGAAGCGGGTGCTCTGGTAGTGCAGCCTGCGGAGCTCGGAGAGGCCACTGTCCCGGCAGTACGAGTCCCTGCAGGGACTCCCTGCCAGTCACCGGCCCCCTGCCCCACCACCCCCACCACCGCTGCTGCTGCTGGAGCTGCCGCTGCTGGAGCTGCCGCTGCTGCACCGGTCCTCGTAGATGGAGATCTCAATCTGGGCCCTGCTAAGGATCATCAGTGAAATGTGCTAGCCCAATTGCCTGGTACCCACACCCAGTGTCCCCCCCACACCTTACCATCCCCCCAGCACTCTGCTGCCCGCAGGATACGACCCTCATGCCCCGTTCCAGGGGATCAGTGAGCAGCAGCCCCCGTGGCGCATAGATCTTCTCGTTCTGGTCCTGGATATACTTGGAGATCTTCTTCAGTACCTGCCAGCACAGGGAGGGACACTCAGGGCCTGCCAGTAGTGCTGCCTGCTCCGCAGGGGCCTCCAGCCCCCTGCTCCCTGTGCCATCTCTGAGCCGACCCTGTGCCTGCTGCCAAACATGCCCATCCTCGAGCCCTGCCCTGCACCTCAGCACCTTCTCATAATGTGTCTCCATGCACAGGAAGATGAAATAAGCAGTGGCGCAGGCCAGGCACCCCTCCAGGTACGAGCTGCCCCCAATCTTCTCTGCCTCAGCATAGAAGCCATTAAGGGTTTTCACAGTTTCCTCAAAGAGTTGCCGCTCAATCTAGGACAGAAAACAGAGTGAAGAGGAGTCTGGCCAGAGGCTGACTCCGTGCACCGCCCTGTCCCCATTCCTGGGGAGATCAGGGGAGCACTTAACTCTTTCCTCCCTGCCCAGCTGATGCCTCAGCTCGCTGGCACCTGCCCACCTCCCATCCATGCCAAGATCTGCTGAGCCTGCAGCCTTCACCAGAGCCTCCCAGTCCCCAGTAGCACCGAAGTCCTTGCACAGCAGGCAAGGTGGCTGTGATTGCATGCACCCAGCAGCACTGGCTGGCCCAGGGCCATATGACATCCCATGGAGGCCCCACACCTTCTGACCCCTCTACCCTCTGAGCCTCCATAGGGCACTGCCATAGTGCACCACCCTGTCAATCTGTCAGGCTTCCTACCCGGCTCTCCAGCTCAGGGGGAAACTTTGTCTGGAACTGGCATGTGGTCCCGTCACTGTAATCCCGCTGCACGAAGACCTTGGTGGCCAGGGACGCGCTGCGCCGCAGCTCCTGCAGGCTGTGCACCTGGGGGCAGTGGGTGATACAGGGGGCTGCAGCCAGGGGGTGCCAGGCATCCCTGCTGGAGAGCTGGGGGCCTGAGGAGCAGCGCCATTCCGCCAGTGTCAGGGTCTGCAGGCTCGCACACCCCCCAGGACAGGGATCCCCTAGCACAGGCTGTGTCATGCCATGAGCACAGTGCGGTGCTGGAGATGCAAGACAAATGGTGAGGGAGGATGGTGGCAAGGGGAGGCTGCTGTGGCAGCCCCCTGCCCAGAGTGTGGGCAGATGTATGTGCTCCCTGCCCCAGGCTTCTGTCAGGTCTCACCCACGCTGGTTCCTGCATGCATGAGTGTGTGTTCACAGTGGGCCACGGCCCAGAGAGAGGACAGCCCTCTGTCCTAAGCAGCACCCCAGCACACAGCCAACCCAGCAGCTCCCAGGCAGGAGGATGGGAGTGAGCCGAGCAGTGAGGAGCAGTGACTGGGCAGCGAGGCTGCAGCAGTGGCACAGTGGGTGAGCAGCCGCCCGAACTCTGGGTTGTGGGGCTTTAGTGGCTTTGGTGGCTGGAGAGGTGGATAGAGGGACCAGGTTGTGCCAAGGGTGAGTATAAGGTCCCTCCTTGCACTTCCCCTGGGTGACATGGGGCCACCACCTGCTCTCTGCCCCACAGACCGTCTGTCACTGGCCCACGTTCCACCCACAGCATCTGAGACAAGGACCCCCAGTCCCACAGCCGTCCCTCTCCTCGGGGCATCCCAATCCAAACCCACGCTGCTCCCTCCACCAAGGGCGCTCTGCACCCACCCCAAGCTCCTTCAGGAACCCCATATACACACCGGCCTTTCCGTGCACACAGACCCCTCGCAGCCCCCAGCCCCTCACTCCCCCCGCACGGACCCCAGCGCC
>VXAY01003448.1:254810-269432 GCA_013399855.1 Oxyruncus cristatus
GGCCCGGCAGACAGAGCAGATTGGCTGCCGGAGAGGCCTCCAGCCTTCTTAGAAAGGGCAGCGAGCGTGGGAGGCGCTAAGGGAGCAGGCGAGGTGCCGAGACACGCTCCCGTCCCGCTCGGCAGCCACGGCCGGCAGGGGCAGGCGGGCAGCGGCGATGCCGCAGGCGGGCAGCCCGCAGGGCTCCGGGAGCACGGCGCTGCTGGCCCTGTCGCTGGCGCTGGCAGGGTCCCTGGGCGGCGGGCAGCACTACGACTACTATGGGTGGCAGCCCGAGAACCTGCCCCACGGGCGCTTCTACGGGCGGGAGCCGCAGTGCCTCGACATCCCGCCCGACATGCAGCTCTGCCGCGACGTGGGCTACAAGCGCATGCGGCTGCCCAACCTGCTGGAGCACGAGACCATGGCCGAGGCCAAGCAGCAGGCTGGCAGCTGGGTGCCCCTGCTCGCCAAGCAGTGCCACACTGACACTCAGCTCTTCCTCTGCTCCCTCTTCGCCCCCGTCTGCCTCGACCGGCCCGTCTACCCCTGCCGCTCCCTCTGTGAGGTGGTACGTGACTCCTGTGCCCCCGTCATGGAGTCCTACGGCTTCCCCTGGCCCGAGATGTTGCACTGTGGCAAGTTCCCCTCTGACCACGAGCTCTGCATTGCCGTCCAGTTTGGGAACAGCAAAGCCACTCCGCCACCAGGTAAGTGGGAAGGGTACTATGATGGGATAGGGATGCATGTGGAGCCCCTGCACCCCCATCCCTTCACCCCTCAAAGCAGAGCTCGGGATGCTTGTCTGGACCCTCTGTCTGCTTCAGGGCACAAGTGGGTGCAGTACCAGCAGCATCAGCTGCTTTGTCAGAACACCACTCATTGCTTGAGGGAGCTGGGCACCCAGCTGCCTGCACAGAGCTGCCCCAGGACAGGGGAGAACATGGGATGAGGTGGGAGCCATTGGCATATCCACCACAGTGCTATATATCTCTCTCCTTCCTCTGGGTCCTGCACCAGCAGCAAAGAGCATACTGCACCTGTGGGTCTCAGTCCCAGATTGCTGCTGCAGATGGCTGTCCCCTCAGACAGGGGAGGGTACCTCAGTCAAAGGCAGCCCAGGGTCAGAATCGGGGCTGTGATGACACCCTTCAGACTGGGGCACCCTCTCTGTTGCTGTGCTTCAAAGTGACAACATCTGATGGGAGGGCATCCCCATATCGCCTCCACTGGCAGGGATGCTGGGCCTCTGGCCAGAGAGGTGCTCTGTGCCCGCCCCATCACCCCAGCACAGCTGCCTAGGGAGCAGAGAAGCTGCTGGGGCTCTCCCAAGCATGTTTCCCAGGAGCTGGCCCAGGTGACAAGTATCAGAAGCAGGAAGCTGTGACAATGACTAGTCTCTCACCGCAGTGTCCAAGATCTGCACCCAGTGTGAGATGGAGCACAAGGCGGATGGCATGATGGAGCAGATGTGCTCCAGTGACTTTGGTGAGTGCTGGGGTCTGCTTCCCGGCCCCCCTGGACAGGGGTCTGCCTCCCCCAGGTCTGACAGCCCAGGCAGGGGTTGACCAGAGGGTGGGGGTGTATGGGGACAGCCTCATGGGAGATTCCTGGACATTCCCTGCGGACCTTGCGTGCGTGGGATGGGTGCACCACAGAAGACATTGGTGGGGGGGATAGGCAGAACGGGACAGGTGGGAGGTTCACTCAATAACCCCTTTCCCCTCCCCACACAGTAACTTACCCAGAGACCCACCCCAGGGTTGGGCTGCACCCTGTTCTGCACAGGTGCCTGGCCCAGACCCTCCCCTCCCCAGTGCCCCAGCAGTGCCCCCCTCCCCCAACCGTGCTTGGCTGCCCCACACAGTGTTGAAGATGCGCATCAAGGAGATGACAGAGGAGAACGGGGAGCGGCGGCTGGTGGCTGCCCAGAAGAAGAAGGTGCTGAAGCTGGGCCCACTCAAGCGCAAGGACACCAAGAAGATGGTGCTGCACATGAGGAACGCAGGCGCCTGCCCCTGCCCCCAGCTGGACAGCCTCAGTGGCAGCTTCCTGGTGATGGGCCGCAAGGTGGGCGGCCGCCTGCTCCTCCTGGCCATCTACCCCTGGCAGAAGCACAACAAGGAGATGAAGTTCGCAGTCAAGTTCATGTTCTCCTACCCTTGCCCCCTCTACCACCCCTTGCTCTATGGGGCTGGGCAGCACTAGCACTCTGCCCACCCTACCCTCTCCCAGGACTCCTGCACTGGCCCAACACTACATCCCTGGCATCCCTAGCTGCACCCCAGGATCCCAGCTCTGCTCACCTCAGGCCCTTAGCTGTGCCCCAGAACCCTGCTCTGCATCCCCAGCATTCCCAGCTGCATTTGTGGGAGCCTTGCTCCACAGCCAGGAACCCCCGCCTCCTCCTAGGAGCCTTTTTCTGCACCCCTGGGACCCCTGTTCTGCTCCCAAGACCCCTGACCACATCCAGGAGTTTGGGCTGAACCCAGGACCCTTGCTCTGCATGCTTATGAGCCCTAGTCTGCATGAGAGAACCTTGGCTACTCCAAAGCTCCCTGCCTAGCAGCCTAGAGACCCTTGTTTTCATTTAGGATCCCAACTTGGCCCTCTTGGGACCACTTGGCTGCACCTTGGACCCCCACCCTGTATCTGTGTCCCTGCCCAGCTCCCTCATGACATGCCCCAGACCCTCAGCCCCCGCAGTCCCTACTCCAGCCCACCAACACATCCCATGCCCTTATCTTGAGCTCACACCCCCACCCTGGATCTCACCTTTGCACAGACCCACCCCAGCCAAGGCAGGTCCCATCTGCCCCACTGTCCCCACAGACTCAAGACCAAGTGCCCAGAACAGCACAGTCCCTGCCCGGGCTCCTCACCCCCCATTCCACATGGTTCAGTGTGTGAGGGGGGTCCACCTCCAAGCCCCCCAGACCAGCTCTGCTGCATCCCTCACACACACCCCTGGCATGACCCAGCCCAGGCACTCCTTGCCCATACACACCACAGTAAATCATTCCATCTCAGAGAAGTCTGTGTCCAACTCAATGTGGTTCATGGGCAACTGCCCCTTGGGGCTCCCTCAGGGACCCCAGAAGAATGGGAGAGGGGTCCCAGCCCTGCCAACTGAATGGGGCAAACCGAGGGAGTGGGGTCAGCCCAAGCTCTGGTTCTACCCCCCTCCAGCTGCCATGCCCAGAGCCTGAGGCTGGGCAGTCCAGACAAGCCAATGGATGAACTTCCCTGTGGTCACAGGCATGGTTGGAGACTCAGGCACCCCTGCCCCTCCAAGGACTCTAGGAAGGTGTCGTGATGAGGAGTGAGGGGACAGAGGCATCACTGCTGCTGGAGCCCCACAGCTGAGTCTGACAGTGTTTGCCAGAGAGGTTTCTCCCTCTGTCATCCCAGGGGACAAATCCACAGGCTGGGACCTGGTAGCACATGTGAGCAGCCTGGCACTGAGCACAGTAGGGGGAAGATCCTGGACCAGACAGCCACCAACTCTGGCCACTCCACACCCTACCACCCGAAAGCCCTGTCTGCAGCTCCCTGCCAGCCCTGTCTGGCCACCAGACCTTCCACGCCACAACCTCCCATCTCCTCCCAAAAAATTCCTGGTGCCACCCACTTGCACCAGCCAGGACCCTCCCAGCATCACAAGGACCAGGGCAGCTCTCAGCCCAGCCCCTCTGATGGCAGGAGGGTGCTGGTTGTCCCTTAGCTTGGCTCAACTCCCCCAGTTGCCCCCCAGTCCCAGCTGGCAAGGGGGGGGCATCCTGCCCACTCCAGTCCTGTTCACCCAGCGCACACTTGTATCCACCCATCCCAATGGGTGAGGGAGGCCTGAAAGCGGCCACCTGGATATTTACCCAGTGCCTGGCTGCCTGAGACTGTGTCATCTCATCGGAGCTGGCCCGGGCACAAGGGAGCCTCTCGGGACAAGAGGGAAATTGAGGCTGTGGGATGTCTGCACCCACCCTCCTCCAGGCTGACAGGACTACTGGGCACCTGCCCTGCACTGCACTGCACTGAGGTGACCCCTTCTCCCTCTGCCCTCCCTGGGCATGGCCTCAGCCCCACCGGTGAGCCTCCAGAACCCCAAATGGCAGGGTGCTCCTGCCAGGGGGATGTGCCAGTGCCCCTACCCTGCAGCCAAACAGGGACATGAGGCAGCCAGCCCCTGCCCCAGCCTCACACCGGGGGCAGGGAGTTACTGCCTCCCCATGTCCCCCCAGCCACTGGGGAAAATATGAGGAAAAAATTCAAATATTATTAGAAGGTCTGTTCAGAGAGTGAGTGCTGAGCACACCGCCACAGGAGTAAACATTGTCAATTATGACATTTTACCGCAAAACTTGACATGCATAAATAAAACCCCATCTCCCACAGTGCAAGTTTATCTGTAGTCCTCTGTATTCTGTGTCATTAGCATCTTTCCAGGGAGTGTTCAGACATACATGGCAACCATGCTCATTGCTCCAAGAGTTTTCTCTAGAAAGACAAGTAACTCCTCTGCCTCCCATGGTTGGCTGTCTGAGCTCTACAGCTCACCCTCTCCAGCCCAGTACTCATCCCACTGCAGACACACACAAACATAACCCCACAGCTCTTGGGGTGCTACATAGCCCTCCCCACTGCTACAGGGGCCTCACCACCGCCAGTAAGTGCTGAGCCAGTCCCCCCAACACACACGGCATAACCCAGACACCCTCATCATCAATGCCAAATCCAGCTTTTCCCCAGATTTCCATGGGAAGGGGTTTATGATCCACAGCCAAGAGGAGCTGCCCCATACAAGCTCCCACACTGGTGGAATATACAACCTGCAGCGAGATCTGGGCTCCAGCAACTTCTCAGACTGGTGGGCGTCACAGACTGGTGGGCACTGCCAGCCCAAGAGCACTGGTCCCCCCAGATTCCCTGGCTGAGGGGAAGCTGCAGCTGGCTGGCAGGGACCCAGGCCATGGCGGTTCCCAGCTGCAAAGCAGCCAGGGTCACATTCCCGGAATAGCTGGGAGCTTTGCTGTTCACACAGGGAAAGGTCATCCTTGTGCACACAGGCAGCTGGTGGGACCACCGCCCGGGTAGGGCAGGGGAGGGAGCAGCCACGGAAGGCAGAGCAAGCCCAGAAGCTCCTGTCAGAGCTGAGGTGTTCCCTGGCTCCAGCCCAGCAGGCTCCAGCCCTGGCACAGCCAAAGGGCAGCTGCACACAGCTCTGAGCAGGGAGCAAATAAGGCTACAGCAGGACAGAAGATGGTAACTCCAGTAAAGCACAGAGAGCTGGTGGCAGAGACACATCATTTCTCCGTGAGCACCTGCAGGGCCAAGGCCACAGAGGTATCAGTCACCTGGGACTGGGACAGCTTTCACTGGGACAAGACAAGAGCCAGCTAAGGACAAGAGATTTATTGGTCATTCTCTATATGCAATTATATATTAATCTGTATTAGAAAGCAGCAGTCACTAAGTGCACAGAGCAGCACCAACTCCTGCCTTTTCTCACACTGGAGACATGGCCACACAGCCCAGCCCAAACTCACCCTCTTGCCGCCTCTGCACTACAGCCAAATCCAGGGGTAAAAGACTAAACCTGCAGGCAGTGAGGCCGAGGAGCACAGGAGTGACCAGCAGGGTCTCAGCTGAGCAGGACCAAAGACCACATCTCTGGGGAGTGCAGGTAGAGTTCTGACTTGATCCCAAAAATACAGTCACTTATAGCACAGTGCTGGGAAAGGTAGGGACAGAGCCCTGAGGTTGTTCTACCCCAACCAGGAGGTGAAGGGAAAGATGGCTCCTCCATCACTGAGCCAGGCCACAGGGCCTGGGCAAGCACATTGGCAGGGTGCAGCAAGTGCCAGAGAGCACCTAGGGCTTGGAGCAGCCGCAGGGATGGGGCACAGCCATGGGCAATATTCCACCACAGGGACCCAGCCTTTGCGTGGCAGGGAGAGCTGGTCAGGCCCTAGGCTGGTGCTAGCAGGAGGAACAGAGAGTGCAAGCATCCTCTGTCTGGGGAATGCCACGCTGGGATCCAAACAGTCCAGGTTCCCAGCAGCAAGGGTGCCTGCCCGCTGTCCCAGGTGTCAGGCAGTGCAGGACACAGGAGCTGGCTGGGTCTG
Source organism: Oxyruncus cristatus (assembly GCA_013399855.1). NCBI lineage: Eukaryota > Metazoa > Chordata > Aves > Passeriformes > Cotingidae > Oxyruncus > Oxyruncus cristatus. The sequence continues at coordinate 260,912 of VXAY01003448.1, forward strand.
TTTCATCACTTGATGAGCACCTGGTTGCACAGAGCACACACAAACACTGTCTCCCTCTGAGCCTCCGGGGCTGGAAAGGAAAGCAGATGTCAGAGATGCTCCCCCTTTCCCACCACAGGCTAGGGACCCCAGCCATGGGGCTGCTCTGAGAGCTGCAAACCCATCACTGCTCTGTCCTGAGCCAGGCTGCACTAGGCAGGTCCTATCTACCCTCCCCACCAGGGCTGGGGCAAATCCCAGGGCAGACAGCACAGGTGGAAGCAGGAGCTCTGCCCTCCTCCACCTTTCCACTCACCCGTTGCTCCCATCACAGCCTTGGGAACTTTGAAGGAACAACACCTGGAGCAGAAGCTGTTGCCACAGTTACTGCAGCTCCGCTGTGGAGAGAGATGGAGGTGAGTCCCAGGTGTATATCAGACTAACCCAGGAATAAGGGAAGGGTGCCACGAGTCTGCAGAAGGGGAGGCAGCAGGAAGACAGCAATGTGAGCCTGGAGGGGACAGAAGACATATCCTTCCCAGAATATCCTGCCCAGGGACTGTGTGACAAGTGTCACACATAAGGGCTCAGATAAGGCAATAGGGTGGTGTTTGTTCCTGTCATTCCCACAAGCAGACCCATGCTCTGCTTCACCAGAAATCTCTCAGGCCGCAGGACATGGACTAAACCAGGACACAGAACTACAACAGCACATTTGGGTTTGGTCTGAGTCAGCTTCCAAAAGAGTAAAGGGACAAATGCTCCACAGCACAAGGAACCCCTGGCACCATTAAGCACATGGCAACACCCAGCACTTAGCTGAGGTCATCTGGGATGAGACCAAGGCCAGACTCCTGAGCTGCTGGAGAAAGCCAGGGCAAGCCAGATATGGGTGACACCTCTGCCCCAGGTGCACCCAGCAAGCCGAGGTAGAAGCCAAGACTCACCCTCTTCTTGAGCACAGAGAACGTGGCTGCACAGCCCGTGCAGCTCCCTGAAAGAAACAGAGCAGAGGTCAGGCAGGGCTCTGATGCCTGGACATGTGAGTGGTACAGGAACACCCACAGCTGTTGTAAATGCTCAGCTTGGAGATGACATTGCTGCACCTTCCCATCTTTGCCTTTCCTAGGTAGGGCTGGGAACATACTCCCCAAGGAGAGGGGAAGGTCATTGGAGGTGTCAGCACAGCCCTAGCAGGTACCACACCACTCTGTCCATTCCAAGTCCCATGGTCACCACCGGCAGCAGCACAGATGCCTCTGCTGAGCTCCCCCAAGCAGCAACTGCTCCCAAACTTACCGAAGTTGTTGCTGGGGTAGCGCTTGCGCAGGCGCTCGGTCAGGCGCGACACCTTGCTGCGGATCACCTCGTTTTTGCTCATAAAACCGTTGTCTGGGAGGCTGAGGTCAAAATCTGTTGAGCACTGAGAGCTCTCATCATCCTCCTGCAGAGAGCACAGCCAGCTGAGCACAGAGCGGTGGCTGGGGGCACACTGAGGGCTGCAGGGCAGCCCACCCCAGAGACGGGTACCCAACAAGCAGGATGCTCCACCTGGCATCACCACAAGCCACCGGCAAACCAAGAAGAGACTGACAGCCCCAGATGGGAGGAGATGCCCCTCTTGCACGCCTTGGCATGGCAGTACTCACCATGACCAGCAGCTGGTTCTCCTTCTCCCGCAGCATGGGAAGAGACGAGAGTGAGCACAAATGGGGTCAGAGGCACCCAGCCCCATAGCCACCCTCTCTGAGCACCCAGCTTGCCCACCAAGGCCCTTTCCCACCTCAGCTGGCCTTCAGACACAGCCCACCTCCCACCAGGCTCAAACCTCAATAGCATCTTTGAACTCTTCATCAGGCTCTGCCTCCTCTGCCTCTTCCACGCTGCCAGGGGTAAGGTCCTGCAAGAGATTCACACAGCTAGCCCAGCTGTTCTCCTACCTCTATTCAAAGGTGGGCCCACATTCCTGCAGGAGGTTCCAGGACAATGGACCAGGCCTTGGGCAGCCCCACGAGGAGACACGGGTCCCTGAAGATGAGATGAGGCCCCACCTCCCCAGACCACATCCTTAGGTGTGGCAAAAGGACTGAGCCAAGCCCCTAGGGCAGCAGAGCAGAAGCCCAGTAACTCAGGAGTAGTTTACAGGCTTCCAGCAAAGCTGGCAGCTCGAAAAAATTTGTCAGTAGAGGGACACAGGCACAGTCAGACCCAAGGGGCTGACTCTGCAGCTCCCACTCCCCAGCTGCCAGCCCTGCCCCTATCTCACCTCTGCGCTGGTGGGTGTGGGGGTCCGATCTGGGGCAGCAGCTGCTGGCAGGGGTTCAGCAGGCTCTGGAGTACTCTCGAGGGGTTTGGTGCCCATGCACTGCTCAATTGAGGCCTTGAGCTCCATTATCACTGGTAAGGGGGGAATGCAGCTGGAGTAGGTTGGCCCTTCCCTTCTCCCAGCCCCACCACACAAAAGCCATATGAAAGAGTTGATCTCCAGGGCTCAGGGTGGGACACTGGCACATACAGCCTTGATCCCTCAGGTACCCTGAGCCCCTCTTTGCTCACACATCAAAGTTAGGGCAGTAAGGAACCCCTCCAACACCTGCCCCAGCTCAGGATAGGGAACAGCAGGAGCCTTAGTCACAGCTCAGACACATTCAGTGCTCCTCCAGCTTGTGCCACAGAGCAGGGAGTGCCTCCAGCACCTCTCCCTTCCAATGGCACGTTTTCAGACCTGTGTCATACATGGCCACAGGCACCAAACACATTCAAGTCCTGAAGAGCAGGGTCAGGGACTGAGAGGGGTGGTGATGCTCGTGCACAGGCTGCATTGCCAGGCCATGGTTTGCCACAGTGCAAAGAAGAGAACAGCACCCAGGCTGGGGCACACATCAGGAGATGTCCCCACCTCCAACAGCTAAGCTCTGGGACCACACCACGCACCCTGGGCTGTTGAGCACCATCACAGGGCACTGTTGCCATTGGGGGGGTTCAAGCAGAGCCTGACACAGGACACTGTACTCATGTGAGGGTGCTGGGAGAGGCCCAGGGAAGGATCCCTGGCCTCAGAGGGCCTTTCCCCATCCCATCCCACACAGGACACTTCCAGGGAGTTCTCATACCTTGATAGAACTGAGTGTTGCCCAGGAAGAGGGTGCTGTTGACAATGGCCAGAACCCAGCAGAGGGGCAGTAGGTAAAGGACACAAACAGTGCCCAGCAGCACCCCATAAAACCTACAAAAAACAGCAGGATACTGCAGTCAAGTCAGAGCAACTCGCACCACAGCATAAAACCCCTTCCTTTATCTGGTGTTCCACCTGTTCTCTCCAAGTACCAAACACATCAAATGCAAACCTATAGTCCTGGCTGGGCCGCTCTCCCCACCAAGGCCACCACGGGGTGTCTGACCCGGTAATACTCACTGAGAAGAGACACTGGGGTTCTCCCAGTACAGCACACGGTACACGGCCTCACAGCTGCAACACATCCCGCTCAGAAACCCCTCCAGCTGGATCAGACTGTGAACAAGACCTCACAGTCAGAAAAAAGCCTCACAAACACACACCCTGACTCCCCCACACTCGCACGGGTTACAGTGGCCACCCAGGCTCTCTGCAGAGCCCCCCACAGCCCCAGAGCTGGGGCGGCCCCAGGGACTCACAAGCTCTTGACCTGGGCAATGGCCTCCTGCCGGGAGAGCTGCACCTTGCGCAGGTCCTCCCTGCGGATGCTGTGGTACCTCCTGCGCACCAGCTCCGGCTCCGAGGGCCGGGCCCGGCACGTCTCCTGCAGGTAGCCCAGCAGGGCCGGCACCGCGACCAACAGGGCAAGCATCGAGTACCAGGCAGCTGGAAGAGGTGGGACAGCGTCAGCCGGGGGGGGTCCGGGGAAAAGACCGGCCCGACCCCCGACACGCACCTTGTCCGAGGGTAAGCAGGAGAAAGTTGAGGCCGAGGCAGACCAGGAGGGAGCACACGGGCCGCTGCCACCTGCCGAGACAGGGGGAGGCGAGGGGCGTGAGGCCTCGGGGACGATCTCGGTACGGGTCCCAGCCCATCTCGCACCTACCGCAGGAGGGAGCGAACCCCCTCGGCCGCGTCCCGCAGTGGTTCCAGGTACAGCTCCAGCCGCCGGTAGCTCCGCACCAGCTCCAGCAGGTCGAAAGCGGCGGCGGCCTTGGGCGGCGACGGCTCCGGCGGGGCCTCACCACCGCCCGCCGCCCCTTCGGAGCCGCCCGCCGCCCCGTCTCGCTCCACCGCCTGCATTACGGCACCGGGGCCGCACCGGCACCGCCGCGCTCGGCCCGAGGCCGCTGGCGTGACGCGGCGGGCGCGCCGCGCGCAAAGCCAATCGGGAAGCCGGACCGGGGAGCGGCGCCGCGCGCAGCCAATCAGAGAGCCGGACCGGGGCGCGGCGCACAGGCCCCGCCCCCGCGGGGCGGAGCGGGTGGCGCCGGAAGCGGCCGCGGCTCCTGCGGTGCTGGCTCGTCCTGCCCGCGGCGCTCCGTGTGCGTCCTGCGTGAGGATGGGTCCGGTCTAGACACGGGGCTCGGCTCAGACCCGCGGGTAATCAGCGTCCCGGCCCAGTCTCTGTTCGCCTCTGCTCTGGTGTAGGGCTCAGTCATAGCCTGGATCCCGTCCGAGTCCGAAGCTGAGCACGTTTCCGTTTCAGTCCTGGTCCAGGGCTCAGTCCCAGTCTGGGTCTTGGCATGACCTGCACCTAGCCGTGTCGGGCACGGTGGGTTTGTCCCCATGAGCCCATTCCTGTGGCACCCACACGCGGGGCCCCGGGAGGGAGCGGCAGGTTCCCTCCAGGCCCGTGACCGTGGTTGGCAGCTCACCTGCTCCCCTTCCGTGCCCCCGCAGCAGCCCAGCCCTGGGTGCACGGGCACTGCCCTGCACAGCAGTTCCCCATCTCCCTGGGCACCACGGGCTGTCCTGAGAGGTGCTTGCAGTAGAGCAGGGCTGCTGGCTCCCAGGGATGCTCTGGGGATCCTGGGCTTCCTCCGATGCCCAGGAGGAATATACTCCATGCAACCCTGTTTTACCCCTATGCTGACTCTTGGGCAATGAGGGCTCAGCAATGCTGTTGGCTGCCCACAGCTGCTGCTGAACAGGGGAGGCTCAATCCCATCCCAAGAGTGCCTCACAGGGCTGGAGCCAGTCCTGGGAGATGCCGGCTGCCCCCAGGCGGTCCCTGACCCTTCCGGGGGCCCAACAGCATGGGCATGACTGCCTGGCAGTGTCCTGGCCCAAGGACAGAGGACTCTTTCAGCCTGGAGTGACAAAGCCCATAGGAATGCAGCTCCATCCTGTCCTCAGTGCATCCCTGCAGCCACATAGCCCTGGGGACTCAGCCTCTCTCTGTTCCGCCAGGCACCAAGAGGTGCCAGTGGAGCCCGCCTGTGGCCCCAGGACACTGTGACCACAGCCAGGGGCTCTAAGCAGGGAGGCCCCAGGACAAAGGGCTACAGGGCTACAGAGCTGGGTGTGATCCCAGCTCCTCAGACCTCGCACTCAGCAGGTCCCAGCCCCAGCACAAAGCCCCAGACACCCAGTGAGCGCCAACATTGCTTTATTTGGAATGTGAATCCATGGGCACCAGACAGGAGGCTGTAGGGGGACAGAGCCAGCATGACAGACAGGGCTGCAGTAAGCCAGAGAAAGGCACTTGTGATGGCAGAAGCACCGAGGGCATTTCAGGCAGCCTGGGCCAGGGACTGCACCAGAACAGGCAGAGGCAGGTGATGTCAGGGACCAGCCCTGACAGGCCAGGGACAGCACGTCCCACCCGGGGAAGGGACACATGGCCCAGGGGGTGGCAGGGCCCCTGAGCACAACGGATATCTGCTGGGACAGCACCTCATAATGGAAGCAGGGACCCAGTACCAACCCCAAACCCCTTCAAGCCCCAGGAGGATCACAGCTGCTGCTCTCCACCCCGAAAAGGCATCAGGGAACCCTAGGCAGCAGCCAGACCCTGTGGTGAGCTGCTGGGGACACCCACCCCACTGATCTGAGCCCATGAAGAAACTGGGGCAGACCCTCCCTCACACCAGGACCAATGGAGAGGATCTGCCTCCAGGCAGGGCAAGGAGGGCTTGTGGCTGGGCAGCCCTGGTGTGGTGCTCCTCCAAAAATTCTGTCTCTGGCTGCCTGTTTCTCCAGTTGGCCCTACATGGCCTCCTCAGGGCTTGGCACCAGGTGAGTTGTGGAGGCTGATCCAAGGCTGGGCTGGCTCCAGTGGCAGTGTCCTCTTCTCCTGTTCTCCAAGACAGGCTGTGTCCCCACAATTCCTGGTCCCAGTTCCTCATGGCCAGAGCGCCAGCAGCAGCCCAGCACTGCCATGCTGCCACACTCACCCTTCCACCTTGCCACAGTCTCCAGGCACGGCCCGGTCCCAAGATGAAGTTGGAGAGTCCAGAGATCAGAATCTTCTGGGACGATAAACCAAGTGCAGCAGAGCCAAGCAGTGTGGCAGGACAGTCTCCAGAAACATCAGCGAGGCTGTGCCTGTCCCTTTTGGAGCAGCCTGGCCCCAGTCTGCTTCAGTGGCTCTGGGTGGCTAGGAGCCACAAACCTCTCTGCAGAACAGCAGGAGAACAACCCCATGACTGGCCCTTTCAACCCCTCGGAGCACCTGGCCCCATCCTGGGATTGTACAAACTCCAAGGTTGGAGGAATTTACCCCCTGCCCAGGGTAACAAACCCCGCTCATCCTTCCCCTCATCCTGCAGTGATGGAGGCCTTGCTGCCCTGCTCAGCCCCCAGACTGGACCTGCATTGCGTCCGGGGGCCTGGGGTGACGCTGAGTCTGGTTGTGTGGTACCCGGGTGTCTCCACACCCCCAGAGCTCAGGGCAGGGAGGGGCTGAGCCCCGCGGGGCTCCGATAAGATGAAGAATGTTTTCAGGCCAGACAGAAGGAGGGGCCCAGGCTGGGAAAGCCGAGTTAGAGCCTCCCTTAGGGAATTGCGGAGGCGCCATGCAGCTGGAATGGTGAGAAGGGGCTGCCAGTGGGTTGGAGTGGTTTATGCCCACCCAACCCCACTAGGCACCACTGCCCCTTTCTCAGCTCCCCCAGGCCAGTCCCCCTCCACTCTGGGGAGAGGTCAGCACCCACCTGAGCATGCAGCATCTGCAAAGGTCGTGAGCAGGGGAGTTTGGCAGAGGTCGTGGAGGGGCTCCCAAAAATTGGTGCCCCTCTTGGGGGTTATCCACTTGGGTCCTTCCTTGGGTTCAGAGGTGGGAGAAGGGCCTGTACAGCGGCTGGGTGTCCACGCTGTCTCGGTGCGTTGCAGGGGAAGGTGTGCTTGGGGAAGGCCTCTGTCTGTCCATCCATCTGTGCAGGGGTCTCTGGAGGAGTTGCAGTGCAGTCAGCCAGGAGGGGATGGGGCAGCAGGGTCACTTTGTCCCAGAGAGGGGCTGTGGTCTCTCCGCGAGCGAGAAGAAGGGGAGCCAAGTGGCTCAAGGTCTCAGATGATGTCACGCTGGTCCTGGCAACGCCGTGACAAGCAGTAGAGCCCGGAGAAGAGGTACAGGCAGGCAGTGATGCCCCCGCAGACAGAGGCACTCAGGTAGGCACCGTAGAGGCAGTGCTGGCTGTAGCCTGGCAGGTTGCAATAGCTTCTCTGACTGGCCTTGTGGCCCATGATGCCAGTGGCGGCTGCGTAAAGCCCCACACCCAGCGCCAGGTCGTGCACCAGGTTGGTGAGGAGCCAGCGGGAGCCCAGCCAGGGCACCAGCTCCCAGCGCCCCAGCAGGCTCAGCCCGAAAAGAGCCAGGGTGAGGAGCCAGACCAGGACGGCGGCGAAGAGGGCGAAGTGGGCCGCCCCCTCGTACTTGTGAGCCGCCACTGTCACCCAGAAGGCAGCGCCCAGCGCCAGTTGCCCCAGGCGCAGCAAGCCCAGCGGACTCCGCAGGTAGGCGCGGTGGAGGCTGAGCGAGCCGCGGGCCGGTGGCCCCGGGGGCGGCGGTACTGATGGGGGAGCCGTACGAGCCATGGCGCGGCCCTGCCTGCTCCGGCGCGGCTCGGGCGGGACTCAGGGCCCCGGCAGCGACTTCCTCCCCCAGTCGCTGCCAAACATCTGGCACTTTTACGGTCCTCCCCGCGCGGGGCCTCTCTCCTCTCCTCCTCGCCCCGCCTCCGCCTCCCGCCTCTCCTCCCGCCGGCCCACCGGACACCCGACGGCCGCCGCGGATGCTGCCGTCGGGCAGGAACCGCCGTGCCCCTTCCGTCCCGCCGCCTCCGGGGGAGCCCCTCCGCGGAGCGGGAGAGGTGGCGGCGGGAGCCCGCGGGAGGCGGCGGTTGGTTCCGGCGGCGGGTGCCGGGAACAACGCACCGGGACCCCGCGCGGCGGCCGGCTGGGGGAGCGCGCAGGGGTTCCCCCCTACGTCACCTGGGATTCCCCTCGGAGTGACGCGCGCCGTGGCTCCGCCCAGAGGCGGGGTGTCGCCCGCTGCCCGTGACGTCACCTGCGCCACGTGGCCCCCTCCGAGAGGCGGTGCGGCCGCGCCCCTCGGCGCCGATTGGCCCTGGCAGCGGGAGGCGG